>JAQFVV010012706.1:195000-795000 GCA_028023455.1 Epiperipatus broadwayi
CAGTTTTATTATTTAAGAAAGTAATATATTGTTTGAGTGTTGTTTGAAAGTTATAATTGACTATTCATTAGTCTGCTTTCAGGAAAGATTATATTTGCCTGTTTAATGAGGTTTATTTAAGCTTTTAATTAATAATCTTATTCTCAGTAATCAAACTTTCAATCTTTAAGGTCTATATAAACATATTAGACCATAGATAAAGGTGGATAGCCACTTTTATTGTAAAAAGGAGGTTGCCTTGACAACAGATTGAGATTGCTAATTGTTATTGATATTGTTTAGATGTGGACTGTTTTTATGTATTTACATATATATATATCAATAGATGGAGCTTTACCAAGACCTACAAACAACCGTATTTGTTTACATAAACGTCAGAGTCCATATTCACTGTCTCTTTCATTTTGCTCCACCCTCAGATCAGCTGATTTCAAGCTGATTTGCTCTCATCAGTGAAGGGATAGGAGTTATATATATATAACAATAAATATAATGGTAATTAACTACTATTTATAGTCTTTTAATCCACAGAATTACTTTTGGTTAATTCCTTAATCCTCCCTTCAGATTGAAAGACTGTATATAATAATTAATTACTGTTATATTTATTATTTTTATTGTTATTACAATAGTTTTTAATTAACAGACATTTTATTTGTATTATATATGGTTAAAAAATTAAAAGTGATTAAGTAGGCAAATAATTGTCTTTTGTTTATATGTATATGTGTGTATGTATATATGAACTGGAAAAAATGTAAATGGTTTCCTAAATATATTTTAACTAAATCAGTCATAAGTGTTTCCATTGTTTTAACGATATCCCCAAGAATGTCAGTTTATTGTCTCTAAAATCTGAATATTATTGGACAATAAGGTATGAACACATTATCAGTATCCAATTAATTGGTTTCTGCGAGGTTTAAGTACGATTGCTTTATAAGTCCAAAACTAAAATTGAAGCCAAATGATAGTGGTATCATGTGATCACTAATGTGTTATGCTCAAATGAAAACGTTGGTGGATTATTGACTTTACCAAATGCTGCTTTTCTTTTTTCTTGTTCAGCTTTGGATCCTATGTCCTCATTGATAAAAATAAAAACCAAATACTGGTCTGGGAATGGGAACGAAATTGCACTACCATCTAGTAATCATGATAGTGTTAGAATAGTAAAGAGAAAAGTTTGTTTTAGTTTATATTATAGTAAGCTAAAAGAATTGATGATATTCTGATATTTAAAATTTTAATAGATTAATGTAATAACATTAATCTAACAATTAAAATTTTGGAAACTTTTGTAATCTAGACAAAACTACAAAGAATATCTTTAAATGTTTACGAATTTATTATTTTAACATGAGTTGCAATTTACACAATTTTTTTTATTTAATCTTAAAAACTCAAAAAATTAATAATAATAATAATAATAATAATAATAATAATAATAATAATAATGATGATGATGATGATGATGATGATAATGATGATAATAATACTAATAATAAAAACATGGTATGGTAAATAAACTAACATATACACTTTTTACTATTCGGTAAATATCTATATTTAATTGAACACTATATTCTTATAATTTGATAACAGCTTAATATAATCCATTAGTCATGTTTTTTTTAAAAAAAATATCAACTGAAAGCTATTTTTTAAAAACCTCATCTGCAGCTAAAACTTTAATTAATAAAGATTTTTGAATATTGCCATAAAAAAAAAAAAGAAAAAAAAAGAGAAGTGCTAAATCTAAATAAACTGATATGCGTTTTGCAACAAAAAAAAATTGAAGAAAATTATTTATATTTTTTTTAAAATTAATACACAGGTTAGTAGATGTGAGAAATCAGTTACACTTTTATGAGGGTTGTTAATATTCAATATTTTTATATAATGAGATGAATATAATATAATTAACTTCATAACTCTCATATTTATTGAGAATCAATGGGTGTTTCTGTCAAAAAAAACTAGTCATTTTTTACATCTCTGTCTCATATTTATTGAAAATCATTATGTGTTTGTTCTGAAAAAACATGGTAGTTCCTCTGTTTTACATCACTGTTTTACCATTATTATAACTGTCATTAATGTACATTTTTTATAATGTAAATTCTGCCAATACTGTTTTAATTGTTTTTTAGTTGAAAAAATATGAAGAAGTCAGTGTCTTACAGACAGATTGCAAATATCAATTATTTTTACTTTTTCATATTCAAAGAAAATATTTATTTTTAAGAGTGTTCCATATTTTCTGGTCTCATTTTCATTCAAAGTTTTTGGAATAAAAAAATATGATTTTTGCTTGTTTATTAAATATTTCTAATTATTTGTACACTAATTAGTTGATAACTATTTAAACAAAAAGAATGCCCATATTCAACTTAGTTTTATTCATTTATGTTATAATTTTATAAACAGAAGTTAAAAAACTTGACTGCAATATTAATAAAAAATCTTGGTGTATGTTTGCCTGTGACACTCAACATGTAATGCCATCATCTATCAAAATTGACATGGTATTATAATTTTTTTCAAATATTTTCATAATTATAAGACAACCATCATATTCTAAAGCAGAATTTGTTAGATTTATCACAAATTCACATTCATTCATTCACATTTTAAAAAAATTTAGATTAAAAAAGCATTTTCCCCTCATGTGTCATAGCATCAGCCGGGAAGTGAACCCACTAACCTGGGACAACTACTTGTAAAGTAGCTGTCACTGACCTCTCGACTACCATTGCTTTATGTCTGATGTTTTTTTATTTATAATTCAGTTTTTAAATATTTATAAAATTCAAATATTTGTTAGAATATTAGTCTTTATAAAATTAAATTAAAAAAAATTGGTCCACTGTATTGAATTATATAGATTTTTTGTAGAAGTGAAAGGATGAATATTTTCAAAAACTTCCACCAGGTGTAACAATATAAAACATCAGAATTTAAAAGTATTAACTTTATCCAGATGTGTTATTACTTATAACAACCTTGATTATCCTTCTTTTTTTTTACTAATTCACAATTCTAATCATGACATCATTTTTAATATGTCTTTCTGTCTTATCACATCTCAAAATAATGTAGCTTTATTCATTTTACCATCTCCAAGAAATGTCTATGTGTCTTTAATTTCACCAAAATCCATCCAATTTAAGCATCCTCTAACAGCATTTATTTCAAAAGCATTAATCATTTGTATTTTCTTGTTTTCTCATTGTCCATGCCTCACATCCATGCAAGGCAATAGATCAAAAGCATATAGATTGTTAAAAGACATGGGAGATTTATAAAAGTTTCTATTATTTAATCATTGTTATATGCTTTTGTAAAATAGTCATGTTATTAATCTAGGAATAATAAAAATCAAAATGCTGAATTGATTTGGAAATAACGCCCCCCCCCCCCGCAGCTGGTTTTCTACTTTTTACTGAAAAATAAAAAACTCCAAATAATCTGAAATGCCCAGAAGAACTACCAAAACAATGACCACAGGAGTGGTCATCATCAGTAATAAGAAAAAAAGTTATATGTCTCTAGATGTTAAGCCTATTGTTTAACTTGACCTTTTGCCCTAAATTTTAATCCATAATCTACTTTAATAATGATCTGTTTTTCTTTATCTGTTATTCATTTTGCATTTAAATTAAAAACTGACAGTAATCTGTCAAAAAAAGATTTGACATTATTTATAGATTTAAACGTAATAAACAAGGTAAAAAGGCTATTCAAAGAAAGGCCATTTCAAAGTTATTTTCTTATATAATTCATTCAATGAATATATTTGATTGACTAATCATTTCTTTGAAGAATCAAAATACTTGTTAAGCTTTAATGAACGATAAATGATAAAATGTTTAAACAAGATTATATTGATTTCTTATTTTTATAAAATAGTGATTAATAAATATTAGTGTTAGATGAAAATCTGTAAGAAAAAATATTTATTGCTCTTAAGTTTATAAAAAGTTCGGACACTAGAGGAAACAGAGATGGTCCGCACCTTGAGATTCATAAATCCACAACTCTATTACTGTATCAAACCATTATTAAAAAATAAAAATGAAACATTATTATATAAGATATTTGTTTTGAAAATATATTACTTTACTATACATATGCCACTCAATTTCTCATTCATATATCATTAATGATTATACATGTTATTCTCTTTCTTATCATGCCCACAGATCAGTAAAACCACCAGTTCAAATGCAGTACCACTTATTTATAATTGCTTAGCAACAACTATAAAAAGAGAGTTATTCGTTATTTGTTATAAAAAGAGAGTTAACTCTTAAATTATCCAAAGGCTCTATATTTAAACAATTACAAACAAATGTAAAATGTAAATTAACTGAATTGTTATTAAAATTTGAAATTAAGTCAGTTACTTTAATTTGAATAAATAAGAATTCGGATAATTAAAATTTCATACTTGTAAATAATTGTAAGATATTAAGATTATTGTTTACATAAGTTGAAATAGCCACATATAAAACATTCACAGTTAGCGTTTGCATCCAAATTGCAAGAGGATACTGAAACCCTAAAAGTATTAGTATAATTTTAAATTATTGAGTACTTAAATTGATACAAGATAATTTATTAAATATATGCTAATGATTTTTTTTATTATGTTCGATTAATGAGTTGTCAAAATAAATTTTCTAAACGATCATCAGATTTTAATGTTACCAAGTCTTTCTTAATTTAAATCACACCTTGCAAGAAAGGGATATAGAATAGAGTGAAATTTATTGTTTTAAATATTTATGCATTCATGAATTCCATTATTGGTGAAATTATGCTGAAAAATAAAATGCTACCAACTAAAAATAACTTTACAATTTTCAGTAATATATATAAATTCGTATAGATTTCTTCATCACATGATCATCAATCTTTATGCTCACACAAGCTGCTTTTCACTGAGGCAAAACTCTCCATACAATAGCGCCCCTCAGTGCAAGCCAGAGTAATCAAAGAATGCATGAAGTTTTGCACATAAATCCCTATCTAGTGCCTACTCATCCAAAGTACCAAGACTAGTTTCTCAGATCCAAGGCTCCTCACTGATGAAAGCCACAAGTTAGAAACTAGTCTGGGGATATTGGATGAGTAGGCACTAGATAGGGATTTTATGCACAAACCTTCCTGCATCTATTGATTACTCTGGCTTGCACTGAGTGATGTTATTATTTGGAGAGTTTTGCCTCTGTGAAATTTCTTCATACAACTTTGAAACTATTGGCTTCCTAAGCTAAGTTTCAATCACAACATTCTGTATCTTAAAATCCTAAGAAAATGTAAAGAAAAGCTTGAAATATTATAAATATAAGATTATAAACAATGGAAACCCATGAAATTTTTAAGCAGGGGTGCTTTATTATGACATTGCCACCAAAAGGTAAGCATGGAGAACAAAGCAGAGTACTTCTAATTTCACAACCAAGCAACCACTTTATTTTTCCATACCAATCACTATTAAAAGATCTAATGTCATTTTTGTTTCTCTTCAACAAATAATAATATATGGCATAGATTGATCTTTATTTCTTATTTCAAATTTTTCAGTAATGATAATTGGGAAATATAATTTTTTTATATATCCAACACTAACATTGATGACTTATGATAAATATTTAAAATATTTTTTTTACTATTTTATTATATTTTTCTGTAATAAATATTTATATGTTAATTTTTAAAAAAAACAAACCCAGAATACTTTTTTGCTCATCCTAAATGAAAGCAATAAAATCGTATTCACTCTGAAGAAAACCAGAATAGATAAAGATGTCATTCTCTAATAACTATTGATGCTGTTATAGCAAGCAGTTCTGTTTGCATTACTTTGATGTATTGATAAGAACAGACAATACATAAAATTTGCTGATATTTACTAAATATGATGTTTCTGGCCCTGCCCTAATTAGCTGTGCCTTTGAATAGAATCTCTAGCATTGCTTAAAATAATTCTTTGTAAAAATGGTTTAAATGGTTATATTTATATTATAATTGTGTAAAATATTGAATTATTGTTATACTATTGATATTTTCAAGCACAAATTTAATAATTAATTTTTTTCTATAGGTATTGCTTCTCTGCAGTACTCGTGGACTAGTCACCACTTATTATAAAGAACCAAATGCAAATAGGAAAAAATTTAGTAATAATCAATTTTTTATTGTTATTTCACAAAAGTAACTATGATAGCACTATCATGTTTGACATTTTAGATAGTGTGGTGGCGCTGTGATCACTACTTTTCTATGTCATTTTAAAGCATTGTATATGTTAAATTATAATGTGTGACAGGCTGCAGCAATTCTAAGAAGCTTCCATTTTTAACGTATTAATTTTTAAAAAATTCCAAGACATGTCAGCAGTATGCAAACCTTTATGGATCTTTGTCTGTGATTAACAGCACATTCTATTGTTCTGACGAAGCTATGAAGGAGATGGCAATTTGTGATTGGTGGATGCTTTAGATTCATTTCTCCTGCAGCTAAATGCCACCAAAGACATGATTTTAAGCAATTGTTAATAAATATGATACAATATTTTTGTAAAAGTCTTATTATTAAACCAAAAACTACATCACTAGGAAAGGGTATTGTCTTATAAACATTTTATTTTTGAAAAGGCAGCCCTTAGAAAGTATGTGAAGTCTGTTATGAAAATGGGAAATTACCACAAAAAAGCCATTAGAGGCTAAAAAGAAAATCCTTTTTGTAAAAACTGTAAATGAAATATTTTAATAACAATTAATAATTAATAACTTTTAGAATTTTTTTAAATTTCTTTGATGATTAATATTAAATCTATCATTTTTCATAACATAAAATTCTAATATCTAATATTTCATTCTTTTAACTTTTTTGAATAGATATGTGAAGCCAATAATGATGCTGCCTTTGTTATCAATGTGACCTTCAGTTAGATATTTGTTTTCACAATTTTAAAATTTTAATTTTTCATGTTTTAAAATTTTAATTATTAAAAGACTTAAATATTTATAACATAGTCTATAAATAAATTTTGTAATATATGTAAAAAAGATTTAATTGCTAAAAAAATAATCAAACATGACATCATAGTAAAAATATTCATCACTAGAGTCTATTCAAAACTTTGGGGCTTGTATTGACACTGAAAGAATTAAATCAGCTAAGTATTTTAAAAAGCTATGACTAAATTTGATCATTTTAAAAAAATCTTTACTAATTACTGTTCAAAAAATGCAGAAATAAAAAGCTCCAGTAGTGGTCCAAATATTGAGATGCTGTCAAATTATGCATAATTATTGTGTATATACACAATTCAGTTTACTAACATGTTTTCCATTCTCTTCAATGAAACAAAACACTACTTTCAGTTAAAAAAACTAAGATAATAGACTCTATATTCAATTTAAGATTTATTCACTCAGCTGTAAAAAAGGTGTTTAACTTTGATTGATAGAGGACCTTTGATTTTCTTTTTTCAATCCTTAAATGAGCCAGAAAGGTGAGCCTCCAACATTAGAAATATAATGATTCTTTACATTTGAGTTTAAGACTAAAATGCCAAGGTTTTTTTTCAGTTGCCCGATAGTTCTTAACTAAAATATAAATTGAATTTTCTCGAAAGAAAGATAAAAGTGTGTGAACATTTTTATAGATATTTACAATCATGGTAGACAAAACTAATTTATGTTTATTTCACCAAAAAGGTGTAAAGCTGATAGGCAAAAAAAAAAAGAGGATAGTGACCAAATTGTGGATCTAGAACCACTTGAATGATGATATTTTATTTAGGTATCCATAATGGCAGATAACTTTCAAATAAAAAAGGATTTCATAAATAAGAAGATATGTCCAATATTAAATGGCATTTTCTAAGACATTGTGAAGCTAGAGTGAAAAGGGAAATAATTGATTTAAAATATGTACTTTTAAACAAAGAAAGTACTATTGTTAGCACAGGTAGATTGGGATTTATTATAAATAAAAAAGTGGTGGAACAATATTATGGAGATTGGTGGAATATCAGGCAGAGTGACAAGATTAGTTATTCAAATTAATGAAAGATACTAGAAGCTGATATTTGAGGTGTATGTTTTAAATCTAATTGTCTTGAAGAAGAAGAGGATTTTTATATAAATATCCAAAATAATCACACTAGACAATATTTTAAAACTGTCATGGAAGACTTTAAGGCTATAATTATAAAACAACTGAAGTATGATTTTTTTCTGTTAAGAAAAATGTTAAACAGAAATGGACATGGAAGCATTCAAAGAAGAAATAACAGAATTGGATTACATCTTGATTATCAGAAAATATGTATTTTAAGATTGCAATGTTCTTAAAGATTCAACACAGGAAGTAATCCTCCATTAGTGAGATGGAAGGTGTATGTTAGTGCAAAACTAGAGACAAAAACTATTAACAAAGTCAAAGTTTGCTAACAATATTTCACATGACCTTAGCTTACATGTTGCTATTCATTAGCAAAGTCTTCTATTTTCACTACAATTTTAGCCATAAATATAAATTAGGTTAGGGAAATTGTAAGTATTTATTAAGTAATACCAACTGACATCTGTTTATTAACTAAAGCTCACAATAGATGCCGTAACTGTATAAGAACAGAAAAATCATCAAAGCCAATATTAGCAATTGATCCTATCCTTTGAAAACACTTGAATAGATTTAAATTAGAATTTGCAAATTATTTTAAATATTGAGAGATTCAAACTTAATGGAGATCAACAAGATGATAACTGATACTCTATTAAGAACTACAGCAAAAATATCTGGCACAAGAAAACAACTAAGCACTAAATATTCAACTAAGACATAACAAACAATATATGCAAAAATAAAGAACATGGAAATATTTAAAAGTGATCCATTGAGAACAATTAAATATCTGGAGCTTTATAAATTAGTAAAAAATAAAGTTAATAATTTATGTAAGAAAATATAATTGTGAAGTGACACAAAAAAAAGCTATAGAAGAAAATAAAAGTTTTTAAAAAATAAAACAGTGTCTTGGTATTGAAAAAAAGTTATTTTCACAATAAGAATATGAAATTATTATTAAAAAAATATGAAGCAATAAGAAGAAAAAATAGAACTATTGTCAAAAAGATGAAGCAATAAGCAAAAAAAAGGAACTATTATTAAAAAGATAAAGCAATAAGAAAAGATGCAACTATTATCAAAAAGATGAATGGCATCAAGAAATGTGTGAAAAGATTATACAACAGATTATATAGTAATTACAAACATAAAACAAAATAAGCTTTTCATTACTACAATCTTCCAAATTTACAATCATTTTAAATACAGAAGATATATAATTAAATCATGAATAAAAGAGCAGCAGATGAAAATATAAAAAAATGTTGGTAAATACCAAACAATTAAATAATATTGAAAAGATACTGTAATAATATTGATATTTGAAAAAAGTAATAAAGAATGTATTAGAAGTTACAGACATATAAATCAGGTACAAAATCCTGTCTACAGCAAATTCACACCAACAACAAAGAACAAACTGGATGTAAAGTTGGTTTGTCACAATAGGTCACTTCCATGTATTGAGAAATGTTATAAAGAACCAGTGTATACGGGTAGCAATTATGCGTTGAATTTGTAGATTATAAAAAATTGATTCTACAAGCATTTTCATAATGATTAAAGCCTTGGGCTATTAAGTTAAAGAGTTGGGATAGTGTTATACACCAATATATTATTGTATTTATCAGTATACAAAGAAGTGATATGCATTTTCATTAGTATAAAAAGAATGTATTATATTTTTGCTTAC
This sequence comes from Epiperipatus broadwayi, assembly GCA_028023455.1. Lineage (NCBI taxonomy): Eukaryota > Metazoa > Onychophora > Udeonychophora > Euonychophora > Peripatidae > Epiperipatus > Epiperipatus broadwayi. Next base: position 204,842 of record JAQFVV010012706.1, read on the forward strand.
ATAGCAATTGTATATGATTCTTATTTACATTTATAGAGATTACATAATTGGTATTTGATATGCTATGTTTAATTTTAGCCTGTATATACATGTGAATTAATTAAAATATGTATTATTATGGTTCTTCTATTATAATTTAATAAAAAATCTTAAAAGTAAACAAATATCATTGAAGAAGCTAAAGTAGAACTGGGATTGAATTTTTTTTTTAAAAAAAAATTACACTATATGGGCAATTGAAATCTTATCTATACATCTGCATGCTGGTTCAATAGATGAATAAGAAAATTTTCTGGAGTTATATGGAGAAAAGAATATAGACTAGAAAAACTGGATTTAAAAAAGGAGAGACCTTCATTCTGAAATAGATCAATAACATTCCCAAATGATGATAATAATGAAGATGTTCCATATAATATGTATAAAAACCTCTTTTTGTGAATTCAGCAAAAGATTATTTGGTGATGATACAGTATGCGCTCGGTGACCATTTTGAATTTTAAAACACCCAAAAACACTGCTGGCACATGCAAGCGATAAATGGCATTGACTAGAAACACTCAGTTTTCAAAAAAATAAATCGCCTAAGGCACTACAAATAAAAATAGGAGGAGACAAGAAAGCAATGTGGAAATTAAATAGCCTGAGGCATCACACTTAAAAAAAGTACGGGGAAAGAGAGGAACATGGGGACTTAAATAGCCTGAGGCGATACAATTAAAAAAACTCAAAAATGCTATAAATCCAAGCATTGTAATAGTATATCTTAAAAAATTATCTAGAAGATTATCAAGATTGGATTCAAGTTACAATAAAACAGAATGATGAAACAGTAATAAAAGGAAATAAATAGGCAATGGCATAAACAGGTATCTGGAAAGCTAATTCAGTGAATTCAATCATTTCCAGTAAGGATGGATATTTCATTATATATATATATTGAGATCCATTTCAGAGGGAAGTGGGACAATGACTTTAAGATACTTACATAACATCAGACAATTTTCAGACATTGAACAATAATATGTTCATTGTTTGCAATATTATAAAATGCATGAGGGATATTCAAGCCTAGATCAGGATGTTGCTAGCTATAATAGACTGCAAATGTCAGTGTTCTAAAGGGCATTCATAGCATCATTCCCAAACAGCTGTTCTACTAATGGCTAGACTCGCATAATTCACCAATCATAATAAGCAACCTGATATATCTAAATGTTTGTATATATTATATATATAAAAATATTGTATATATGTCTTTTGTATTGTAATACACATAATAAATATTATTATATTTACTTTTAGAGTAGTGTGTTACTCTTAAATGACCAGGAATATTACTCCCAACCAATAATTCATGATATATCATGAGATCATTTCATCTGCTTACACATGCTGTTAATAAAAGTAGGAAACTCTCCATTCACTAGTGCCACCAAGGGCAAACCTTCTTGCATTCTTTGATTATGAAGGTTTACACTTGGTGGCACTACTGTATGAATAATCAGCCAATGTTATTAATTCACGATATAGTTTCACCATGTAATATTTGCCTCAAATCAAGATTCCCTTTCAACCAAGTATCTGCAATCGAAGAATTATAATGTAAACAATGGGATTCTTAGGAGAATTCTAACCAATTTCTTTTTTAGATTCAATAATAAGGCCGGCTGTGCTTGACGTTCCTAGACACAATTAAAATATCATCAACAGATTCTGAACAATCAGTGCTTTTTGGACTCAACTGCTTCATTAATAGACCTTAATAGCTACTGATCTATTTAAATGTGTCAAACATAAACTATTAGCCATATAGTTAATGACTGTCAAGTTTGTGGCTATAGTGGCAGAAATGAAATATCTAATAATGTCAGTAGAGATTTTATCACCAGATTAAAAATCTCTACAGAGTTAGTTCTCTCTTTCAAGATAATTTTATTTAACCTCTAGGCGAGTACAAAGAAAACAAGCATTAACTAGGTGAGGTTACAGGGTGATATATACAAAGAAGGAATGATCCAAAAGTCAGTAGAATACAAAATGAGTGTTAGTGAAGAACTTAATCAGTGGATGCAAGGTGAATATATCATTCATCTAGTCTATAACGAAATACCATTGTTAGTAAACCCTGTTTTGGTGAGCTATGGTTGGAGGGTTTTATTAAATCTTAATAGTTATTTTCATATAAATTATTTAGGGGTTGGTTGGTCAGGTGATGTTTAGGCCAGTTGTGAAGTCCCAGGTTAATATGACCAGGTATGGATCTGTCTCTCTCTTGTCTGTTTCTTGGATATTTTTAAATTATGTTGAGGAAGCAATTATTAAGCTCAGTTCTTTGCGATATTTTGCTAAGTTAAACTATCTAAACAAAAATACATATGCTAAATAAATAAATAATCTAAATGCTAATTCTGTTTACATTTGATTGGTTAAGGAATGTTAAACTTATTTTAAGATTACTAATTTTATGCTTTGTTGGCATGTTTTTATTTCTGAAAGTGGATTTTGTTGTGAATTGTATCAATAAACAGTGAATATTTTAAAAGCAGCACTGCGATAAAAATATTTGTTTCGTTAACTTTTCTGTTAATATCTTAATAACATTAAGTAAAAATTTGAAGCTAATTAAATAATTCTACCATGAAGCACAAATTGTCAATTAATTCTCCTGACTAAACCTTATTGCTACAAACTATAGTCTATTATTATGCTTTAAAATACTTGCTTTTAGAGAAATAAAAAGAATTCTTTCTTTGCGTTTATAGATAAAATCAATTTAGTAATTCGAGTCAATTTACAAGTTCATAAAAACCCTTTAAACCAAATCACAAGTGAGAGCCTTTCAGAGTAAATTAAGGATTGATTTTAATTTAACAATATATAATGTATATACATGTGTGTGTGTGTGTATTATTAAGACAAAAATAATTTAGATAGACAGAAAGGATTCAATATTAAGAAAAAAAATTCTTTGAAGTTAAAAGTTTTATCAATAAAAAAAAGAAAAAGATTCAATTTTAGAATTGAACCTTTTCTTTAAAAAAAACCTGAAATAAAATTCAAATCAATTTTCAACTTTAACAAAAACTCCAATATTTGCTTTTTCATTTTATACTTCGTCACATATATATATATGCTATAATAGTTACAAATTAAGATTAAAATATAATCGGTTCATTTAAACTTTTTTTTTATTTGATGTTAAGAGTATATTATTACTATTATAATTGTTACGTTTGAACTCTATGTTAAGAAAATTATAATCTATGAATCAGATTAATAAATAAATAATTCGATAGAAAGCAATTTATACAGAAGAGAAGCAAACTATGTAAATATTAATTTAATAAATACAATACATCGTTCAGACTATATTTATTCATAGAGGGCGTTGTTGAAAAAATCATAGCGTTTGAAAGGGTGATTTAGCATTTTGCATTTGGATTTAATAATTCTGTTATTACTATCACTGCAAGCTAATATTATTTCATACACTAATTTACTCTCATTCTTTAATGCATGAGGTAAGTATTATAATTCCATAGTACCCTTAAAACCTATTAGCCCTTGAGACTTAAAAAATAATAAAAATTGGACTTGTTCAGTTTCCTCGTCTGCTTTTTGAGCTATGGGGGCCTAGTCTCTGGGAGAAGATGTCCCTCATTAAATTTATCAATTGTTTCAAAGTCAAATAATGTTGGTTGGTTCTTAATTTTGATATTAAAAAAAATGTTCTCTCTTTTAATAAACTCTTAGATATCTAAAACTTCTCAGTTATACTTAGAATCAAAGCTTAGGTCATAAGCACTGCTGATGATGTGTTCACAACTAATCATAAAATCTATCAATAATATATACATTATTTAATATGGACAATGGTTTGATAAAATTGTGAGGTAAATGGTCACCATTAGATAAGTATAAGACAAGAATTTTTTGTTGGTTGATAGATATGTTATAAAGTAGAAAAATAATAAATAAGAGAATGTATAATGGATGTATCTATTAATATGGTAAATGGTCTGATAAAATTTGGAGGGAAATTATCAATGTTAGAAAGTAAGAAGTTGTAATATATATATATATTGAAGCAGTCGGATTTAAGTTCGATCCTAGCTTCATGATCTTTCATATGTAGCCAACTTCAAACCCGTGTACTAACCTAAAATTTCCGATGCAATGGGGCTTTATACGTTCAGTCCACGCTAGTTTCCTTAAAGAAAAACTATTATAAATGTGTGTTAAAATTAATTCATTTGAGATTTAAACTAATCATTTCTATTAATAAATTCATGTTAGAATTATTCATGAATTTATATATATTATAAATGCGTGGATTGTGCGTATATACTTGTAAATATTAAATATATATAAATTGTTCGAAAGTTTCATTGCGTCAGGAATACTTGTTTTTTTTTACTTTTAAATAATTTGTAAAGTTTCGTTGATTAAAAGCCACATTCCTTCGATAAGCTTTAAAATTCTTAAAAACAATAGTAAAGTTTTATTAATGAAAAAAGATAAGGATTCATTTTTCTAATTAAATTATTTTCAAATCTTAAGAATTCATTTTCAATTAGAGAAGGAATTCAAGCTAATGAGTTTGAAAGCCTTATCGAAGGAATGTATCTAAAAACAACTAGATTAGGAAAGAAGCGCTAGCCTGAAGGCATCAGATACAGTATAAAGAGCCCAGGAAAAGTTTCCAAGCAGCTACTATTCCTCATTAAGAGAAGCTATATATATTTCATTAGAGAAGAAGCCGCTCAGTTAAATTATGAAGTAAAATAGTGTTTCTACCATGGTGGGGGGGGGGCTTAACTTGAGGAGTCTGACTACAGTTCCTGAAGTCCCCTGAAAATCTTCAATGTGGCTGTAATATAAAAATTCATATACCAATCGTAAGCTGCGTAAACCTTAGAGAAATCCTTCAAAATGTCATTCAAATAATTTTCCAAAATGCGCATCTACGTCTCATCCAACTGGACTCTGCCGTGTGTAATTTAAGGAGCCAACCATGAAGAAATGGTAATATCTTTCTTATATGAACCGCTACTTTCTCTCCGGTCTTCGAACTTTATTTTACACTACCTTTAAATTAAATACTGTTAAAAGCTCTTCTCTTTCCTTAATGTATTAATGCTATTTTAAATTATGTAGTAATTCTCTATCTTAATCTCTAGTCTTTAAATTTAATATTTGTTAACTTTCTCTTTTCTTACGATGGCGGTTCATTTATTATATTATATATATTTATTGTGTGATTTATTAATGTTGTTTATTTTTTATTATATGCCAATACTAACTTCAACTCGATAATAATTCCCTTCGTTGCATTTGCCTTGTTAAATAATATTATATTTATTTTTACAGTAATTCTTACCCACTAGAACTATTTTGATACAGTTCTATTAATTATCGAGTTGAATGATTTGTACAATTTTTGCTATTTTATTAATGGCTAATAACAACAAATTATTAGCTCAATTTTTAACCTATGCTCCCGGCCACTTTACTGAATTTATAATAGTTATTTATTCACGTTAATATATTGTTTCGCAAAAAGGTTGATAAAGGAATTAAATGAATATATATTCTAATTCAAATGTTATACTTTCTATTAATATTCAGGGAGGGTGTGAGATTTAGGGTATAATTAAAGTATTTTCTAATTGCATTAAATATTTGTTGATTAAAGCACGTTTGACTTTAATTTAACTTGATCAGGTCATCACGTAGAGCATTCGTTATATAAAATGGGTTTTATTATTAATTAAAAGATGATTACCAAGTCATCATTTTTCGGAACGTTGCTGACGCGAGCCATCTCCTGCTTCACAGGCTTGTCCTCGGTGATATTACTGTTCGTTAAATTACATAGGAAGAAAGTACTTCCTCACTTGCTCGTTTTATATTTGGAACACCAAAGGTTTGAGGCTACGACCCAACCTGGTTTTCCGTGTTCTATGGATCCTTCGTATAGGGCATCAAAGACTTGTCGAATACAAGCGCCCTGCTATTTTCTCAAATCACAGACAAGCCATTATTTTTCATATTTATTTTATAGCTCATAAGTCGTCAGTACCGTTTATTTCTCAGTTCAGGTAAAGCCCGCTCTCATGCTCGTAAATCATGGTGAATTGATTTTATTAAAGTCGAACAAATTCATATTTATTTATAATTAAATAAGTTTTCTATTAAATATTAAAGTTATGCCCTAAATCCGTATCTTGCTCTTTGTGAATTGATTTGCGAATGTGAAAATAAATCTCACATTCTTTCCTTTAGAATCAGAATAATAATTTCAGTCATAGCCAAATACCTTTATCTACCTTTATTTTCTTGTCAGGGGCATAGACATATATTTATCATATAATATTGCGTAATAGTATTGGCATATAATAAGGACTGCCATTCTTGTTGTAAATATAAATTCCGTTTAAAGACTAGAGGTAATCTATATAATCACAATCTAAAAGTTGAACAAAATTATAATTATTATTAAACATTTTATTAACACATTTGGTTTTTTTTAACTTTCTTTCTTATTCAAATTATTTTAATATTAATGCTCACTGTCTGTATTGGCAACCCGAACATATATATATATGAGTTGACTTATAAAGATTGTTAGTTATTTTATTATACGTTATTAGAGGTAGATCAGGGGTCTCATTAATCATCATCATCCATTGAGCTAGTTCCTTGGCGCATAGTCATGTACCGTCGATATATGTCATCTATTGATTGGATCTGAGCTCGTGAGTTGGGTTTGAATTCAGTTTGAACTGCCTGAGTTTGAATCCGACTTTGAGTTTGGGTTTGTTGATGTGTTGGCTTCTTTTCGACCGGTACAATATATATATATATTGACAATATAAGAGAGTTTATTTGATGATAGATAGTAGGTATAAGAAAGAAAAAGATGAATAAGGAAATGTATAATGGATGTATACATATGCCTAAATTTATAAAAATAATATTTTTTGTTTTTTCATGAGTTTATTTCTAGTGATGGCCACTAGAGAGTGTATAAAGCTGTAAAATGTTTATTGTCACATGATTGATTTAAAAATGGCATCTTAAAAAGGTTCATTTGTGAATAAAAATTGATTTGATATTAAATTAAATTTCATACAAACCAGTTGTCTATTATTTTAAGTTATGTATAATTTGATTGATTAAGCAATTATTTCATGAATACAATTGTGACAGTGGCATTGTATTTGTATTTATGTATTGTATTATGTCCATCATCTAATAATTAATAGTTAAGTGTCTTTAAAAAAAATCAAACTTTATTCATCTTTCCAAATACTTTTATTTACTAGTAATACTATATGTTTTGAATTAAAATATTCTTCTTCAAAATTTTCTGGTCTGGCTAGTCACATGGTCATAGAAGGTAGCCTATTGTGATGATTTATAATGCTTAGAAACACAGATTTGGCCTTGATTTAAATAAAGAAATCAGAAAACTATCATAAATACACCTGGGTCTCATTTTATGCGATAGATAGGTTCCTTAGAAAACATGCACAAACGAAATTGCGCAAAAATAGACATAACTTACATTGAAAAGGGGGGGGATGTGGTCTGTGATTTTTCAAAATTCACGTAAAAGCAAAGCACCAACGTAAAATTACTTTAAAATTCGCGCAAAAAAAAATAAGGAAATAAAATATGACTAATAAAAAATTTCAAATTTGAAAGAAATTGATTCAAGACAAACTTTTTTTAACTATAATATTTAATTTTATTCAAAATAATATATTTTTATGCATAATTTACAGTATAGTAATTTACATTTTTTTATACACGTTTTAATTATTATAGCTATTTGCCGAAAAACATGTTCGTTTGCAAACAACTACTGCCAACTTCACACTCATGTTGTGTCAGTGGTTTTCTGGTGACAACGTAATTAGTAATTAATCTTTGAGACGATGATTTTATTAATTGTTTATGAAACTAACAACTAAAAATTAAATTCTTATTTTTGTCTTTAATTTTCAATTCCATTTAAAAATCAAATTTCCTTTTTGCATCACATTAATTTCAAGTCGTCATAAGTAATTTTTAAATTGTTAATTACAATTAAAAGTCAGATTTTAATTTTTAATTGGCAAATTTAATTGTGCCCACTGCTATTACTGACCTTTTAAAAATAAACTTGTGGACACTAAATGATTAATAATTGATTACATTCTTTTTTAAAAAGCAAAAACAGAATGTGATTTTAACACGCACAATGTTTGAACAAATTTACGTTATAATCTTGGAAAATTTAATGTGTGTATACATAAAATATGGAAATCATGATTTTAATTTCATTATTGCATAAAATCTTACTATTATAAAGCACTGAAAATATTGAAATTACTAAGATGAAAGTCAAGTTCCAATAATGTGCTATTACTTTCAATATAATGTAAGTGCGGGAAATTTATTATTTAAAGTAATAGCGCATTATCGGAGTTCGACTTCCAGTGAAACAGGAATCATATAACTTCAAAATCGTGTTAAATAAGTCCGTGTAAAAAGAGACCCAGCTGTAAATGTATAAAATAACCTTTGATAAAATAAGCTACCTGATTAGAGCATCACTCTAATTTAGTATCACTTGTCTTCCCAGAAATACCTGTAGAAATGACAATAATATCACTCAAAATGGTGTGTTATATACTAACCTGTGTGCCATTACTAACAGTTGAATATATTTGAAAAGTTTAAATAAAGTTTACATTTCAGTAAACATTTGTCAATTAATAATATACCAAAATGTAAGTAAAATGCTTTATCACAAACTTTCAAACTAACATTATTCTTTAATTAATGTTTGATATCTTTGCATATTAAAATTTAATTAGGGTGAAAATTGAATGTAAGGGAAAGGATTGACTTAATATATATATATAATCAAAATATCCTAGAATAAACACTACAAAATTTAATATATATGAAAGAAAAATCAAATCTTCACTATAGCCAACTTATGACATTTTACACTATCTTGAGATTACTAGTCAGGATGGCATAAAATGCTGTAAGCTGGATAGAGTGAAGATTTCATTTTTTCTACTGAAGATATTGTAAAATGTCGTAAGCTAGCTATAGCAAAGGTTTGATTTTTGCTACTCAAGATGGCATAAAATGCTGTAAGCATTTGATTTTTTTATATATGCATATTGAATTTTGCAGTATTAATTTTAATGTATTTTGATTATTATATTTATTTCATTTGATATTATATATATATATATATATATATATATATATATATATATATATATATATATATATTGTAATGGATGTTTAAGACACCATTACAAAAATTATAGTTTTATAGAGGTGAAGAAAATAAAATAAATTTTTATATAAGATTTCGTTTGTAAAACTTGATTAAAAGTTTTTTAATGCTTATACAAATATATATGTATGTGCGTGGGAATTATATTTTAATACCACAGTTATATTTGGTTTTTAATTTTGATTTTAAAAAAAAAGGAAAAGTAAGATTACTTTTTTTGTTAAATTTATGTAAAAGTGAAGTGTACATATAGATTGCTTTACATATTTGGGATTTATATTGATAAGAATAATTAAAAAAGAAAGAAAACAAAAAGAAAAGAATTTTTCATTAGTTAATTCCTAGATCTGTAAAGAGCAATCTATTTCGTTAATTAGATAACTATTGTTATCTAGATAGAGAATTTTTAAATTTTAATTAAAAAGAAAAAGTTTGGTAATTGGTTTTGGAGATATGATTCAGATATAACAGGCTGAATCAGGCCATTGGATTATCTTTGACTAGCTTTCAATACTTGCAAGAGCTAGAATACTTGCACCAGCACAAAGAGACAGACACTCACTCTGACAGGAGAATTGCACAACTATTCCTGCCAAAAATACTTGGAAAGAACGATTCCTGCATATTCTGAAAGCTGATCCGGAAATTACCTAGAATGAACATTAAACCTACAGTAAGAATATTTTCTTTACCATGATGTGCTAAGCTTCTTGCCAGGACAGGTTTGGACATCCTGTGTCTCCATTAACTGCCTATAATGCCATAAGAATCGGCTCCAAAGAAACCACTAACCAACTCACCCAAGCCTACCGTCAGTGAATCCCGAGTAACGGACTATACTTAAGAAGTCTAGTGCACTAGCGTTGAACTAAATTATTAAGGTACCTTATGCTCCACAATTTAAATAATTTTGTTGTCTTAGATTTGTTTTCTTTTTTAAATATAAATGTTTTTCAAGTTGTATATTATGTAATTTGTTTTCTGTGTGCTTGATAATTCTTTTTTTTCTCTTTTAACGAGTGCTAGTTTCAAACCTATTACTATCCATCCTATTTAAGTCTTAGTAAGTAAGATAGTAGCTTATTTTAATCTCACATTCCTTGTTGTTACAGAGTGCAGTCTGGATATTACAGACTAATTTAATTGGCTTTTGGCTTGTGACCCATTTTTATTAGCCGTACTTATGTCGCGACCTTAATTATTAGTAATAGACGATTACAAAATATAATAGTCTTTAGTTTTATTTCTTAAAGCTTCCAATTCGTTTATTAGGGGCACGTATGATCGTTTTAACCCTTTCTATAGGTAGATCGTGAGCTCCTAGCCTGTCTCACTCAGAGGGAGGTCAATCAATTGAAAGTAATAACTTTCAACACTCTTTTTATTATTATTAATGTTTTGGAAGCTACCTTCACATTTCTTCTGTTTTGACATAAATCTCTTTTCCTATGAGTTATAAGCAGGAAGCTAACCTCCCTTGTCTGACGTGAGATCACTGTATACTTACTAATACTTCTGCTACTGCCAGTATTTTGCACTCTTTCACACACAGGAAATCACTCTCAAAGCCATATAAATATTTTAGTTTAATTTTGCAAATGTACGTGTAGTACATATTTTAAGTGTGCTTTAAAGATTATTATTTAGATTTATGTTCATTTAATCATACTTTTAATAAAATTATTTATTTATTCCTTTACTTAGTTGATTTTGTTTTCTGTTGCTACCTTTCCAACTTACTGAACAAAACATAGATCTCATTTGCTTGATTGAGCTAGTCCGGCGCATTCGATTCGCATATCCTGTAACCCCTTAAAAATAAATGTCTAGTTCCAAATTTCGGACTAGTGGCGCCCTGGTGGTCAGTTTATGCGAGTCTAAAGCTTTTGTCTGGTATAATATATATATAAATTATAATCAGATAAAAATAGTCTGGAATAAACTCTACAATATACAATATAATATATAGGAAACATAGTTTATTTACATCATATAAATGTATACATACATGGAGGAGAAAAATATTGAAGGGAAAACAAGGATTTCATTACATATACAAATACTAGTGTGAGTAATAGAATTACATCATTAGTTTCTACTCATTTTAATATTACATTTAATGTCAAATCAAATACTAGTAGATTAATTATTAATGGAAAATGTGTTATTGATAAAATCAATAAATGCAATATAATTATAAAGTGGTATGCCATTGTGGATCCAGTGACATTGGTAAGACAAAATGTACAGCAAAAAAAAGAATTCACTAGTAAGAATTTTTATATAATAAGTTGTGTTACTCTGGAGGTAGATTTAAATCTGTATTTGCTGATAATTCAGTTATTTGTAATGGAAATTTTTGTTTTGATGAAAAAAAATGGAAGGGTCATATTTTATAAATATGACAGACAACGTATTAAATAAGTAATGTAATTGTATGAATGTATATAAATTATGGAAATTGGCATTCATGTTGGAACATCAGTGTTGTATGACTTTAATGAGATTTATTTCATTGTTTCAATTTTAACTGTTAAATGCTACTCAGGATGGCATACACTGTCGTAAGCTAGCTATCACTATTATTTATTTTTTATATTGGTATAATGAATATTATAGAGTTTATTCCAGAGTATATGTATTTTATGTGATTTTATATATATATATATTCATAGCATTATTTCTGGGAGCTTCTGTGTAATAAAAAAATAGAACAGCTAAATAATTGACGTTGCAGTACAATAACAAGTATTTTTATCAGAGCTATATTGATATATTGTATATTGTAATGTTTGTTTTAAAGTATTATATATATATCAGCATAAAAAATATAATAGCAAGATAATAACACTGATTTTCAAAACCACTCATTAACCTTGCTCTTAGAAAAACATGAAGAAATCAAGAACACTCCTAGATAAGTTTATAAAATTTCTATTGCCTATTGCTTTAGACACAATAGCTTAATTGGTCAAAGCATCACCTTAAAGTTAACATTGACATTCTAAAGATATCTTGTTTTGATTTACGTGTTAGTATTGTCCTTTATTAAGTCAAAAATACCTGAAGAAAAAAAAAGAATATCACTACAAATATCTTATATACTAATCTGTGTCTATTAGTTACAGTTGAACATAATTGAAAAGTTTAATCAATGTTTTTAATTTTCTCATGACAATTAAGCAATTAATTCTAGATGGTGGAAGTAATACTACATATAATTATAAATATTCTTCTTTCTTTTAACACTGCTTTTCATCTCATACCAAGCGAATCATCTATTTACTCTTAGTTTTAGCAATGTTAATTATGTAAAGTTGACATTTTAATTGCTTAATTATTTTCTTCAAAGTCTTTTATTTATTGTCTGATGACAACTTTATATAATAAAATTTAAATATTGCAAAAATAAAGTGATATATATATATATATTCATAGAAATCAGTCAACACATAGATAATATCAATAACAATCAACAATCTCATTCTGTTGTCAAGGCAACCTTTTAACAATAAAGGCGGAATCTCATCTTTATTTATGGTCTAATATATTTATATAGATATTAAAGGAGTCTATGTGGGATTCCATCTTTATTGTTAAAAGGAGATTGTCTTGACAATGGATGAGATTATTGATTGTTATCGATATTAGTATTGTCTAAATGTTAATTGTTTTTTATGAATTTACTTTTAAGCCTATCTAGCCTTGAACATTATTACACTCACACACACACACACACACACACACACATATATATATATATATATCAGTATTTAAGATAATAAAACCAATGGGCATATTCTTCAGATAATTGATATAATAATGTTGAAAATGCCATTGTTAAAGTAGAATCTTCATTGAAGTAATGATATAAAGCAAATGAATGGCAGCATATTTCCTAATAGCAATAAAATTAATGGTTTCCATGGTAACACTAGTCTCTGTTTACATTATTCACATTATCTCAAGACTATTGATTATTTTTTGTAGTGAAGATAATATGCAAATTTGACAATATACTGAACTCTTTTAAAATGAAATGTTAACTGTGAAATAGGTTAAAATATAGTATTTCTAGTTAACAAATAAACATTCTTATGTATGAAGTCATGTCTGCCATTTTGTACTCATATACATAGTAATCATACATTTATGTTCAACATCTGGCTTTTTTTTTATGTAACCTGAATGGTGACATATTTATGAGCATCTATTAAGAGTCCAGTGCAGGCAAACACTTTCTTGAAGCTTCTACCTATAGGCCTACTGCAAATTATTATTTTTCATAATCAATCATTTTTGCTTTTAGTATTCAGTCAAGAATTTATTTGGTCTATTTATTATTCCTTCATTCCTATCTCTTATTCATCTCATCTTCTTTTTTAAATCTTTATATTAATAACACTAACTTGTTTTAGGCAGAATTCAGTAATGTGTTATCCCTTTTTCTTATCTGCAGCATTCCCCATGTGATTTGGTATATTTGGTAGAGTGTCCATATAGGGATCGAGAAGTTCTAGGATTGATTCTTTGCTTTCAGGTCTGGTGCTCAAACTTCTTAGAATTCTTGAATAATAAAGCCATCAGTGAGTTACTTGTCATCTTTGTTTCTTATATCTAAACTCTACATTTCACAACCATAAATTAAACCAAGAAAGTTGCAATGATTAAAAGTTTGTATGTGCGTGTATTTTGACCGATTAATGTCCAATTTTTCTACACTCACACTTTTAATATCATCTATCTCCATCTTCCACACACATACATTTGTGTTTCTTCCGTTGTGCATTCCTGTCATATTTAGATTCTTTCCTTATATAATCATTAAATCATAAATGTAGATGCTTTGTTAGTCTTTCTCCTAACCATCTTTTTACCTATATTTATTGATCTTAATTTTTTGCTACATTATCAGGTTTCACCATTTTAAATATCTCTGTATTCTTTAAACATCTTCAGCTTTTTCATATTCTGCCAAAACTTCAGTGCAATAATGTTATTTCAAATAGCTTTAAATTCTGCTCATTGCTTTTAGACATTCTTCAAATTTCACGCCCATGCATTAAGCCCAACTATATCAATGATTTATAAATAAATAAAAATTTTAAATGTTTTTATCCATATAAATTCATTAAAATGTAAATTTAACTTTTGTAGCATTCTTGATATTATGTGACCAAAATAGAAGTGTGTGGTGCTCGTAGATAGTACTATAATTAGGCTATTTTTGAACCCAAGTGCAATACACTTTTATCTTGTCTGCATGATATCAAGAATGCTGTAAAAACTGAAGAAAATTTTTACTAGGGGGGAAACCTCATTAAGAGAATACACTGCTTGAATTCAAGCTTGGTGATCCTCAAGTAAACACCTCTCAGTTACACTGAGTAACTTATGCTTTTACAGGATTTGTGCTTTGAGCATATCAATCTGACAGTTTTCTTTGTGGAAATGGATAACCATTTCCTGCATATCAGATTCTAATTGATCACTATAGATTTGTTCAAATGTATGAGATGCCAACGGTGCATTTCCATGCCACCTAAAAATTGCTGATGTCATTTTGCAATGGATACCAAATTAAGACCTACTTCTTTCAGATCCATATCTGTTAATGTTAAAATGATTGGAAGATCCACATCCTGTCCTTCAAATATCCTAAATTATTTACTCAATTGAAGATTATGTAACAATGATGCCAGACCTTATGGATGTTTGAGCATACCAGTTTGGTTCTACCAGCCAGGACTTATGTCTAATATATTTTAAAAGAGTATTTAAAAGTCTGGTCATAAATTTGATTTGCCTAGAGCTGAAATTATATGCAGTGAGAGGAAAAGCAGACAATGAAAAATTAAAGTGGCTTGGACAATAGCAAAAGACAGATACTTGATAAACAAAAGAGACACAAGCATCCCTCTCTGAAAGAAATAGGCTCTTTTAAGAGATTTAAATATTCTTGAATATTTAAATATTTATCAAGTATACATAAAAGCTTGAAACACTAAAGAAGTGAGATCACTATGATTACGATATGCTAATCCAAAAAGCATTAATAAAAGCTAATTTTTTTTATAAACAAAGCAAAACTCTCCATACAGTATTGCCACCTGTGCTAAACAGAGTAATCAATGGATGCCAGAAGGCTTGTGCATAAAATCCCTATCTAATGCCTACTCATCCAATATCCCCAGACTAGTTTCTGGCTTGTGGCCTTCATCAGTAGGGAGCCTTGGATCTGAGAGCACTGCACCTAGATCTTAGGATCCTAAGATCTAGATGCAGTGCTCTCAGATCCAAAGCTCCTAACTGATGAAGGCCACAAGCCAGAAACTAGTCTGGGGATAATGGATGAGTAGGCATTAGATAGGTATTTTATGCACAAGCCTTCTGGCATCCATTGATTACTCTGTTTAGCACAGGTGGCAATACTGTATGGAGAGTTTTGCTTTGTTTATAAACAATTATGTGCTAGTATAGGAGATGTGATCATGTGATGCTTAATGATTTAAAAGCTAAATTTAAATTATATAGACTATTTTTCTATACGAATGTCCAGAACAAATGTTAAAGTTAACCAGAAAGGATAAAAAAAAAATTTGGTATTGATTTAAAATTTTTTTTATATTTTGCTTTTATACTTTTTAGTTTTATATAGTACCAGAAATTAGAAATGAAGACAAATATAGATACAGTTTAATATTGCTGAATAACAGGATTTTTTCCTAAAATTCTTACCAAACTAAAAAATGTGCAGCCATTGGGAATATAAATAAATGCAAAGATTCAACTAGATAGGAAATTAAGAAATCGGTGAAAATTGAATTACAAGATTTTATCAGATAGATTTAAAAATTGAGTATGATAAATAAAAGCATATAAAAAGATACTACAGATATTTTAAAAGATATGACACTATAAACAAAAGATGTGAAATGAAGAAATTAAACACCATCTATATAGATAATATTGAATATACTTTATATACTTGGAGTTTAGATGGAAATATAAAGGATTTGAACACATATTTTCAAGCTCCCTTCTACTATCCACTCTATCTCATACAACCAATAGACATGACCACGCATATATAAAAAAGATAAATGATTTCCAATATGCGTATTTTGTGCTGAACCAGCACCCATCAGTTGCTCTAGATCATCATATATATATATATATATATATATATATATATATATATCTATATATATATATATATATATATATATATATATATATATTGTGCCATTACAATTTAGTCACTAGCTAAATTTATAGTAATGTGCATGTAGAAAAGGTAAACCAAAAATCATCATCACATTTTTATATAATCATAAATGAAGCTGTAGGGCATCCAAGTTCAAACCCTACAAGGTCCAGTTCTAAAAGCTTTAAACAGAGAAAGAATGGGTCAACAATTACATGCTTTACTTAGCTGAAATACACAGGCTAATATATACCTGTGTCTATATATGTAATAGACAGGGTATGAGCACAGACTTTCACATGACCCACCACTCTCCACACCATCTCATAACACTGATACACTTGAACACACATATGTTGAAAAGATAAATAATCACCAATATACATATTTCATGCTAAACCAGCAATCATCAGTTGGTCCAGATTACCATCTCTACACATATATGCTACAAGTGCTCAGATATATATTAAGATAGCAAATCCTCCTACTTTAATGGACAGGCTTCAATCCACTCCACACTGCAACTCTTCAACCGTCCATCCAATTGAAAATCTGATGATGGAATGCTCAAAGGCTTTACTTGTTTGTGTGTTGATAGAAAGGTAATACACACATTTAAACTATTTAATATTTAATTTTTCTTTAAAAAGCAAAGTTATAATGCATACATATAGGCAATGTATGTGTAAATTATTTAATTGTTTTATATTTCAAATATTAAACATTTTAACTTTCTTTAAAACTAACCTATGCTTGATCAATTCTAATATTTTATTCTATGCTTTTATTTTGCTTTTCTTTAATTATAAGTGGGATTTAAAAGTTACAGATTTAATTAAATAATTGGGTTATAATTACTAAGCTAGCAATTATATTATTTAATGTTAGTTTATGAATGATTTGAAAGAATGAAGGATGTGTGTACATTACATACAAAATTTTACATTTCCTAAATATTGAAAGAAAAGGAAGTATTAAATCTGTCAAATTATTTTTTTTGTACAATTTTTTGTTAAAAGAGGAAATCTGTTTAATCAGATATCGATCTTTGTAGCAATTTTTTTTTTTTGTAAATAATTGTTTTTCACTTTGGAAGCTTATAATGGGTCAGAGCTCTAATTTTGAAATTGTCTTATCTCAAGATCTAAAGAAGGAAGCTCAAAGATGTGAAATGTTACCTGGATGTTAAAAGAAAAAAAAAAGAAAAGAAAGGAAATAAGGATTGAGTCTATTTTTTTTTAAACAAAAGTGTCTGGAAAAAGGATTAAACTTTTCAGTTGAAAAATAATTTAGTTGAAAATAAATTAGAGATCTAATTAAAACAAATTTGTCCAAAAATAGCAAGTGATGCTATCTCTGATTGGTTAAGTTAGCTAAAAATTGGATATAAAAAGCTGTCTTGAATTATTATTATGATTATTGTTTATGATTCAGATTAAACTATCCAATTGAATGCTGAAAATATAAGAAATGTCTGGCTAGAAAAATTATATTATGTCCCATCGGTTCCGGACCATCTGGGGGAAGCTGCACATCACATAGGAAAGAAAAGATGTGTCTAAAATAATATTCTACACCTTTCAACTGACCAGAGAAATAAGATGTTTTTAATAGAAGGAAGAAAGCATTCACCTGCATTCAAAGAAGATGAATTAATCTACTGATAAATATTAATCATCAAGTCCAATTAATTGTTACAACAACTGATTTTAAACTCAAGAAAATTTATAAATGTGAAAACAACTGCTGTATTTTATCCACATGCTTGACAGGAAGAGAAGAAAAATTAATATAATGATTTCCAAATTGTCCACTAAAGCAAATAACCTCAATAGAGTCATCATCATCAAATAGTTATACACCTCAAGAAAGAGATTGTTCCCATGTAAGATGGAAATGGTAGCTGCAGAAATATAGACAATATACAAGACAAGTTTGCACCCTTGGAAATTCACCACAAACAAAAGATCGGTAATATGACTTTTTATATCTATTTTCTTTAATATCAGTCTTAATAAACATTTTAGCAATAAAGTGGTATATTTTATTTAAAGAACTTTTAAAGACTATTCAGATCGATTAAAAACAAGAATGTCTTACTAATAATAACTTTGAGCTTCATAAATGATCTTGAATGTATGAAAATTATTTGTTTATTAATTTTACAATATTAATGTGTAAAACAATTTTTTTATGGTGTTATGATTTTAGTTTTAACTAATATATTATTATTATTTTGGTTTTAAATAATATTTTGTTATTATGGGATAAAACATGCACATACATAATAATATTTTTATATGTGTATAATTGCGACTGAATGTGAAATAATAGGTGGTGTTAAAATATTAAATTATTTTGTCTTGAGAAAGTATAGATTTCAGCGCTTGGAAGGGAGGGGGGAGATAATGATTTAAAACTCTTTTCTAAAACTTGCTCTTTCAATTCTACTAACATTTTTTTTACATTCTATTTACATGTTGGATTTTTAAAGTATGTGTGCTAATGAGCAGATAATATTTTCTTAAAATACTTTTCTCATGGAGTGAAAATCATGGTCAATGTGACGTCCAACTTAATACAAAATACATTTGAAGGGAAAGGGGGAAGAACTTAAAATTAATCTGAGGATTGTTATATAACCAATTATTATTATTATTATTCATGTCAATTTTCATATTTATCTAGAAATTTTTATGTATATGTTAGAAATGTAGTAATAAATATTAGTTTGTTTTATTAAACGAGGCGTATATATTTCATTAAGTGTAGTCTTTGTTAAGTGTGATTATTCATCATCATCAATGGTTGAAAATTAGTTATTTAAGATATAAGTAAATATGCTAAAATTAAGCAATAATTATGAATTTCTTCATAAAAATTAGTTTTATGTTTAGGCTTAGTCCTAGAGCTGTAGTTGAAACCCTTGTCATTATCATTATTATTATCATCATCATCATCGTCATCAACGTTTTAATTAATGAGCTGTTTAACTGTTTAAAGGCCATAAATAAATATTGATTTTATAATATTTAGTGATCTCTTAGTATTATTATAACCACATCCCATCATCTATTTCATGCAAGGATGAGTGAATTGCCATCCTAAATTAGTTATATATAATCTGAGCTAGTGAACTTATAAAAATATTGAAACACATTTGTTATGTTAAGATCCGAGAAATGATTTATGTCTAATATACTCCACTTTGGTTTAAAGATGTTTTACTTTTACCTAAATATTAGTGCGTATAGTGATATGGCTCAAAAAGCAAAATCTCTCATTTTTTATTAGAAATAAAGTACCAAAAAGGGATTCAAACCCGGTACATGTAAAAGGTTATTAGATATAACCGTGTCTAGATTCAGATAATCTAGTGGCGCCCTGCTAGACCATATTCACTTAGTATTTGTTTAAACATGCACTTAACATCAAACCAAGAAATGAAAGTGGATAAAACCTACTGCCTGTATACCTGAGTTATATTTTATTGAATTACTAGTGTACTCACTTCACGTGATTTCCATATACCTGAGTCAAAATACTGGTTATTAACAATTTCCCCATAATTCTTGATATTTGGACTCCTTTACTCAGGTATGGTAATATCTTTTTTTTGATTCATTTCATTATGTTACAATATATATATATATATATATATATATATATATAAAACATAATGAAATATATATATATATATATATATATATAATCAGTGCTTGGTTTATATTAAGATAGCAAATCTTCAAACTTTAATGGACATGCTTCAATCTACCCTCCAACTCTATAGCCATCCATACCATTGAAAATCTGATTATGGAATGCCCCAATCCCTTGTTGAGGCTAATATTATTGTCATGTCCATATTGATTTTAAGTTACTCTAACCTAGGACCCTGTCCATTCAAATACATAGAAAAGGGATGGATAGCATGCAGGCTGAATATGTAATATTTTTGAAATACAAGCTTAATTCATACACTCGGAGTGGATTTGAACACAGTCTTTCAAGCTCCCTTCAGCTATCCACTGTGAATAACTGAAGGAAACTTGAAAGTCAGTGTTTGAATTCCCTAAATTATATATTGTTATGAATACATGGTAGCATTTAAATCTTTTTTATTGAGTCACTGATCAAAAATATGCTTCTACTTTACCAATTTACAGAAATAAAAGCAAAAGAAAAAAGCTGCCATATTTATCAAAGAATATCATTAGTTATTCATTATAGCAAAACTATTTTCAAAAATTATGTTGAATAAGTTGCACTCAGTGAAATGTTAATAGTTACAAGAGACTCAGTTTGGATTTAACAAATCAAGAAGCACTTTTGATATATTTTTAGTTGCCAGGAAACTGCAAAAAACGTTTTTGATGCAAAAGATTTATATAGGGTTATTATTGATTTAATCATGGCATTTGATTAAGTTAAACAGTGTCATCCAACATTTGCTATTTGTTGATAATTCACTTCTTGATTTGCAATATATAGCATCTATATTATAGAATAAGAGGAAGCATTATTATTGATGATGAATCTGAGGCATTAATAAATGGTTTTGAAAAAGAGTACATCTTGTTTTTCATTTTCACGATAAGATCTTTGAAACTATTTATAGATGGATTCATGCAGAAACTGCTTAAAGATAAAACAAAAACATTATCAGTTAGGCTTCAGAATTTGCAGTGTGCTAATGGTTTTGCTATCCTTGCCAATTCAATAGGTGCTCCAATGAATATACTTAATAGTATGTAGTGACCTATGAAAATGTTGGTTAAGTTAATTCAAAATATTCACTTTCCTAATTATCCAGTGATGAGGAGCAACTTTTAGTTTGGATGGTTATCAGCATGAAAAGGTTTTCCAATTTAAATATTTTGATAAATTTTTTATGCACAAAATGCAACATGTTGCAATGCAATACATACTGTTACATTTAACATGTTAAATAGGTATAGTATTTTATTCAGTAATATAATTGATATAGATATAATTAGTTAAATTGAACTGGAGTTGAAAACTCCCTCTAGTTGTGAAAATAAGTAAAAAAACTCACTATCTTCATTTACTAACCTATACATCGAATAAAGTAGTCCTCTATTCATTGCTTATCAGTGACATTAAACTTAGTTTGCTAATAATGTTGAAATTTAAGAATGGAACTGGTATTTAAGCCAGATATAAACATGGCATTACTCATTTTAAAATTAAAAAAGCATACAGCTTTATTGCTCAGGAGCTCATAAGAAGTTTGAGCACCAGGCCTGCTAGTGCCAGAATCAATCCAGGAACCACTCGATTCGAAGTTGGTTGCTCTACTAACTGCACTAAAGCATGCAGGGTAATTTTAAAATAATGATAAATTGTATAAAGAATAATATACCATTGTAATTACGTTGGATTATTTCCATCGTCTAATATTAATTGTTAAATGTCTTTAGAAAAATTCAAATATTAACTACACCTCATGAAGCATTGGAGGTTGAGAGGTCAGTGACAGCTGCTTTACAAGCAGTTGTCCCACATTAGCAGGATCACTTCCCAGCTGATGCTATGACACATGAAAAAAAAAATTAACTACACGTTCAAATACATTCAACTGTTTGTAATATACACAGGTTAGTATAATAACCCAATGTTTCAAATGGTATTATTCTCCTCTCTTCCTTAGATGTTACTGGTCTGACCAGAGATATTATTAGCATGAGGATCAAAGTAATATTTTTAGACTTGAAATTATCAACATTAATGTGATGCTCTAATCAACTACAACATTCTAGTTGAATGCTGCACTGTCATTTGTCAAGGTAATCTGTGCACTATTATTTACAATTGAATTTTTTGAAAAGTTTAGATAAAGTTTGAATATTTTTTTTTTTCATATGTCAAAGCGTTGGCTGGGAAACAAACCTGGGACAACTGCTTGTAAGGCAGCTGTGCTAACCACTCGGCCACCAATGCTTGACAAAGTTTGACTTTTTCTAAAGATATTTAACAATTAATATTCAATGGTGGAAATAGTTTGACATATATAGCTTCAATTAAAATACCGTAATCACAAAGTTTCAGACCAATAACATTGCCATATTTATATTTGACTTAAATATCAATTCCATTGTAAAATTTTAATATCTAAAGCAAGCAAAGTTTAATGCCACTGTAAAGTAAAGTATAAAACTCATTATTTGTATAGGTGATAAGTTAGTATGATTGTTTTCACATTTAGAGTGAGTTTAGTTAACCCCATTTCAGTTTATAACATATATTAATGCTTAGTGATGTATTCTTTTTCTCTCACCACAGTTACGCCATCTATCATAAACTTTATTAAATCCCTTCCTAGTGCTATTCTATTTAACAATATTATCAGGCACCTATTGATTACTAAAGCTTACACTAGGTGATAAAAGTGTGGTGAGAGAAAAAGAATTTGATGCTGAACTGCGTGATGTAAGCAGGAGTCATATGATATCTTATTGGTTTTGTATTAATGCTGTGAAAATTTAATAATTATCACTTCGACTTGATCTAAATGATCAATATGAAGATTGTTTAAAATAGGACACAATCTTCATTCTTACTTAGTTAATATTTCAAAATTAATATTATGTTATATAGCTCTAGCTTAAATATCAACTCCATTCTTAAATTTCAATATTATTAGTAAACTAAATTTAATAGCCCCAGAAAATGAAGAATAAACAGGTAACCTATCCTTTGGACAGTTTGCTGACAGAAATTCATGAGTTTGTTTGATTGTTTTCACAACTAGAGGGAGTTCCAAGACAATTCTAATTTGGTTTATAATATACATCAATGAGATACAAAATTTAATATTTATTTAACTATGTTCATAATTGAAATAAAGTCTTTGTTTTTACTTTACCTTCGAGAAATGGTAAGTTTTAAATTGTGCTTTATGCAAAAAAAGTGAAGCTTAGTATTATAAGAATTATCCAGCTTAGCACTTTGGAGGAAATTAGGTCCCCATATTCATAGCCTATCGTGGGAGTGTCAGCTTACATTGAGATTTTAAACGAAGCTTGGCAGTAATTTATGCAAAATTTATTCAAATGTTCTTTCATATAGACGACTTTCTGAAGATTGTAAAGCATAATTCTTTTTGTTTTATTGCATAGTTGTCATTTGCAATGAAGTACACCTCCTTTATTTTTCGTTTCATATCATTATACTTAGTGCACAGTGCCCTAGCCAAAGTGGGTTTGAACACGTGGCCTGTTGCTTTTTGGTGCTCGAAGAATATGGATTTGTTTTCAGTATTGTTTAGAGCTCTCCTGTATAAATGGTGATGTTGGGATAAAGAGCTGCAACTATACCTAAATTACTGTTTGTAAATAAGGCCTAAATTATCTTAGACAAAAAAAATTATAACTTCTTTAATTGGATCAGGTGAAGTAAATGATAATTATCACAATGGATTTAGCTATATATGAGTTATTATTGTAATTAAATTATTGTATGGAAGTGAGACATGGACTCTTCTACAGTATATATATATATAACTATCACAGTTAAATTAGTTGCAAATAAGCTGCTATTTTTGCCAATTTATTGTATGGAAGTGAAACATGGACTCTCTATTAAATCATCATTATCAACCATTATCAATCCACTGCAGGATGAAGGTCTCTCCAAGTTTAATCCATCTTCTCCGATCTTTAGCTTCTTTTCTCCACATCACCCCTACACATTTTCTTATTTCATCCATCCATCTTACATGTGGTCTCCTTCTGGGTCTTTTACAATCTCTTGGAATCCAGTTTAAAATTTCAATTGTCCATCTATTATCATCTCTTCTAGCAATGAGGTCAGTAACACCTGTTTGTTCTCTTACCCATACATTGCGTTTTCAATCTCTTCTTGTTACTCCCAACATACATCTCTCCATACTTCTTTGAGTGGTCTGAAGTCTCTGTATTGATCTTCTATTAAGTGTCCAAGTCTCAGATCCATAAGTAAGAACTGGTAAAACACATTTGTTAAAAACCTTTCTTTTCAAACACATAGGCATATTTCCTTTTAATATCAAGTTATTTCTACCAAAAGCACTCCAACCAAGTTTAATTCTATGATTAATTTCCTCTATTATGTTTCCATCTGTATTAATAATCTGACCAAGGTATTTGTAACTCTTAACTTCTTCTAATTCATCATAATCAATCTTTATTTTCATATTTGGAGCAAATCGATTAAACATTACTTTAGTCTTTTTAACATTTATCTTTAGTCCTACTTTCCTACTTTCATCTGATAACTCCTGCAACATTTCCTGCAGCTCGGAAGCATTATTTGCAAAAACAACTACATCATCTGCGAAATCTAAATGACTTAAATAATCTCCATTTACTTTCACTCCTTTAGTTTCCCATTTTAATCCACAAAATACTTCTTGCAGCACTGCTGTAAAAAGTTTTGGAGATATGGAGTCACCTTGTCTTACACCTTTCTCAATGTTGACTTTCCCAGTATCATTATGTAATCTAATTGTTGCTGTTGCATTTTTATAAATATTCTTTAAAATATGACAATATCCTGGATCTATACCTTGATGATCCAATGCTTTAATCACTGAAGAAATGTTTATAGAATCAAATGCCTTTTCATAATCTACAAATCCAAAACATAATGACAACTCATATTCATTTGTCCTTTCTATAACTTCTCTCAATACTTGAATATGATCTACTGTACTAAAACCACTTTTAAATCCAGCTTGTTCTCTTGGTTGGTGAAAATCCAAGGTTCTCTGTAGACGAGTTGTAATTATCTTGGTAAAAATTTTATATAAAACTGATAAAAGGCTGATAGGTCTGTAATTTCTAATATCTTCTTTATCACCTTTTTAAAATATTAATATTATTACTGCATTCTTCCAATCATCCAGTACATCTTTATCATTTAGACATTTGGTATATAACTTTGCTAATATTTTTTCTGTTTCTTCACCTGCTTCTTTTAATATATCAATTATAATTCCAACATTACCTGGAGCCTTTCCTTTTTTCATACATTTAATTGCATTTCTCACTTCTTCATTTAAAATTCTGGGCAATTCGGAAGATGTAATAGATATAGGAGGTACTTGTTCTTTATTACTATATAATTCTTGATAAAAATCTTCTACCAATTTCATAATGTCATCCCTCTTTTTAGTAATAATTCCATCTTTTTTCCTTATTGCAGATATAAATTTCCTACCAATACCAAAATGTTGTTTTACATTCTTAAGACTTTTATTTTCTTCTACAGCTTTTCTTGCTAGTTCACAGTTATACTTTCTTATATCATTTTCAACTCTTTTCTGCACCATTTTACAAAATTTGAGATATTCAATTCTTTTTAATGCATCATTCTTGCATATCTTCATATTCCTTCTTTTCTTCATAAGTTCTTTAGTCTCAGTAGAAATTTTATTAGTCAGTTGCTGCTTTTTTCTACCAGCTATCTTTGTTGCAGTTTTTAAAAGTGTATCAGTTATTTTCATATTAATTTCATTCAAATCTGAATCATGTTCAAAATCTACTAATACTTGAAACCGATTTGTAAGTTCTAATTTAAATTCATTAGAATGTTTCTGAAGATTAGGAATATCAACTGTAAATATAGTTTTTCTTAATAATTTTTGTCTCTCTAGTTTTACATTAACATGTATCTTACCCCTTACTAATCGATGATCACTTCCTGTGTTAAATTTATTAAGAACATTACAATCTTGAAATATGTATTTCCTGTTAGTCAAAATATAATCCAATTCTGCTGTACCTTCATTTGGATGCTTCCATGTCCATTTCCTTCTAACATTTTTTCTCAAAAAAAGAATTCATAATATAAAGTTTTTCCTTCTCTGCAAACTCCACAAGTCTATGTCCTCTCTCATTTCTATTACCATAACCAAAATTACCTACAACACTTTCATCTTTCATTTGTTTACCAATTCTAGCATTAAAATCTCCCGTAACAATTTTAAAATGTTGTTTACTCTGATCAAAAGCCTTTTGTACATCCATATAAAAATCTTCTACTACTTCATCACTGTGAGAACTTGTTGGGGCATAAACCTGAATTATCTGCATTTGATATCTGCTATTAAGTTGTATAACTAATCTTGCCACTCTGTCTGATACACCATCAATCTCCACAATATTGTTCTTCCACTTTTTATTTATAATGAATCCTACTCCACTTGTATTTCCAATATCTGTGCCTTTATAATAGAGCATATGTCCACTTTTTAAATCAATTGTCTCTCCACCTTTTCTTCTAACTTCACAAAGTCCAATAATATCCCATTTAATATAAGAGAGTTCTTCTTCTAATTCTTGCAATCTTCCTTCACTTGAAAGTGATCTGCAGTTGTAAGTACCTAAATAAAAAGTCGTCATCAAATGGCAGCCTGGGTCCGCCTCCAGGATATTCTTAGCACCCTCCGCCTTCGGCCACCAACCGCTGCCTTGGTTGGTGACTTTACAGCCTCCTGGGATTAAGGGCCATGCTTTATTTTTGTCTGTCATAATTGTATAATTGGGAAAAATATTTATCCATTACACAAACATTCATTCTGCCTTATCAGGCACTGAGAAGAAAGACCATGGTGTTTCTTGATCTTAAACTCAGATCTTAAACTCAGAGGTAAAAAGCCAATAAACTCACCACGCTGGCTAATGCGTGTTGGTGAGCAGCCCATCCATGTTCGTATACTATATGAATAAACATATAGTAATAACAGCTGCAACGACAAGAACGTATGGAGTGGACATTAGGAATTTGCCCTGCTCGGTTCCTTTAAGGCCTCCAAGAGGAATCAAAGGGTCTCCTTTCAGTTAATAGCAAACTCCTTTCTGCAGTCTCTATTAAATAGGACAATATATATATAACTAACACAAGTGCTATTCGTTTGGTCAGTTTATTGCATAGAAGTGAGACATGTAATCTATCAACATAACATAAAGATACAGGAGTAATTTTATGTAAGAAGTCTAAAAATGTAATGACAAAATCATATGGCCAGTCAGTATGTTTTAAACTTGCAGGATATTTATGCTATTGAATCGAGTATTGCATATGTGCATCCGTATTAAATTATACGTGTGAAGGGTGGCGGGGGGCTGTAACAAACTTTCTACAAAAATGTTTTACCAGGTAGTTATTGTGGTAAAAGCAGACCTCATTTATATTATAACCATTACCTCAAAGTCACCCTTAAAAAAGTGTTATATAAGTGCTTTTATAGGGAAAAAGCTAAAAATAGAATATAATAAAGGACTATAAATAATGAAAGCGTTGAACTCTTTCTGAAAAAAAGTATGTTACCGATTCAGTTAATTAATAGCATCATGTAGACATACTTGAGTTTCATTGGTTAATATGTGTAGTGATTGCAAAGCTTATCTTTAATGTATCACTATTTTTTTTTGTTTTTCTATTTTTTTAGATCTGGTGTTGGGGTCATTAGGTGAAGTTTTAAATTAAATCTTGAAATTTTTAAAGATCTACAAAAAGACTATATGTGAAATGGATAAATGAAATATGGAAATTTGCTGGAATAATATGGAAAAAAAGAAACTGTGGATCAGATAATATGGATTAACCTTATAGAGATTTTTTGATCAATGATGGTAGAAAATTTTGACAGTGATATCAATATCACTATCTTCAACTTATTCTTGACTCAATGCAAGATGACGGTCTCTCCACGTTTAATTCACTTTTTTCAATCCAGTATCTATTTTCAATCCAGTATCTATTTTCTCCACATCAAATTATCAGTCTTCCTTGTTAATTTCATTCATCTCGTACATGGTCGCTTTCTAGGTCTTTTACAATCTCTTAGAATTCTATTTATGATTTCAACTGTCCATTTATTGTCATGTCTATCCCAGATCCATTTCAGTCTCTTAATTTTTGAAAGATGTCAATCATATTTATTTGTTCTCAGACTTAAATATTTTGCTATATCCAACATAACTAGTCATTCGATTATTGGTGAATAAGGATAGAAAAGATTAAAAATTTTGGATAGCCATATGAGTAATATTTCTTTTTCCAACATTACCTTTTGAAGTGCTATTGAAAAGTCTTTTCTGACCACTGAAGCTATTTAGAAGCATTATATAAATATATAAACAATATCTTAATTAAAATAAATAATACACAAAAGAAAATTGTTTTAAACTGTAATTGCATATTAGTACCTTTGTTTCTAAGCAACTCAAAATACAAATCAATATATAATAAACTATATTGATTCAATCCACTAAAACGGGCACATTTTACATAACAAGTCATACGAGGTTTTTATTTTGAAGGAAATTATTTCTTTTGTAAATAAAATTTTATTACTTGGAAAAAAAAAAGTATACAACATATTCTTTAGATAACTTATTCTGTAATAAGAGTGAAATATCTCATGTAAATATTAATTAACTAGCAAAGCATAACATCAAAATGTCAGTCATTGTAGCTGCGATCCTAGTGAAATACTCATTTAATTTGTCAATAATTTTCTGCTTAATTTAGTTTAACTTTCATTATTTTAACATGCATATAAACAATATTATTTTCGTTTGCAAAATTAAAATTAAAACTTATTAGAAATTTTAAAACTATACTCTATTTATCTGTGTGTGTATATTAAGTGCACTATTAAAATCATATTTATTGACTGTAAAAGGTTTTTTTAGAAACAGTTTCCGTAATTAAATAATTAAAAAACTTATCGCTGATTCTTTAATTCTTTAACACTGTTTTCAACTTTTATCAACATTGCAATGTTATGCAATCCAAAAAAGTGCACAATTAATACTTACGAGATTGGAAAATTAAAGTAACAGATAAATGTATAATGTAATTTTCACTACACCACTTTCATCCAGGTAGAGACTGGCTTCTATCCGTTTTTAACACCTTGTGCAGGAGTGTAATCATAAACATATAATCAAAGACATGTAAAAAAGATATATGAACCTCAAAATGTACACTTCGTGCTGAACCAGCACTCATCAGTTTGCCCAAATCACAATTTCTTACACATATCATTATTGTAATTTAATAGATAGATAGATAGATAGATAGATAGATAGATAGATAGATAGATAGATAGATAGATAGATAGATAGATAGATAGATAGATAGATAGATAGATAGATAGATAGATAGATAGATAGATAGATAGATAGATAGATAGATAGATAGATAGATAGATAGATAGATAGATAGATAGATAGATAGATAGATAGATAGATAGATAGATAGATAGATAGATAGATAGATAGATAGATAGATAGATAGATAGATAGATAGATAGATAGATAGATAGATAGATAGATAGATAGATAGATAGATAGATAGATAGATAGATAGATAGATAGATAGATAGATAGATAGATAGATAGATAGATAGATAGATAGATAGATAGATAGATAGATAGATAGATAGATAGATAGATAGATAGATAGATAGATAGATAGATAGATAGATAGATAGATAGATAGATAGATAGATAGATAGATAGATAGATAGATAGATAGATAGATAGATAGATAGATAGATAGATAGATAGATAGATAGATAGATAGATAGATAGATAGATAGATAGATAGATAGATAGATAGATAGATAGATAGATAGATAGATAGATAGATAGATAGATAGATAGATAGATAGATAGATAGATAGATAGATAGATAGATATGATAGATAGATAGATAGATAGATAGATAGATAGATAGATAGATAGATAGATAGATAGATAGATAGATAGATAGATAGATAGATAGATAGATAGATAGATAGATAGATAGATAGATAGATAGATAGATAGATAGATAGATAGATAGATAGATAGATAGATAGATAGATAGATAGATAGATAGATAGATAGATAGATAGATAGATAGATAGATAGATAGATAGATAGATAGATAGATAGATAGATAGATAGATAGATAGATAGATAGATAGATAGATAGATAGATAGATAGATAGATAGATAGATAGATAGATAGATAGATAGATAGATAGATAGATAGATAGATAGATAGATAGATAGATAGATAGATAGATAGATAGATAGATAGATAGATAGATAGATAGATAGATAGATAGATAGATAGATAGATAGATAGATAGATAGATAGATAGATAGATAGATAGATAGATAGATAGATAGATAGATAGATAGATAGATAGATAGATAGATAGATAGATAGATAGATAGATAGATAGATAGATAGATAGATAGATAGATAGATAGATAGATAGATAGATAGATAGATAGATAGATAGATAGATAGATAGATAGATAGATAGATAGATAGATAGATAGATAGATAGATAGATAGATAGATAGATAGATAGATAGATAGATAGATAGATAGATAGATAGATAGATAGATAGATAGATAGATAGATAGATAGATAGATAGATAGATAGATAGATAGATAGATAGATAGATAGATAGATAGATAGATAGATAGATAGATAGATAGATAGATAGATAGATAGATAGATAGATAGATAGATAGATAGATAGATAGATAGATAGATAGATAGATAGATAGATAGATAGATAGATAGATAGATAGATAGATAGATAGATAGATAGATAGATAGATAGATAGATAGATAGATAGATAGATAGATAGATAGATAGATAGATAGATAGATAGATAGATAGATAGATAGATAGATAGATAGATAGATAGATAGATAGATAGATAGATAGATAGATAGATAGATAGATAGATAGATAGATAGATAGATAGATAGATAGATAGATAGATAGATAGATAGATAGATAGATAGATAGATAGATAGATAGATAGATAGATAGATAGATAGATAGATAGATAGATAGATAGATAGATAGATAGATAGATAGATAGATAGATAGATAGATAGATAGATAGATAGATAGATAGATAGATAGATAGATAGATAGATAGATAGATAGATAGATAGATAGATAGATAGATAGATAGATAGATAGATAGATAGATAGATAGATAGATAGATAGATAGATAGATAGATAGATAGATAGATAGATAGATAGATAGATAGATAGATAGATAGATAGATAGATAGATAGATAGATAGATAGATAGATAGATAGATAGATAGATAGATAGATAGATAGATAGATAGATAGATAGATAGATAGATAGATAGATAGATAGATAGATAGATAGATAGATAGATAGATAGATAGATAGATAGATAGATAGATAGATAGATAGATAGATAGATAGATAGATAGATAGATAGATAGATAGATAGATAGATAGATAGATAGATAGATAGATAGATAGATAGATAGATAGATAGATAGATAGATAGATAGATAGATAGATAGATAGATAGATAGATAGATAGATAGATAGATAGATAGATAGATAGATAGATAGATAGATAGATAGATAGATAGATAGATAGATAGATAGATAGATAGATAGATAGATAGATAGATAGATAGATAGATAGATAGATAGATAGATAGATAGATAGATAGATAGATAGATAGATAGATAGATAGATAGATAGATAGATAGATAGATAGATAGATAGATAGATAGATAGATAGATAGATAGATAGATAGATAGATAGATAGATAGATAGATAGATAGATAGATAGATAGATAGATAGATGAATGAATAGATAGATAGATAGATAGATAGATAGATAGATAGATAGATAGATAGATAGATAGATGAATAGATAGATAGATAGATAGATAGATAGATAGATAGATAGATAGATAGATAGATAGATAGATAGATAGATAGATAGATAGATAGATAGATAGATAGATAGATAGATAGATAGATAGATAGATAGATAGATAGATAGATAGATAGATAGATAGATAGATAGATAGATAGATAGATAGATAGATAGATAGATAGATAGATAGATAGATAGATAGATAGATAGATAGATAGATAGATAGATAGATAGATAGATAGATAGATAGATAGATAGATAGATAGATAGATAGATAGATAGATAGATAGATAGATAGATAGATAGATAGATAGATAGACAGACAGACAGAAGGCAGGCAGATAGATAGATAGATAGATAGATAGATAGATAGATAGATAGATAGATAGATAGATAGATAGATAGATAGATAGATAGATAGATAGATAGATAGATAGATAGATAGATAGATAGATAGATAGATAGATAGATAGATAGATAGATAGATAGATAGATAGATAGATAGATAGATAGATAGATAGATAGATAGATAGATAGATAGATAGATAGATAGATAGATAGATAGATAGATAGATAGATAGATAGATAGATAGATAGATAGATAGATAGATAGATAGATAGATAGATAGATAGATAGATAGATAGATAGATAGATAGATAGATAGATAGATAGATAGATAGATAGATAGATAGATAGATAGATAGATAGATAGATAGATAGATAGATAGATAGATAGATAGATAGATAGATAGATAGATAGATAGATAGATAGATAGATAGATAGATAGATAGATAGATAGATAGATAGATAGATAGATAGATAGATAGATAGATAGATAGATAGATAGATAGATAGATAGATAGATAGATAGATAGATAGATAGATAGATAGATAGATAGCCAATTACTACAGTTTATCTAATATGTCAAACTTAATGTCCTCATAACTTTCACACAAACTATTTAATAGAAGTATATTAATAATTTTTATTAGTCATAATAATTAAAAAAGCAAGTCATATATAATGTGACATTACTTTTAACAAGCTTGTAGTTACAAAAATGCAGATAGAGAGCGTACCAATAGCTCAATCAAGCTTTTAATTAATAAGTGCGGTAAGAGAAAATATTTAAAATCTCTACCCAAAACACTCCTATCTCCAGACAACTTGGTTTCGAGCTTATGGCTCACATCAGTGAAGAGCTAGAATATTGTGTCTGAATACTCTAGCTCTTCACTGACGTGAGCCATAAGCTCGAAACCAAGTTGTCTGGAGACAGGAGTGTTTTGGGTAGAGATTTTATATATTTTCTCTTGCCGCACTTATTAATTAAAAGCTTGATTGAGCTATTGGTACACTCTCTATGTGCATTTTTATTAGTCATTCATTAGATTAGAGTTTATCCACTTAATGAATAATATTTTTGATAGTGTAATTTTCACTACATCACTGTCACACAAAGTTTGGTCATATGTCTATAATTAAATCCCTCTGCAAGGTGTTAAAAGTGGATGGAAACCAATCTCTAACTTGCATGGAATTGGTGTAGTAAAAATCACATTACAGAAATATTATTCATTAAGTGGATAATGTCAAGACTAATGAATTAGTAATAAAAATTATTAATAGATATATGTAATTTCTTTCAACTATTAAAAATAAACTTTATTGCAGGAAATTAGTCAGAAATGATTGAGGAGTATTTGTGCATGCTAAAATTTAATTATTTTTACATTCAGACTAATAATATTTATGAATTCATTTTATTTCATAGTAATTCTTATCCTATATAGTTTAGTATAGTGGTGCAAGGTCAGAATCAAAACAAAGATCAACATGTTATTATTTGGACCCAAAAGTCACAGGATCACTGAACAATTATATTTGATGGTTTTTGATTGAGTAAATATAACATAATTTTCTTAAAATAGGAGATTGTTGATTTGCTGGAGATAAAACAGATGACGAATAGATGGAAAAATCCTGAATTGAAATGTCTCTGTTTACATATATAGGACATTCAGTATAAGCAAATAACATACTGTCTTAGAATTACATATTGCTTTCAAATAGATTATAATTTAGTATAAGTTCAGCCAATCCCTCTCTTATTAATATATATGAATACAGAATATCTGATAATAAGAGGGGTTAGAATTGATGTAATGTCTACATGGGTATAATAATAATATCAAATCCAAAAGAGCTTTGAGCATTCTGTAAACGGTTTTTTAATAAAATTGATGGTTGAATAGTTGGAAGGGTGGGAAAATTGAATCCTGTCGATTAAAGTTTGATTAATTGTTATCTTAAAATAAACTGAGCACTGATTGCATATATGTGTGGAAGATTATGATGTGGTCCAATTGGTGAGTGCTGGTTCTGCATAAAATGCATGTATTGGGAATCATGTATCTTTTTCTCACGTGTGTGGTCATGTGTATCGATTGCTTGAGAAAAACTGCAGAATCAGTAGACTGAATAATCCTGAGTTCAAATCCTCTATTTTCAAATAACATTTAGATTAAGAACTTTTTTGGTTCTTAAATATATATATATTGATTATGTAATTCTGCACTTTTATACAATATATATGTGTGTGCGTGAGAGTGAGGAAAAAGTGGTAGATGGATAAAAAAGCTAAATTTAAATATTAAATAAAGTTTGAATATATTATATAACATTTCTATCAAGACTTTTTTCTTTTATGAAACTATTACCCTCTTATATCTAATATCAAAGGAATGATATATATATATATGAAAATCCATAAACCTTTAGCAATTTGGATTAGGTTACATACATCTCAGTTATTTCGTATTTTCTTAAATATCCTCAAAATTTTATTAATAAGTAATTTGAGAAGTAAAAAAAAATATCAATGCTATAAAAGCAAAAAAAAAAAAAAACAATTCGCATAACAAAATAGATCGCTAACATTTTAAAAATATCTGCACTTCAAATTTTCATTTATTATAAACAAATGTTAAAACATATTTTTGATGAAATTTCAGAATAAATATTTCTGTTTTAAATTTAAGTTTGAAATAGTGTTCCAATATATGCATATATATCATTCACAATTCACAGCAATATATTACCTTTTGAAAATAATCCTATTATTATTATCATCAACATCGTCATGAAAGAATTATGTACACAATAAAACACAAAGGGTTAGATCAATAGACAACTTTGTTTCTGTTATTAAAGAATTCATTAACTACTGACTATATTTATTATGTATTTAACTTATGAGAGATTTACTAGTAGCTTTATTAAGTTCTTTAATTCTGTTCCTTATCGTATAGATTTGATAGTCATTAACTAATAGTTTGTGCTTTGCTTTTGTCCACATTTACATAATTGAATAATTATTAAATTTTATTTTATGAAGCAGATGCAAACAGCAATCATAGGTTATCTGAACCAATTGTGTTTTAACTCTCTTAAGAATTCCGTTTTATTGTATTCACATGCTGAGTACTTAATAATGTACAATCCGTTCCAATAAAAAGATGGCCGACTCTCTCTCCAAGTTGCCTGCAGCGCCATCTCTAAGTCAGTGTATGTGTTATATAACAATGTAGTTTAATTGTTCACCACAAAAATGTTAAGGATCTATAGTATCTGGATCATGAGTTGCAACATGAATTGTGATATATTTCATTCCTTCATACTCATCATCACGGTTGGTTCTCCCAATCATCATCAGACTTTAAAAACCAATTGAAAATATTCTTACAACTCACAGCTTTATTGTCATACATAGTTTATTTCAAACATTTCAGTCACAATTTTAAACAAAATTTAATATTAAAGTGTTATCCTGTGGTGGTGTTAAGGAATAAAATAATCACATTTCAAATCATAACTTATGATCTATACCAGAGGTTCGCAAATTACCACTCATAAGTCAAATGTGATTCTTTGATTCCAATCTCGTAGCTTTTTTAATCATGATAAACATAAACACATTTTTAATTTCAAATACACACCTATTTTGATGACTCTAGGAGAAGAAACATGCATTAAATGTTGTTTACTCAATTCAGCCTTATTATAGAATAGTAATTATTAATATTTACAGAGGCTATAACCTCGATCATATGTGTATAAAATGCGATAGTAGGGATCTCTACAGGTGTTTTAACCACAAGCTTACGCTATTGAAGAAAAGAGGGGAACCCTTCTTTACTTCAACCTAAGTAATTACTGTATAGGATGAATATTTAAAGTTCAAAATTTGTGAATGAATCAAACTATCAATATAATTTGTTGTTATTATATATTTATTTTTAAAAGAATTTTTATTTTTGTTAGAATATATACAGATTGTATTATAATCTATTACTAAAATAGAGGTTCAAATATATCCTCAGCCATTCAGAAATATGTATTTTTAAACCATTAAGCATCACATGATCACCATTAGATCCTAATATTGAGGTGCAGTGCTCTCAGATCCAAAACTTCTCACTAACGAAGGCCACAAGCCAGAAACTAGTCTGGGGATATTGGATGAGTAGGCATTAGATAGGGATTTTATGCACAAGCCTTCTGGCATCCATTGATTATTCTGGTTGGCACAGGGTGGCACTACTGTATGAAGAGTTTTGTCTTGTTTATAAATATGTATTTTTCAGAACATGTTTTTTATCTCCTTCCTTGTGACTCTTTAATAATGGACGGAGGAGAGGAGGATATCTCTTTTCTTTTGGCTCTTTAATTGGAGGAAGGGAGGGAAATTAAAACATAAACGTTTGCCGACCCCTACCTTGACAAACTAAGACTTTAAAATTTTTGTGATGTATAATTAAACTATGTTGCTATGTAAAGCATGTATTGATTCATAGATGGCACTTTAGGCAGTTTGAAAAAAAACAGTCACCACTGCAAGCATGTCAAAAATAATCATCAAAAAGGTCCAAATTAGGAAATGGATGACTTCTGAAGCTGTTATATCACTAAAATTAAGCTTTATTTTGAGACATTATTTAGGAGATTGAAAATTATTTTAATAGAAATGAATTTCTCTAGTAAAGATCTTTAAAAGGTCATTTTCAGAAAATTATAGAAAAGATAAGTTCTTTTGAAAAAAATTATTAATATTATAAGAAGTAACTTTAACACATTATGTCAAACTGTCATTGACTATCATTAACATTAATACATGGTTCTCACACTAACACTAATGAATTTGAATCCTAGTTATAATGATAACAATACTGACTATTTATAATTACAGAGAGTATTTTGGGTGTGTTGCTTAAAAAGACATTTAAAGAAGTAACAGAATGATTGGAATTATAAAGTTAATTAGGCTAATAAAAAAGTTAATAATCAACAAATATTTCTTCATTTAGTCACTGTGTGCAATCGTTTGTAATGAGGTTATCTTGTTTGTGATATTTGGCCATCGAAACATCATTTGACCCCTTTTGTTTACATTTGCCCAAGATGTTAAAACAGTAGCAATTTTTTTCCCCAGATATATATTGCAAGCTCTAGTAATCAATAGATTCCAAAAGATGTATAGTTAACCAAAAAGGTAAAAGGGAAATGCTGGGGGTGTTAAATCCAAAGATCCACATACATTGCTTGTATATCCAAGACTCCTCACTGGCAAAAGCCATGATGTAGAAGCTAGTTTGGAGACACTGGATGAAAAAGCACTAGATAGGGATTACAATGCATAATCTTCTAGCATCTATTGATTACAAGAGCTTGCACTAGGTGGCACTATTGTGTGGAAAAATTTGCTACTTTTGTGATATTTTGCCAGGACACTCCAAGCATCAGTCATTTTGGACAAATAATGTTTTTACTGAAAAGTTTTTATTTGTAATATTGCCATGCATGACCATTCTGCATGCACTAAAGGAAATCATCATTATAAGATTCAGCATAAAAATAATCAAGCACGTTCAGAGGTTCATAAAAAATTTAAACATTGGAAGTCATAGAGTTAAGCCATAATCAATGGGTCCTGAGTTCCATATTCTGCCAGTCTTCCCTCACATAAGTATGCTTGACTTAAATTCTACTAATTTTACCTCTCTACAACTTCCAGAAACTTCCTTGCAAGAAAATAGATAACAATAGCAAACCATTTAAAACCAGAAAACAGTATTGTAAACTCTGAGTAACAACCAGGTGTACTGTGCACCCATGAGCTCTAATACTGAGATGTATAAATAGATTACAAATATACCTTTTGGAATCATTTTGTCAGTGCATTTGGTTGCTCTTAAAAATATCACAACAGTATTAGAGCTAAATCACCCCATGATTACACATGGACAGAAAATGACTGATCATTTAATTTTCATCTAAAATTAGTACAAAATAAGCCCATTGACAACTAACCATATAAAAATATCAGTACTACTTCAAATTCTAAGGATTCTATACTTGAAAGATAATCTATTTACTTCTGTTACTATAGATATTTTATATTGCCAGTAGCTTTTCTAATGTCAAACTACATAGCAATTAAACTCTTTAATGAACAATTTTGACATCCTTTTATAAAATGCATTGCATTGTGATGTTGAAGTATTTCAGATAAAAAAGTTTTCTTCCGATGAAAATAATAGAAAACATTGCAAAATGGTGAAGTAAATTCTAAACGTGAAAGTATTTCCATTTGCTGATAGGTTTGTATAATCATTGCATAACTCATTTCTATTTTCTCTCTCTTTTTGAAGTCAGAAGGGTTATGCATGTTGAAGAGTAATGTTGCATGTATGCATATACATGTAAAAGAATTAAAAGGATAAAGTATTATGGGAATAATGGAATCTTATCCATAGATATATTTTCTACAACCAAATTAAATGTGAAAATATCTATTTTATGATGGCATTCTACATACTGGTGAAATGCATTTTCAGAATCACATGTTTATAAAATAACTTTGCATATGTATGTTGGAATGCCTGGTGAAGTATAGTATTCTTCTTTCATCAGTTTTCTTCTCACTTAGTTCACTTTCAGTGCTCAGCACCATAATCATAGTTGTATTATTTTACTCAGTTTGTTGTTTTTATAGTCTCTGTTTAGTATTGTTAATATAGATATGAACTAATTTACACTTTGCACCAACTTCATAATTGGGTGCTATTGACTCATTTGTTTATAATGTTAGTGTTATTTGCAATGTACCAAACCCCCTTTATTTTCCTTATTCTATTGTCATATTCTAAGCACACTAGTTTGATGCTTTGTAAATCAAAGCTGTGTCTATATAGTTTTCATGATTTAATAATATCAACATGTATTGTGAGTTGTTGTTTTTTTTGCTGCATGTTTATATAGGTAGTTTTGAGGGCAACAGGTTTGACCCATCAATTAAACTGTAGTAGTGTGGTAACTCAAGATTATGATCTGAGTCAATTGGTGAGTGCTGGTTCAATATGAAATGTGCATCTTGGGGAATTATAAATCTTTTTCATGTCTTTGGTCATTTGTTTATGAGTACATTCTTCCACAAGGTGTTAAAATTATACAGAAACCAGTCCCTATCTTGTATAAGAGAGGTGTACTGAAAATTACTCTACAGAAATATTATTCATTATTGAATAATCTACAGTCTAATGAATGAGTACTAAATCTGTTTAATCAACATGTGAAACACAACGAAACAAGAGCTCCATTTTAATGCCATCTAGTGTAATCCTGAAGAATCGGTGATTATCAGATACATATAAAGTCCCTATACTAAGAATAGCGAATTTATATGGATCTAGTAATCACTGATTAATTAAGCTCATGCTAGTAGTTTAGTTATTTGTTATTATTACGATTGTAATAACATTGTTACATCTGTATAATAATAGAAGGAATGATATATAGGAAGTAAAATTAAAAAGGAACACAAAATATTTGCTTATTACTACATCTTATTTTACATTTGATAAAAACAAAATATTGATAATGCTTTAGTTAAAAGTGTAAAGTTCTATCTTAAATCGAGGCTACAGATGGAATTTTGGAATAAAATTTTTTAGATTTTAAAGCAATTAAAAAGCAGTAGAGGTTTATATATGTTGAAAAAAATGTTATTAGATAAAATAAATGTTTATCGAAAATACCATTTCAAATAGCTATTTGTTTAAATAAATAGTAAAACATGCCAATAACATTTATTTTTAGAATATTATTCAGAGTATTTATATAAAACTTTAATAATGTCTTATTTTGAATAAAGTAAGTAAAAAAAAACAAAAAATAAAATCTTTTTAAAGCCAGGGATATGAACGAATTGTACTTGATAAAAGCATTTTGGGAGTGCGTGTTATTTATACGGAGGAAAAACTCCTGAACATTTAATAAAGGTATTTAATAAAAAAATACATAATAGAAAAAAATTATAGAAATTGGTTGGTTTTCATTTCTTCTGGTAGTCTTTAGGGTTCAAACTCATCATCACATAGTGATATCCAACTTCCACTCTTATTGTACACAATTAGCATATCTATTTAACCCCAAGATAAGAATCTGAATGAAATTTGACAAATTATTTATATAGATGAGAATTCATAAAAAGGTTACTATATAAATATCCAGTCCATAGCTAATTCAGCTAATTAATCAATACATAGGTGTCTAGAAAAAAAAACATTAAAATTCCTAGAAATTGGTAGTTGACTATAAGCAGTTACTTTTCCCTGCTCTCAATGGAAGAATTTTGAAGAGGCTTTCTGCCAAAGTGTGTTATTTAAAAGTCCTCCCACACACACACACTCTAACACCGATATCATAAAGTCATGACTTGATTTTATACGACTTATTCATTGCTGTGTGGGAAACTTTGCCTAATTTTCAGAACTGCGTATGAAAGTGAGGCAAACATGCAAATTTAATCCAGGATTTCCAAAATAGATATAATGGGCCTACATGAGTAAAATACCCACTAAAGCACTTAGGAATTATCTTTTGATAACAATCCATTATCAAATAAAATTTTCAAGATTTTATTTTTTAAACAAGCACTAATCTATATACTCCAAATATTGGATCAGTTTTAAATAAATTCCCATCATAATCATGGTAAGCAGAGTCATGACACTTTTATCATAAAAAAACCATGATAGTTTTTTTTTATGCCATGATATAAAAACCAATTCAGACTTCATTACAGGAATGAAGAGACCAGTTAAGATATCAACAGGGTAACACATTCACAAGATACAATCATGTCATCATGGAAATATAAATGAGGACATCATCAATGAAAACAACCACTAGAAAAAAATAGATCTAAAAATCAGAACTGGATTATGATATCTTGAACATTGCATCACAGCATGAGAAATTTCATTGAGAGGAGAGCAATGTTATAATAAAATCATTAACCTTTAATAGAGTTTGAACAAAAAAAAAAAATTGGACTACCTTTATCAATCACTCCCTTATCAACCATAGCTCATGGAGGCTTATTTCAATTCCATATATATATATATAATGTTTTGAGATTAACCAAATTCACCACTTTCTTCATTTTGTTATAATATCTTATATAAATGCAATTTATCCACTCTACTTTGAACACTTTTTAGCAAAAAAAGTAAGATTGTGTATGCATATATGTACAATAAAAAGTTTTTTGCTAAAAAGTGTTCAAAGTAGAGTTTTGAAATTAACTCATTGTAACTGTTTAATTAAAGTGGATTTGAACTCAGACTTTCAAGCTATCTTCATCTATCCACTCTATCTCATACAATCGATACACATGACCGCACACATGTGAAAAATATTATTTATCCTTATGTGTGTGGTCATGTGTGTCAGTTGTATGAGATAGAGAGGATAGATGAAGATAGCTTAAAAGTCTGAGTTCAAATCCACTTTAATTACATCTTAACGTTTGATATTTACAATATACTAGTATTGATTTATTGTAACTGTTTAAGTAAAATTGAATAGCCCTTTAGTGCCAGAAAATGACAATATATTTTTAATGTTAAAAAAATACTCTTTATCTTCATCCCCTTTTAAAAAAGGTATATAGTCATTTACTAGTATTAGAAGTCTAGTCATTAGATTTAAACAGTCGCAACGAATTAATCTCAAAGCACTGTAAATTTTTATTTATTATATATATGTAGAAAAAAATGGAGCTAGTTCAGAATAATAATTATCAACACAGGCACAGATATTACCACAATTTGATTTTTTAAAAAAAAAAAAATATGGCTTTATTGCTCGGGAGTTCATAAGAGATTTGAGAGCCAGATCTATGAGAGCCACATTCAATACGGGGACTTCCTGTTCCCATGTTGGACACTTGACCAACTATGCCAAACTGCACAGGGTATAATTTGATTTAAAATATAATCAAAGTAATAATGTTATTACTTAATGGTTGTCAAGCATTGTCAAATAGCCTGTTCAACAATTAACATGATGTAAACAACACAAAATGACTACTGCAATGTAGTTGTTAATCATGAGCATAAACTTGGTTTACCTAGGTAATCAAATACTATTGTTAAACCTATATGAATTAAAATTGTTATTAAATTTCATTTCCCGTGTTATTTAAGATAACTGGATGTATATCTATTGTATGTATTTTATAGTTAATAATGGTTTATAGTTTTAAATTATTGCCTTTATACTATTTTCATACACAACATCTAATATGATTTCTTTCCCTCTTCAGAATACTTTTTTTTTACATTTAATCATTTCTAATTTTATTCACTCGTAAAACGATCATGGTTTTTTTTCTTTCACCACAACTATGCCATCTAGTGCAAACTTTGGTAACTAATAGAACTATATGCCAATGCTTAATATATCCCTATCCAATAACATTCTATCCAATATCCCCAGGCTCTAACTATAAACACTAATATCTGGTATTTATTAGTTACTAAAGCTTACAGTAGGTAGATAGATGTTATAAAAAGGATATGCTATTAAAATAGCAATGTGTAACCTGAAATCATGTGATAGAGTTCAAATAATCTTTGCTATTTTTCTCCATACCCATCTCTAAAATCTCATTTTCTTTTTGATAGTACATTATTAATCCTTCAAGACAATATTTAACAGAACTTACTTTTTATTCAGTTATGATGTAAGAGTGTTATTTTCTAATTAAAGCCCTAAAACATTGATGGTGCAATGATATATTACTATTTGTGCCATGTGATCTTTCAAGCAGGTATTCTAGATGACTGTATTTATATATGGAATGCATGTGTTGCTATACAATTTAAGAAGTTTAGTCTTTATTAGGTAAATATACTTAATCATTCTCAGAGAATAAAAGCATATAATTTGAGTTAAAGAAATAACAATGTCTTTAAAAACTTAAAAATAATTAAATGTTATTAATATGAAATAGAGTAATAATAATTTTAACTCAGATATAAATTTATTCATGGAACCAACAAAAGCAAATACATTATTAAGATAATTCACACTCTAGATTTACAAAGAATCATTTAAATGAATTTGTAAATAATTCCCACCTTTTGTTACATTATACCTATCTATTATGTCATATAAAATATTCTCAAAGAATCATTTAAATAAACTTGTAAACAATGCCCACCGTTTGTTACATTATGCCTATCTATTATGTCAGATAAAAGATTCTCAAAAAATTATTTAAATTTACAATTAAATAATGCCCACTTTTTGTTACATTATGCCTATCTACTATGTCAGATAAAAGATTCTCAAAGAATCATTTAAATAAACCTGTAAATAATGCCCACCTTGTGTTACATTATGCCTATCTAATATGTCAGATAAAAGATTATCAAAGAATCATTTAAATAAACTTATAAATAATGCCCACCTTGTGTTACATTATGCCTATCTATTATGTCAGATAAAATATTCTCAAAGAATCATTATAAAAAGCTGGTAAATAATGCCCACCTGTTGTTATATCAATGTCAATCTATTTTGAAATAACAAAAGATGAGCATTATTTAAAAGTTCATTTAAATGATACTTTGCGAATCTAGTTTGTTAATTACTAATGTATTTGGACTTGTGTGTTCTGTGAATAGGTGTATATTTAGTGTGACATATTTGATAAGCTGCAAAATTATATATATGCTCATTAAAAATCATTACAGTTTTATCAAAAATATATGTATCTCCCAAAGGGGTGTGGGAATTGATATGGAATTCATTAGATAAATAAAAACAAAAAAATATGTGAACAGATTCGGTCACATAAATGAAACTGGTTTTCCCAAAATGCAATGTGAGAGTCATTTATATTCTTCTGATGTCAGGGGTTTGAATAAGTAATGTTAAATAGTTATGACTTGGAATTAATACATAGATAATACTGTGTATATTGATAAATTAAATCTCTAAGCACAAAGCTTGAAATATTTATTCTATAACATCATAACACTTTAAAACACTGACTAATTACTCTGCAAGATGTATAGATTTTGGAAAATTTGTTTTCACCAGCTGCCTAAAACATCACCAATCACCCTAAGCATCTTATAGTAATAATGGTAATTTTATCAATCTGGTATTAATACATAAATAATCAACACATTGATTTTTTTATAAATCAGCTCATATCCATATGGCTAATCATTAAATAAGGCATTAAACATCATATGATAGTTATATATATTCTGCAATATGATTGGTCAATTTTTCACATGGTGCAGTGACCAATGTTTCATGTGTTGTTATT
This sequence comes from Epiperipatus broadwayi, assembly GCA_028023455.1. Classification (NCBI taxonomy): domain Eukaryota; kingdom Metazoa; phylum Onychophora; class Udeonychophora; order Euonychophora; family Peripatidae; genus Epiperipatus; species Epiperipatus broadwayi. The sequence goes on from JAQFVV010012706.1 coordinate 249,793, forward strand.
GGAGCTTGCATCTACCCAAGTTTATTTAGTTACTCATTTACTTAATTATATATATATTTAATAAATTGTTTTAAGGAAATGTCACCTAGTAATTAACGTTAAACAAGGCAGAATTCATATGCATCCTGAAAAATGATTAGTCATTTTTTTACATAGTATAGGACCAAGTAATGAATGCTTCAGGCATTCTGATTGGAGCGTACATTTGTGTTTGTTTACATATAAATCTAGGTCGTTAATTTATATACAGAGATGAATTACATTAGAATAAATTGTTTTAAAAGAATGATAAACAATAACAATTTACTACTGATAATATTAATTATTATTGCTTGGTTGTAATACCCTTTTACCTCGTTACATTTACTTACCTTAGAACAAAGAACATAACGTATATAAACATTTCAATTTTTTATTTTTTTTTTAAAAATTATTATATAAATTACTTTGCGCTTAAGTCAATCTAAGACTTGTTTAAAAAAAAAAATCTGATAATTTTAAAAGATTAAAAATTTTGTTTACAAAATTTTTTATTACTATATAATTAAATATCATCGGTTAAAAAATATAAATTCTAAACAAATTTTAAATAATTTTGTAATAATTTAAAAAAAGCATTAAAATTACTATTAAAAAAAAAAAAAAGGATCTTACTGTTTAATTAATTTAAATTTGTTACGTTAGAGCTGAAAATAAGTTTTTATAATATAAAATAAGACTCAACATGAAAAGTAAAATTAAAACCTGTAAAAAAAAAAAAAAAAATCGTGCTTTGAATATATATATCATCTAGGATTTAAAGAGGAGAAAAAAGTTTGATTAATTTACTATAGAACATTTGCAACATACAGGGAAGTCAATCTCTTAGAAGCAAATGGACTAATAACGTCACCTGATTGTAACAGATCAATTCTTTAATCTTTTGCAAATAGTGCAATTTACAACGGTTGATGAAGTCTATAAATTAATTTACTAATTCACTTACGTTCAATAAGCATGTCCACTTCTCTTTTATGGTACAAATATTAAAATATCAAATTGTTTTAGTTATCAATATAAATAAAATAAATATTGATATAATAAATCTACACTTTTATTTAAAAATTCTCAACACCAAAATCACTGCAGTATATTTTTTTTTGTTTCGGTTTTTTTCCTTCTCAATTTTTATAGTTCGGTATTTTTCTTTTGGATTGTTAGCCCCATAGCCAAACAAGACAACCATCTAATTATTGGTCAGTAAATAGGTAGCTAAATTTTCTTTGCTAAAGTAAAACAAGAAAAAAGTATTTATTGTCTATAGAGAGGTACAGAGGAGAATTTTAGCCTGTGATGGACTATTTAAATGTCATTTTATTATATATATATATACCTGCCTAAGATTATACTAATAATTATAATTTAAAAATAAAAAAAAACCATATATCATAAGGATACTAGTAAAAGTATAGTTTTTTTATAAAAAAAAATTTCACATCCATGACTACACGTATTGAACAAATAGTTGTTGTTTTTTTTTTTTTTTTAAGTGTCATAGCATCGGCCGGGACGCGAACCCGCAACCCGGGCAACTGCCTGCAAGTGCAAGATGGCAACCTATATTTTTAATCAATCTACTGTTTCGAGGTTCCCTAAAAAATGTTTACAAAAAAAATGCCTGCTAGAAAACTTTGTATTTAGAAATTACATTTTATTTTTTATTATTGCTATTTTAAAAAAAGAAATCATTGTGAAAAAAATAATTACAATATTTACAGTTTTTTTTGGAAGGGGGGGGGATAACATATTAACAAAAAAAATGGAAAAAATATATCAATACTGTACAATATTTACGCTTTAATAGGTGGTGTTGTGCAATCATATCATGATCATTTTGGGAGGGCTAGAACCTGTACCTTTGGAACTAGTCCACTGCATAATATTCTGTGGCAGAAAAATCCCAAATTATTATCATTATGACAATTTACCAAAAAACTGCAGGTAAAAAGAAATAAACTGAATTGAAGCAATGTAAAAACAATGTTAACATCAAGTTTAAAAAAAATTGAAATAAAGCTTCGTAATGAAATTTATCGAAATTTATTTCTTTTTTTTTTTTTTTTAATTTAACAATAGATTTAGGAATTTTATTTTAATTTAACCATTAACATATCTTCGGTCGATTATAGGCCCTCAAAGCTATACATTTATCAAAAACAAAGGTTGTCATCTTGGTTTACTTGAAAACTCTCATATATAGTAAAAAAACTGTTAACAAAAATACATATAAATACATACATGTTACTATCCACAATTCATTATAAGTGCCAGACAGCATTAACATTAAAGAAAATTCCTATTATTGATGACCGCAGATAGAAGTACACTTGAAAGTTATGGGATATTTGATCGCAAGAAAGCTGTGTTGATGAATTTCTGTTTGTAGGAATAAAAAGCTGAATTATATTAAAAGTTGTGTGTTTTATTCAAAGAACACAATTTAGGTGTTACTGAAATCATTGAAAAAATTAAAAAACTGAAATGGAGTTGGGTTGGACATATTACTAGAAGAGATGATAATAGATGGACAATTGAAATCTTAACTGGATTCCAGGAGATTGTAAAAGACCCAGAAAGATGCCACATGTGAAATGGATGAATGAAATAAGAAAGTGTGCAGGGGTGATGTGGAGAAGAGAAGCTAAATATTGGAGAAGATGGATTGAATTTGGAGAGACTTCATCCTGCAGTGGATTGATGATGATGATGACTTAATAAAAAATAATTATAATTTTGATTTATAATAAGAAAAGAGAACTTACTTCCTTTTAAATCATCAATTTATAAATTGATTAATGAAAATCGATATTTATTAGAAGATATGATTTGGATGAAAGATTGCAGCTTGAATTTGTTATTAGGTATTTCTAAACAAATATAATATTAATATCATTTATGTTCTTTATTATTTTTTACAATTCTTTTTACAACCCACTATTGACAGTTTCAATTGTACCAGCGATCTTCTTCAGAACTATAACAAACACGTACAATAGTGGATTGTAAAAATAATTGTAAAAAGTAATAAAGAACATAAATGATATTAATATTATATGGATTTGGCAATGCAATAAGAAAGATAAAGTTATAATATTTCTAAACAGTATATAGATGGTATAAACATTCCAGAAATAGTTTATAATTTTTTGTGCTGTTATCTTAAAATATAAAGATAAATTAAGACTATGAAAAGGTTAAGAATTAAATGTAAGTACTTTATTTCAGCCATAATAATTCATAAACATAAAACAAGTCATACAAATAATGTCTGATGATGCATCAGTTGCCTTTGATGAACATAATTAAATAAAAATAAGGAACAAAGAGACCCTTTTATTGATTAGTTTAGATCTGAAACCATCTATCTTATGAGAACTTCTAATGTTAAGGCTGATTGTTACTTAAATTGAATTATAATTAGTATGACTCATGTATATGTTTTTATTAATAGTTTTTATTTATGTAGTTCTATTTGTTTAATAAGTGAAATCATGGTTGCAAAGAAAGTTTTGTCAAAAAAAACTCGTAATTTTATTAGTACCTTTATTCTAATATATTAATTGTATTTATATGTTCGTGTGTTTGTCATTTAGACTGCAAATCTTGTTGTAATATTTGTTACTATGATTTTAGTATAGCATTATGCATATTTTAATTCTGAATATTAAACTATTTCAAACTGATTCTCACGCTTCATCTCACACTCAGTCATGTTACAGTTTGAGATTGAACAAATTTTCTTTCAAGAGTTTACCTTGACAATGACAGATGCTAGTTCATCGAAATATCAGTATATAATAGAAAATAATACATGGTTTTACCCAAAAAATCTTTTATCTACAGGATATAACCATGAAAACATTAAATATATGTGTGTATATATACTTAACAAATGTGCATAGTTTAATATACGATATATGAAATTTATACAGAAGGTAACCAAAATCCTCCAGAAACTATATATAAACGACCTTCATATATCGATAAATGCAAAGAAAAGATTGGCCATCTATTCCTTGATCTACCATGATTCTACACTCTATTTTTCAACATTATTAATAAATGTATGTTTAAAACAATCAGAGCTTTGCATTTATTGATGTATTAGCATTGATTATACATAGTTGCATTAGATTTTGATTACTTCCAGTTTTTACATTGAACATCACATGATCACTATCTCATACTAGCAATCAATGGCACTACTGTATGGAGAGTTTTGCTTTGTTTTTACATTGAAGTTGAAGCCTATCCATTAAAATTTGAGGAATTGCTATCTTAATATAAACCAGGCACTGATTGTATACATGTATGAGAAATTATTGTCTGATCCAACTGATGAGTGCTGGTTCTGCTTATATATATATATATATATGTGTGTGTGTGTGTGTGTGTAATAAATAAAGTTTGATATCTGTATTCGTTTCACAATATATGTAATATACAAATCAATATATATATCAAAATACAGTACAATTTATATAAATTATATTCTTTTAGAAGTACTTTCGACTATACACTTTGTAGTCTCTATCAACTATATAACGTTGAATAATCAAAACGAGACAACCCTTAACAATACCCATAGTTCAATTCAGATTTCCCACAATTCTGTTATCTTAACATTTGATGACTGGCGATTCATTAACATTTGACGATTTCTTGAAATCAACATAGCCTCTATAGTCGAAAGTACTTCTAAAATAATATAATTTATATAAATTGTACTGTATTTTGATATATATATTGATTTGTATATTATATATATATTGGGGATCATATATCTTTTCCACATGTATGTGGTCATGTGAATCAGTTGCTTGAGGTAGAGTGGAGGATGAATAGACTGAAACATTCGGAGTTCAACTCAGTCTCTTTACATTCCATTTATAGATATACAGTATATGCCAGAATAAAGCTTGATAAGAGTTTATTAAGCACTGATAAATTACTACTGATGATGATCAGGTGTTAACATTTTGCTACGGATAGTATTTTCAGCTTACCTTTATTTATCTTTGGATAGATAACAATGTGTGCATATATGAGTTTTGTGGTTGCCTACCAAGCTCATGATCTCAGATTCAAATCCAGACTGACACCTCTTTCTAAATATCTTAGGATTTTTCTTTCAGTTAGTCAGTCTGCAGTTAATCTCACTAACTATTCAATTTTGGTTGGTAAATGGATATCCAGATGTTCTATTAGCTCAAACAAGTATAAAAAACTGCTGAAATATTGGCAAGTCTAATGGATACTGCATTTTCCAGTATTTTCCTATGAGATGCAGTTGGGGAAGCTTTTATCTTCTAATTATATATTTATTAATATTTATAAGATCTGAAACATCATTTTTAGTTCAGGAGTTACAAGAATAGTTTCATCGATAGCAATAACCTTAAGTTTAAAACTCTGATCTAAAAAAATGACCAATAACTGAAAGACAAATGAAAACAATTAGAAAATATAAATACTATGTTTCCAAAATTTAAATTGCAGCAGAAAGTAAAAATTGTCACTAAGAAAAGATAAAAAAAAAGTTAAAAGGCATACAGAAAAAAATCAAAAGGAAATAAAGCTCTATTAAGTCAACTAAATAGAAAATTTCAATTACCATTCAGGAATGCAAAAAAGAATATTATAATAATATTTGTGAAAACATTTAACAGTAGAAAAAGTGATATTTTTTTTTTAAGATTTGCAATATTACAAAAAGATTTCATCATTGAGTAAGATGATGAAAATTTCCAGTGAACAGATTAGAATTAAAGAAATGAACATTTAAAAGAAATAAGTAGAAGCATTATATTAAATAATATCTAAAACAATTCATTTCTTAGCATTTTTGCAATGCCTTATTGTTAAATTATATAACAGTTTTGATTACCTAGTAGTTTTCTTCAGAGCCATAAAATACAATTGTATTCCATTATTTATTTGCACATAATACAGTGAATCTATTTTGATATATATAGGTGCATGTATTTTCTACTATTTATATAACATTTAATTTTTAATATATATATATATTATTTTAACATATTCAGTATGTATTAAATATAACAAAAATATTTACATACATAATAAAAATATGTATGTATATAAATAATTAAAAAGGTGTCATACTGTGTACACATGTATATAAATAGAATATGTCAAAATAAGTTTGTTATACTTTTGTGTAATTACATCAAAAAAATAATATAATACAATTGTATTTTACAGCTCTGAAAAAGACTGTGAGATGATTAAAACTGTCATATGATTTAACAATAAAACATTGTGAAAAGCGCAAAGAAGTTAATTTTTTAGAGTTTATTTAACATACACAGTGCAAAAAAAAATGAAGTAGTCTTGAAAAGGATTAGTACATCAAATAAGACATTACGATGGATTATTCCTTACAGATTAATCATCAATAGTAGAAATAGAAGCCAAGCTAGGCTTGAGGAAATTTCCAAAAAGATATGGTAATTAGAAATGATTTATTGCATCAAGCATTAAAAAAATTAAGATCAAATTATGCTAATTTATGTTAAAAATTATTTAATTTTGTGCATGATGGGAAAAAAGATTAATTTGAATGTTCAATATAAATTTATCATTTGTCTTTTCCAGGGTAAAAAATGTTTCGGTAAAAAGTAAATTATTACATTCCATAGTGTTGATGACACTAGATAGGTGGTCTTTTATTCAACTTGATCATACTAAATTAGGAAAACTTATTAGGAAAATAGGTTCATCAAAACATTTTTTTTTTAGAAGAAATCTTTATGTATGTCCTTGAAACTGCTACTAAAATAATCTACAGAAAAATAAACTAATTTCACATTGGCAAAAAAGTTAGATTAAGATACATATTATCACTCCAATCTGGGATATATATTATCACTCTATCTATTCAATTTTATAATGAATACGTAATGAAGAATGCTAGATTTGGAGATAAATGCAAATTCTTGATTAGATGGTCTGAAATCACTCGGGAAAATTAATGAGAATAATAAAAAATTTGAGATAATAATTCATTTCACAGACAAAGCAGTAAGAAATATACGAGTAAAATGATCCATTATACACTGCAGCTGTAAAGAGTCGAAATAAAAAGCATAGAGAAGATTTTTAAGTATACAGACATATCTTAAATATAAATATCAGATCATTCTATGGTATTTCTTGTGAATTTCTTAAATGCAAACATTTGGCACTGATGGGTCAAACATTATTGATGCTTCAGAGCTGAATATTTGATGCTATCTCTTGAAAATACCATACATACTTGAATTAAATATGAACTCTCACCTGAGCATAAATAATCAGGTTAAAATTATTTTACTTTGATCAGATCGCAAGACATTCTAAAAAAAGATGGTGATTAACAATAAAATAGATACTTTTCAACATCCCAATAATGAAATAAACCATTGAGCTATAAATGAAAACAAACAGATGGGAAAATGCTGATTGTATGATTTCCAGAAGATATTTGACTTGACAACATCTAATAATGATGAGATCTATATTATTTAAGGCTAACAGATAAAGTGAAATATTTATTTCTTTAAATTTTAGGTAAGCATACATTCTTAATACTTAAGTTCTTGGGAAATTTTTGTATTTATAAGTAGTCATATAGTATTATACAATCAATAACCAAGTTGATTTGGTTTTCAAACATTAAGGCATTTTGAATTTCAAACTATTAGTGGAAATTTGTTGTTGGTAAAGAGTATATTGGGTCCAGAAAGCCCATGTGCATTAGATTCAAGCTTTCCATCACTGATTAAACTATAATATAGAAACTGGATGGAAATGTGGCTAAAATAACATATGGATTTGATTATACTAAACCTATATTTATTGGTTGCTTAAGCTGATAATAGATGGCTCTGAAGTAGATTAAATAGGATTAATTACTTTCTACCATCATAGTTTTTATTAATTTCTATAGCATCGTATGTAATGCAAAAAGCTAAGAAAAATCCAAAAGCTAACTAATAGCCTGCTTATTGTTATTTGAAGAAATTGGACTATGTGGATATCCACAATTCATTCACTGACCATTTTGAAGATATGATTATCTACATTGCGAAATTTTAAGTTAATACTAAATTAAGATGTTATACTAAGAAGGTGGAATTTAAAGTTAATACTAAATTAAGATGTCATACCAAGAAGGTGACAGGAAATTGAAAACTATGTGATGAAGACCAGTAGCCTGGTTAATCTGACCCATTTTTAGACAAAAACTTAAAGGCATGATAAGTTGATTTCATTGCAAACCACCATGCTGATAAAAATATTGTCAAGATGTTAATATTGCATTGTGATAAAACATTTGTCATTAAGAGCTAATGCTATAAACAGGTCTGCCACCTGGAGGAAAAATTCCTTGCCGAAAATAGAAAAGCAGAAGGCAATGAAAATTGAATTAATAAAGACTAGATGTTTATTTATTGAATTTCATTAGATATGGAAGGAAATTTTAGTTTAGTTTTCAATTCTCAACAGTAAATTTTGAAAGTATTGTATAATCTACTAGAAACGAATGTAAAATTTGGAAAATAACTCATAAGTTAACTCGACAATTTTAAACATTAGCTAATAGTGCTTTCGTAGTGGCACTTTAAGTGTGTAATACCTGTGGATAATATTAGACATTTAATTTGGAAATTGAAAGGAGGCACACCACAAAGTGTCAATACAAAAGCAGACTTCAAATAATTTGGGAAAAAACTGTAGATGAAGAAGATGCGGTCAAAGAGATTGTTGAAGATCAAATTATGGAAAGTGGTGTGTGTTCAGTGCTTTATTCTTCGTAAGAGTGAAAATTAAGAATTGTTGTTAACAAATATTATAATCGTACTAATTTAAACACAAATAGAATTTGTTTTCTTTCTTTTTTTTTCTATTTACGTATGTTAACGTTTCAAAATGTTAAGAATTTTAAGTATAGTCAGATTAAATTACTTAATCTAAAATTATAATAAATTCTGGAAAAGACTGTAATTGCTCAACAAAGCATCAAAATACAAATTTAGTGCGTTTTATGTTTAAATTAATTAAATTAACGTTTGAAACATGTACACATAAGAATTAATTAGATTAAACTTGAAACATGCGCACAAAGAATTAATGTTTGTCTGAAGGTGTATGATAATGGCGTTTTAGTAGTAATTACATGTTGGATTATTTCCATCATCTAATACTAAATGTTTAATGTCTTTAAAAAAATTCAAAATTTATTTCACTTTCAAATGCATTCAAGTATTAGTAATAATATTTAGTATATAACACATCGTTTTGAGTGTTATTATTCTCTTCTCTTACCAGTGACAGTTTTTGCATGAGATTTTTAACCTGGATCTTCAGATTTAGGAATACTGAATTTAAAATAATGCTCTAACCAAATACATTAATTCTGTCTTGTCACTGGTCAGGTTGGCAACACCTGAAGAAAAAAGGAGAATAATAACTTTCAAAACATTGTTTCATATAATAATCAGTGTGCTCTGACCAGTAACTGATTGTAGTTGACAAAATTTAATAAAGTTTGAAGTTTTCTAAATACATTGAACATTTAACATTAGGTAATGGAAATAGTTCAATATATAATTTCTACATAAGAATTAAAGTAATTTATAATAATTTCTATATAGCAATACTAATACTGTATAACCAAAGAAAACATTGAAAATACTAAATATATAATATATTTTTGGCACAGGACACTTTTGTTAACAAGAGTGTTAAGATTGTATTCAGTATTTTCAACAGTTCCTCCAAACATGCAGTATTAGTAATGCATTTAATTTATTACATTTTAATGATGAAGCTATCATATAGAAAGAATATATAACAATGTATGATAAAAATCAACTAATATCTGACATACACTTTCTGTCAATTAAATCTGATGTCATCAGCTGCTCAGAATATCACTAGAGATCACATTAAACATAGTAAGTCCATTTCTATTTTTATATTTCACCACATAAAAGACTGCATGTAAATTTCTATAGAAGGCATAAATAAGTTATAAGATTGTATCTTGATTTACTATTTAATATAAATATTACACAATTTGATATAAACGTGTCAAACTTTCAGTGCTCATATCTTTGACACCTTCCACTTTAGATAAATATGTTAATGATTAATTAAACTAGAGATTATCATATCATTTCTAACTCAGATGTAATTTTTAAATCCAGTTACAAGATAATATATCTAGAATTTTTTCTTAAATATAAATAAATCATTTCTCTTTTTTCATATATATTATCATTTTTAGGTATAATTAAAACTTTCATTTCACTACACATTCTTTAAACATATAAATAAAAAATATTTACTAAGGTAATAAACCTAAAGCATGTGTGCTTGAAAATGTGAAGATAGGAATCTCTACAGGTCTTAACCACAAGCATACACATTGGAAGAAAAGAGGGGAACCTTCTTTACTTCAACCTACTTTCTATATAAATAGGTGAATCTGAAGCAGTTAGATCTGAGAGCATGAAGCTATTCAATACTTCACTGATTAAGTCCACAATTCCTATTATACATTAGTACTCACGAAATCTTTTGATTTACAATACAGAAGCTTATGGTTAAGACCTGTAGAGGTCCCTACCTTCACATTTTCAAGTGCACTTGCTTTAGATTTATTGCCTTAGTAAATATTACTTACATAATCAATGTGTGTTAAATAAATTTATAATTACTACTATAAATAAAAAATATAAATTTTATTTTGCAGATCCCTTTATTCAGATGTTGTAAGGAATCTTGATGGAATAGAAGTTCTTAAATATGACTTATATATTTGTGTGTCATAAGAAGGTGGTCTGTCATTTTTATGCATGAATGGATAATTGTGACATAATAAATTTGCTTGCACTGAAAATTTGGAATTTGCTCGATTCCATATAGCATTCCATTTACTTATATTTCATTAACTTTTCTTCCCTTTTTTCCCCCCATAATTAACCTTTAAAAAATTATTTTATTTATTTTTAAATTAAAAATCATAACTACTATAAATTAAAATTTATGTTGTTTTTTGTAATTAGAAGAGTGGGGAGGGGGGGGAAGTTTTTAATATTTCACATTTAAAAAAATAAGTGTTTGGAGGGTATATAAAAAAAAAAAAAGTAAAGTGGAGTGCCTCTCCTCTTTTTTATTGATAATCGGTGTCTAAGTATTAATGGATTTAAATAAATAATCACCGCAGAGAGACTCGCACTCTCTCGTAAGTTAATTTCAAATCATCTGCGCTTTGAAAATAAATATTATTTACTTATATTTCATTCCAAAAAGGGAATTAATATTGTGGAATGTTATATGCTTGGAAGTAGTTAGGTGGAAATGGTATAAGGAGAAAAGTCACATACAACTTTGATCTCTGTTGAGTTCCTTTTTTGCATAGTAATCTTTAATTATTACATGTACATACAAACACAAAACTTTAACCGGAAAAAATATACAAGGAACTATATCACTAACATACTGATAAATCAATCCAGTTCTATTACAATTATTTATAATTACTTAACAATGAGTAGAAAAAGATAGTTCTATTTTAAGCTTGTCGTGAACATATAAAGACAACGTATATTTCAGCAGGACAAATAAGTGAAAATTTAAATTGATTAAGATATTATAAAAGCACCAAAACAAATGATCTAAATTTAAACTACAAAGGCAGAATATAATTTTTTTATTTCACACTTACTTCTAGTTGTTTAGTTATATGTTTTTTTTATATATCACTAATATGCAGGAGAAACTAACTTTTTCTAGTCATTTCTAACTAACATAAATTATAAACAAGAGGCATTGTTGTTAAACTGGATTATTTTATCAATATATATATATATATATCACATCACATCACATTATTCATACAATATATAAAATTAATTGATAGACTACCCGCACCATTGTCAAGGCATTAGCTGGGATAACATATGATAACCAATTATGCAATTATGGTTTTGATGTTTTTACTTTATATAATACTTTAAAGTTTATTTACTAAGAATGATTACTATACAGACCAAATAATGTAAAATAATAATATAAAATATGTATTTTTATGTGTCTTTTTATATGTGTATAAAATAATGTTTATAAGATTATATGTTTTTGTATCATAAATATCTAAATTAATAATAAAAAAATTATATAAAATTCACTAAAATGTATATGAGATTTATAAAAAAATAATACAGATCAAATAGATGTTAAAGATACAACCCTAACCAATGTCTTTCGATCTTGATTATCATGGATGTATTCAATTTTCAACCACACATGCTTTAGGTTTATTTCCTTAGTAAATATTAATAATATATATAAAAAGATCTGGTATTTTTATGGTACCAAGAGATTTTCAGATCTTGGAATAATTTTTACAATTATAATAAATCTTTAAATTAGGAGTTATACTTTTTAATATTCACTAATTATTTTTATCATATATAAAATATTAATTTGAGTACAAATTATTTAACATATATATTCTCCAATGAAAAACTAGTTCTCTCCATTACTCATCATCTTTGAATCTATGGATGTATTACATATAATATATAGATATTTACCACAAAATTTTAAATCTAAAATAGTTATGAATAAAATTATGTTATACTTTACTCATGATGATAACATTATTTCTTTAAATTGGTCAAAATTATCTTGAAACCTTTGAAATGATTAAATGTGTTTCAATAAACCATGAGTTAGAATGTTGTAATCATATAAATGATTTCATGATCAGTGAGCACTGAACAATATAAAGAGAATCATCCTATCACATCTCAGGTTGGATCACAGATCCAGACATGCCCATCTTAGTTTTGATGAGTAACTAAACTATGTTTTCTATGCAACATGGCATTGATTGAGGTATGTTGTGGCAAGAATCTTCAAGAGAGAACAAATCACTTTTCCTGGAATAGACTATATTCTTTAGAAGTATCTTGATGGCATGTGAAGTAGCAGTAACTATTCTATGATAGTAACAATTTGTAATATCTTGCCATCAACACAATATCCACTTTCTTTATATAGTACTGCCACCTAGTGCATCAATAATGCTAGAAGTAATGCATCAAAAATCACTGTCTAATGCTTACTCATCCAATATCCCCAGATATTTTCTAGCCTATAACTCTCATCTATAAGATACTTTGGATATAAGAGCACTGCACCTAGATATCTTGATCTAAGGTTATCCCTCCAGTAGCCATCTTTTACCCTTTTAGGCATTAACTTAGTATTATAAGAAGTTAAAAAACTATTGTAAGATGTGTGAGTGTGGTAATTAGTTCCAAGTTTGAAACTAAGCATACTAAAATACAAGTAAGTTGGCTTGGCTAAAAACCTTAATGAGTTTTTTTTAATTTCAGCCTATTGAACTTGATACCATGAAGGAGTTCAAAATGAGTGGCGCATGTTCAAATATGTCAGACCCAAGTGTAATCCCAAAATACTGATAATACCCATAATCCAGAAATTAATGTATGTGAGTATAATAGCACTAATATAGCACTAAAATCCTTTATTTGCTAATTATTCAATCTCACAGCTCTAAAGTAGAATGAATAGAAATGCATATGAAAGAAATTTTTTACGGTGACACACATCTCTCTCTCTCTCCCTCTCCCCTTCCCCTCCCCCTCCCCCCTCTTCCCCTCTCTCCCTCTCCCTCTCTCTCTCCCTCTCTCACTCTCCCTCTCTCTCTCCCTCTCCCTCTCTCTCCCTCTCCCTCTCTCTCTCCCTCTCTCTCTCTCTCCCTCTCTCTTTCTCTCTCTCTCCCTCTCTCTTTCTCTCTCTCTCTCTCTCAACTATTCTAAATTTGTCTCCCTTGGTTGTTTAGATTAAAAATTTCTATTTCTGATCCCAAGAAGCAATCTTGTATGTTTTTAAATAAAATCTATGCTTTTTATTTAATAATTATGACTTTCATCTGATCCATCAGACTTCTCATATTTGCAAAAAAATTATCTTGTGATGATCCATTGTCTAATTGCGATGTTTCATCTTCATAAAGCCATGTCATAAAGCAATTGTTATCTCATCCTGTTTATTAGAAATAAGTAGAAACCACTGCCTACATTGTGTGAAAGAGGTGTGGTAAAATCTATCAAGTTGTCAGCATGGGCATGCAAATTCAGATTATATTTCTAGCTTACCTGAAAAGTAAAGTTTGTTCATGAAATGCATGTGTCATGAGAGAAGATGGTCTGGGGTTTCTGCACTGGTAGATGGCTTCAATGTGGTTGGACTGAGATGAGAGAGACACTACTGAAACATTAAAAAATTTTGTATTTTGAAGTCTTTTTGAAAGTTGTCTTAAATAAAAATTTTAAAAAAAGTAAACTCATGTTATGTTTTTCTTGACAATATCACAAATATCAGAGATATTCTATCTTCATCATAACCATCTATGTACACATTTTCACAATCATTAGTCTCAGTTAGTGCTATTGATTGTGCTACTTGTCTTAGTCTAGATTCTATGTAACTAGTATACTGATAGAATGATTTACTGAGTTGTCAGACCAATTAAAATTTAATAGTGACATCTATTACATAGTCATAGTCTTCTGTTAATAGTGTTATCTATTACATAGTTTTCTATTGTCTAGTTATTCAACCCTACCTTTGAAAAGAGAATTCAATATATAAACATCTGCAGAGTGAATAGGAGTTTAGTGTAAGTAATCAAATGACTTTATTTTTTGGAATTTCATAAGAAATTCAAGCACTGAAAGTAACAGGTCTGATTTGTGATTTACGAACCTTAATATTCACCAAGGCTGGTTATTCTACCACTGCCACAAGCCACACAGAATATGAGTGTTTTAAATAAAATATCAAGTTTCTATTTTAGGAAGCATATTAAAATACACTATCAATAATGACAATAAGGGTATGGTCAGTCATTGGAAATCATGTGACATAAAGCATCAAAGGTCGGGTTGAATATAACAGTTATATTCAATTGGTCTAATTGGAAATTAGTATACTTTTCTTTACCATTATGATAAAGTGTAAAGTAAAACATGGACATTCAGTGTGTGTATATATATATATATATATATATATATATATAAACATTTATTGATGTGGAATGCTGTCTACTCACAGTGCATGAGTGAAAGGATAATTTTCTTCTAAATTATGCCCACATACATATATGTATATTACAAAAAAAATCAAGTTGTGTTGCATGATCTAATTTAATATATATATATATTAATTAATGATTATATGACTTATGTAGAAATTGAGGCAATTATTTTGGTCAGAAGATTTAATGTTCAAGCCCCTAACTAAGATAATTTTTAAAAAATTATGTATATAACTCATGTACAAGATGTATTAAAAAAACTGAGCATATTACATGGCAAACAATTATTAAAATGGAATATATATACATTTAAGTTGTGAGACGATCAGTCCATTAAATCTTTTTCACTGCATCAGTTATTACACAAATATGGAGTGCATTCAAGAATGCTAGACTTTGATTTACAAGTATCAAATTCCTGAATCTACAACTTTGATACCATCCATTTCAATACATTAATGATTATTATACATACTTACATACATCAGCCATTTATAAATGAATATGACCCTTCTAACTTCAAGAAAAAAGAAACTGCTCTAAAAGTGAATTTTGTGATGATTAATAAACCAATTCCTGAATCACAAATACCTCCTCATTTAAAATATGCTGGTCTTTTTTTTTGATTATCTGGAATGATTTTTCAATTTTTTTAGCAGAAAACGTTCTTTCTCAACTACTTCAACACCATGACTAATTGTAGCTCTTTGATGTTTTCTATTCTCTGCCATATCTTCTTAATAGACTCAATCAACATTGCACCCTTTCAGAATGTCTTTGAGATAATTCTTATAAATGTAGATGGATCTATCATTCCATGAAAACCAAGCTCAAGTGTTGGTGGCCTAGTGGTTAGCATAGCTGCCTTCCAAGCGGCTGGCCCAGGTTCACTTCCCGGTCAATGCATTTGACATATGAAAAAAAAAAGTTCATCTAAGACTCTGTTTTGGAAATCTTATATTAATCATTTCCAATCTGAAGACAGTGAAATCTATAGTATAATATTCAGAAAACTGAAAAAGATACTGATTGGTGTTGTGATCTTGCCATTGTATTTTTTAGAATTTTAAGGAGCATCGTTAAACTTTTTTAATCCTCTATATTGCACTGATAGAATGTCCAAGTCTCACATCCATACAATAAATTAGGTAAACTAGCAGTTCTATACACAACTAAGTTACTAACCAAACATTAAGCTAAAGATTGACCGTAGCCCAGACATAAATTTTCCTGAGTATCACTTTTTGATTAAATATAAACAAATATGATAACTCTTTTTCCATGTACCAATTGTCTTTTTCAAACATCTTTACTCATATATTTTAGGAATGTCTAGTGGGATTGAAGTTTTATATATATAACTTTTATGTTTAATGTACTATTTCCTTTTTTTTTTAAATTCACACATAAAAATTATTCCAAATTTGTCACGCGTTGGTGGCCTAGCGGTTAGCATAGCTGCCTTCCAAGCAGCTGGCTCGGGTTCGCTTCCCGGTCAACGCATTTGACATATGAAAAAAAAATTATTCCAAATTACTTTTTATCATATTTGATTTAGCATGACCTGATACAATTTATACTTTTGTCATTTCTTATAATAAAATCAATTGAATTTTATATTTTGATTCAATAATTTTTTTAAAAAATCCAATTACATTACGTTCACATGATTTGGTAAGATTAAAACCATTTAAAATTATTTCTCAGATAAGACGTAAATACAAATGTAAATAGGATTTTTTTTTTTAAATCTTTGGATTATTTTGTTGTTGTGGGGATTTTTTTTCCTATATGTCACATCCTATAGATTTTAAAAATATCGAAATCCGTATTTTTTTAATTCTCACAACAAAGATTAACATCATTTGGAATTAACATTTCTCAGATTATAATTGAAAGAGAGAAAGTAATTTAAATTACATGTCTTTAGTGACAAGGACAGCTTATTTTTCAGTCTTAATACGTTGCTAATCAATTTCTTTATCAATTATTGAGTCATGCCTTTATTTTAACATCCAAATTTTCAAAGTTCGCTTTTTTATTTCTTTTTGTTGTTGTTGACACGTTTGAATCTCGCACTGCTTTGCGTGATTTAAAGCAATGATAAAGTTATCTGATTTTGAAGCGTAAGATCTTCGAATCGATTCCAGTTCTACATCTCTGCCGTTCAACTTCTTATGAACTTTCGAATAATGAAGCCATTCGATTGTTTTATTTATTTAATCTCACATTTTCAAATCTACATTCATTCATTCTTCGTACGAATTTCAAAAAGCTAGCTTAGGCTTTACTTTTATTATCGCAATATAGTAGTTATTTGGTAGAAACGATTTATATGTTATTAAGAGGTCTATATGCTAATAATAAAATTGAATGTAAAAACTGTTTACAGGTTTTGGCAACTGTATTGTAAATAACTTTATTGCTCTAGGGTTTATAAGAGGTTCATGCGCTAAAGTACCAGAACTATAATTGATACCAAGACCTTACACCCTATGTATCTGACACTTGTGCCAAAATACTGGCTATATTTTAAAGAATGAGTAAAGAAAAAAATTAATAAACTGACTATATTGTGAATGAAATCATATTAGAAATAGCCTCAAAAATAACGCTTGGTGCGTGCTTTATGGGGTTGTGAAATGTGAGATTAAAGATTAAGTAACAATTTAAGTGACATCTTAATCATAATATGAAAAGAGAGATGGTGATTTTTATAGTCGGGACAAAAGGCTTCTACATTGCTATTAACGAAGTGGGTGATCGTCAGTGCATGTTTTTTTTTTATATTTATTACGTTCTTTTTTCTTCTGTTACTGTTTAATTTTTTATACACAACAAAAAATGTTCTTATACAGTTTACTGTCTTTAGATTGAAATGTGGATAATTTGGCAACACTAGAAGAAACCCTCTAACTTGTGTAACATTTGCAAATATTTTTTAATGCACAATAATTAATTAATTTTTATTCCTCATTCATTAGACTAAAGATTATCCAATAATTAATAATATTTCTGTGGTGTAATTTTCACTACACCATTCTCATGTGAGATAGGAACTGGTTTCTATCCACTTTTAACTTCTTATGGAGGGATGTAATTATAAACATATGACTGAAGGTATTCAATCTATGATCCACAAGATGCACATTTCATGCTCGGTCCAGATCACAATCTCTTACACATATTTTTATCATTGTTCAATATATACATATAATATTTAAATAGATGTAAATTGTCTATACTAAACAATATAAATATAAGGGACCTGAACTCAGACTTTAAAGCTCCCTACAGTTATCTGATCTACCTTATACAACTGATACACATGAACACATACATGTAAAAAAGATAAATGACCTCCAATATGTGTATTTTGTGCTGAACCGGCACTCATCAGTTGGTCCAGAACACTATTTCCAACATATATATACAATCAGTGCTCAGTTTATATTAAGATAACAAATCTTCAAACTTTAATGGACATGCTTCAATCTTCTTCACTCTCCAACCTTTCAGTCATCCATATCATTAAAATCTGAGGATAAAATTTTCAAAGTCCTTGTTAGTACCAATATTATTGTCATACCCATGTTGATCTTAAATCATTTCATCCTCAGATTTTCAATGATAGGATATCTAAGTAGTTGATGAGGGAAGAAGACTGAAGTTGGTCCATTAAGTTTGAAGATTTGCTATCTTAATATAAATTGAGCACTGATTTTGGACCAACTGAAGAGTGTTTGTTCAGTATGAAATACCCATGTCGGAGATCATTTATCTTTTTCACATATATGTGGTCATGTGTATCAGTTAGTGGGCTTGAAAGTCAGAGTTCAAGTTCCTTATAAAATAGATTAAGTTTAGTATAAACAATATACATCTATTTAAATATTACATATCCAGCTTTGTGTTCTACTCACCCCACATCTCTATAATTAAATGGACATATTAAGCTCCTATGTGTAAGGGGACAGATTGACTTAAGGTCAACATGGGTATGACAATAATATTGAACATGGGCTTTGAACATGTCATCCCCTGATTTTCAATGATATGAATAGCTGAAGAGTTGGAGAGTGAAGAAGATTGAAGCTTTTCCATTAAAGTTTGAAGATTTGCTATCTTAATATAAAGTGAGTACTGATTGTATATATGTGTGGGAGATGGTTCTGGATGAACTAATGAATGCTGATTTCACCCAAAATACATATATTGGAAGTCTTTTATCTTTTTCACATGTATGTGGCTATGTGTATCAGCTGTATAAGATGGACTGGATAGCTATAGGGAGCTTGAAAGTCTGAGTTCAAGTCACTTATATATATATAGCAAATTATTACAGATTAACTCACAAGTATCAAATGCGCTGCCCTCACAACTTTGACACAAATCACTTAATGAAAGAATATAATTATTTTTTATTAGTCATCCACTAGACTAGAGATTATCCAATATTGAATAATAATATTTCCGTAGTCTAAATTTTTACTATACCGCTCTCATGCAAGATAGGAACAAGCATGAGAGTGGTGTAGTAAAAATTACACTACAGAAATATTATTCATTACAATAATTAGTCTCTTTTTATTTACTAAACTATATTTTAATTTATTATGTTTAAAAAAAAAAAGATCTAGCATTATTGTAGTATTCTTTAAAAAAAAAAAAGCTATTTACTTTATATTTAACTTTCGAAATGCTAAATGGAACAGCAATAGTGCATGTATGTACCAGTTCTATGAACTAAGTTTGAATCTGGGTTAAGTGAAGTTGGATTTTTTTCACAACAGATTTGGAAATTTTTCCAGATAGATGATGCCTAGTCAACCCAATAATGGTATAGCTAGAATATTCAGATACTTTTGCAAAATTTCAATAAAGACCGTTTTAAATATTTATAATATAGTTTTTTGAATATATAGACAAAATAGCTCTTACAACGCAGGAGCTTATATACATTAGCTTGGTTTCCTTCATGATAACTATGCCACGACTCAGATTAGTATTCAATATTGATCAGTAAATGGGTATTTGATTATTTTTGGATAGCCGGTCAAGGATGCAACTGGCAAGCTGCGTGCATACTACCTTCTCTTCCACAATTTTTATGATGCGATGTTGTAGAGGTCTTTTCTCTGCAGTTATTATTCAAATGCTACTTAATCTTACCTATTATTTGTATTTATTTACAAAATGTTTTGACTACACTAAAGGACATCCTCAGTCGTATTAGTCCACTCAATAATATGTCGTGTTTTTTTTTTAATTTATTTACTTTTTAAAAATCTGTTGTAATTTATTTTAAAATGTTATTTATTTTATATGACATTCATTATTAAAGTAAATTTCTAAAATCAAATTTAATTAGAAGCCTGCTTCTTTGATAAATTCTTATGCCGTATGTGTAAAATTATATTTGAATGCCAAGATGTGTTTATGTGAAAAACAATACCATTTTCATAATACTAAAAAATCATTTTATAAAAATAGTAAATAATTTTCAGAAATTATGGAAGTCTAATATAAAATGAAATCAAAATATAACAGCAAAGAAAATAAAGCTCGTAAAAGTAATAAAAATCCGTCACTAGAAAAATATTTCAAATTACTTCAGCGCTTCAACACGGAAGCCTAATGTCGTCATCAAATTACTGAAATGAAAATGAAATATATATATATAAGATACAACGTACATCGTCCGTTGTATATATAGTGATTTTAATTTTGAAATAATTCATTTGCAGAATTAGATGACTGTAAATATCAAAAGTGATTTCTATAAAGGAGTATTTTTTTTATATCAAATTATGTTTTAAAATATTAATATTTGTCTTAAAAGTATATATATAATTTTGAAAATACATTGTAGAATAAACACGGCGCATAAAACAAATACTGTAGTTTGTAACCTTAAGAAGTTTGAGTACCGGAAATGAGGAATGAAAATACAATCATGGGGTTGCAATCTGCCACTCGATCATTGCATTAATTAAATAAACTATATAATGAATAAGAGAGTAAGAATATATCTGATAGCTACAAAGACACGAAATTTAACCTGTAGTCAGCAACATTATCTTTTTAAAAAATATGCATATAATATATGTTGATAAAGCTAATGAAGCAAATGAGCTTAGATTGACAACATTTATAATAACCAATATGTAATTAACCTATTTATCCAGTAAACTGAATGTTTTCTAAAGTAAATAGAAGGATTTGAAGCTAGAATTTTCATTCTGTTTTCATCCTCCACTACATCTTAAACAACCGATATACATGACCACTTACATAGGTATTGGCTATTTAAGATGGAGTGGAGGATGAATATATGCTGTAAATCCTAGGTTCAAATTCATCTATTTAGTAGTAGTAGTAATAGCAGTTGTAGTAGTAGCAGCAGCAGCAGCAGCAGCAGTAGTAGTGGTAGTAGTAGTAATAGTAGAAGTAATAGTTGTAGTAGTAGTAGTAGTAGTAGTAGTAGTAACAACAACAGACCCTCATAAGGAATATGGCTGTACAAGATCATCCATCTCTCTATTTATTTGATCTTTTACCATGCTACCTTTTAATTTCTACAGCAGTTAACTTTTCTTCCTGAAATATTTAATATCACATCTAATTATGACCCTCCAGTGCATTCTATTCTCTGCTATATTTTAGCAATGGAAATAACTGGCATTGAACTTTTTATAATGTCTTTGAAATAATCCTTATGAAAATCATTTATATCGTTTACCAGTTTGGGCTTATAGCTTGATAGTAAAACAGAAAAGTAAAATATGTCTTCCAGAAAGAAATACATTAGATCTTAAAAGTCCAGATGCATTATTCCACGGTTCAAAGCTCCCCGCTGATCAATGCATAAGCTGGAAACTAGTTGGTGATACTGGATAGAATGACCCTAGATAGGGATTTAATAACATCCGGCATCTATTAGTTAAACTTACATTAAGTACCATATAGGTGATGGAAGATTAGTTATCAGACAAAACATAAAGTACTTTACATTAACTAAGTAACATTCTAAATCAATTTTTGTTCTTGTCTTCATTTCTTAAATAGTCATAACTACCAGTCTTATAGTTTAAATTGAAAGTCAACTTTTTTCTTCTCCAAAGACTTTACCTTTCATAGATATTTATAATACATTGACTTTCTTATTTTGTTTATCTGTAAGTATATATCGAATCTACGTATTCTTTCATTACATTATTAATCCTAATGTTCTAAGTAATTTAGCACTATTATACAGCAGTGGACCCAAAGAACTGAAGTTCCCTGGACTGATTGCAGGTGGAATTTTTTTTAAGTGTCATAGCATTGGCTGGGACGCGAACCCATAACCCGGGCAATTGCCTGCTAGTGCAAGGCAGTCACGCTGACCTCTCGACCACCAATGCAAGATGGGTGGAATTTTTAAAAAATAATCTATTTGTCAATCAAACATTGTTGCATTCAAGTTACCATTTTGGTGCCCAAACATCACATGATTTTCTGAACTATGATGATATGATAAATATATAATTATTGAATGTTTTTATTGCATGGAAATTTATATGAAGTTCGAATGTCCGAAGTGGCAGTATTGGATATGAGCTATAAAACTTAGGTTACAAAGTCTGCCCCTCAATCATTGCACCAAACCATTCAGGATATAACCAACTAGTATCCTTTGAATTCAGACTTCAAATTTATAGTAAAGTAAAAACTAAAAATAGTGGCCAGATGCTTAACTGCAATTCTGATTTTACATCTTGAATCCTTATTGGTAAAGGCAGAAGTTAGAAATTGGTCTGGATGTGGAGATATAAATATGTAGCATCTGATAATCACTGATTATTTAAGCTTACAATAGGTGGCGCTAGAATAAAAAATTTCTCATCTTATATAATATAATAAACTAGAAATCAAATGATGTTGATCACTGGAAAACCAGAGTGGAATCAATTCAAAGACCTTATACTCAAGAATTTGATGTCTTACCACTTCACTAATCAATGCAGGGTTAATGTTATGTTGATAAGATATAAGAAAAAGAACACCACTATAATAACTGTATTAAATCTATAATATACAAAACAATGAATCAGGTGTACATTTTCATAAAAAAGGATAATATGAAATAAACTCAACTTTTGTCATAATAAACAAAGCTATAAGATATAATTTTTCAAAAAAACTCAACAGACACATTATAAATACTTCTAAAATAAAAAGAATTAATTATCAGTGCATTTATTGAGGAAATCTGAATTCAAAATCAGTCTGCCTTGTATAATGTTATTGCAGGTAATACATTTTCTGATTTCTGGTATCATTTTTCATTCATAATCAAATATTGTTAAAAAGGTAATTTTGCATGATTAAACCTGTTTTTTACTAAATCATGTAGGATAAGTATATTCTTTAATGATATTTTATAACCTACTGCAAATATATAAAATGCAACAACCAGAGTAGAAACTTTTAAAAAATATTGAATAATACTCGTTACTGTGCACCAGAGTCATGGCAACAAATTGAAACTGAACAGTTAATATTGCAGTACATACTCAGTGGAATTACTGTTACACTGATTGATAATGTTATTAGACTTAGCAATGAACCAAGCCTCTTTCAAGTTCTTTCTATCATTCGATTCATTGCAAATAGTACTAATAATTTGAGAATAAAACTCATACCCACAAATACTTTCATAATTGGAAAAAACAGAATTAGCTTGCAAATCAATTTTAAATTTTTTTATATTGATAAACATGTTGCTGCAATCACATTGTTACATTAGCCTTTGTTTCACCATAATAATAAGCATTACAACCAATTTCACTGCAGGCAGTGGAATAAACTACTTCATACTTATTCATTTCTTTCACACTATCCTTTGAATTATTTATTAGTTTATAAAGGTGAACAGAATCCTATATTATAATCTTTTCCAATTAGACTTTTTAATTTCATACTTATAGATGGCACATATGCTAAAGAAATCCACTTTTTGCTTGATTTATTTCTTACATCCACTTTACGTTTAAATTTTATAATAACATTTTGAATGTAAATTTTGATATTTTTTTGGAAGATAAATTCCAATCATTATACTCCACAGCAAGCATATAATGGTTCATGTAATGTTGCTGTTAATATTAAAGATAAACTCTTCTCACTGAAACATTTGTACCATTGTATGCTACTGTTCTTCAATTTGATTATCATCATCAACTCAATTAGATCTCAAAAGGTATTTCTCTCTGATTTTAGATGACATGTAGCATCTCTTGTATAACTAACAAAGTATCTAATGTGGTTTTCAGATTTCATTAGAAAGTGACCACATAAATAAAGACTTAACTTTCCTTCAGTAATGATTTTTTATATTATTGGTTTTCTCAATATATATTTAAAATATGTCATTACCCATCTACTCATCACTAGATTCAGGACTAACTATAATTATTACACTTATATCTGCTTCAGAATCTAATATTAATTGAATGACTTTATTGCTTGGGTGTTCATAAAAAATATGAGCAGTGGAAATTCCAGTAAGAGGATCTTATAATTCAAAGACTGACTACTTCTACACAAAACCTATGCAATCTGGTTTATGTAGATAGTCAGACATAAATCACAATTCATGTGAATAATGCTTTATATATAGAAAAAATGAAGAATTTAATGAGCAATTAAAGGGAGATCATGATCTGGACCAACTGATGAGTGCTGATTCAGCACAAGATGCATATATTGGGGATTATTTATCTTCTTCAAATGGTGTGCTCATGTGTATCAGTTCATATGATAAAGTGGATAGCTGAAGAAAACTTGAAAGTCTGTGTTCAAATCCCCTTTAATTACGTATTACAGTTCAGTATTTACAATATACTAGTATTGATTTATTATAGAATTTAATGAGTTAATACAACTGCTGATAAAGCTATTTCTTGGTTGGAACATAACGTTCATGAATAATACTTATTGGTTTATTAAAAAAATCCATAGACTAAATACCTAAATAAAATATAAGTTAAAATTAAATATTATCATGGGCATAATAGTGGTTTTCAAGACTTTCCAAGAATAAGAACATTCCAGAAACCATTTATACTAAGAAAGACCAGTACAAACACAATCCTAATTATTAATATGATAACAGTTAGGATTAAAAATTACTTTGTCAAGCGTTGGTGGACTAGCAATTAACATAACTGCCTTCCAAGCAGATGGCCCAGGTTTGCTTCCCGGTCAACGCTTTGACATATAAAAAAAAAAATTACTTGCTAGTGTTTCAATAGCATCTTAGTTATCTTTTTAAAAAAAGAGTTTTAATTAAGTGTAATTTTAGAATGTTAAAAAAATTTAAAATATAAGCTAAGAATAATATTATTTACTTATAGAATTGTGGAATGATTCTCACCAATACCTTATAACTTTACATATGATTTTTTTTCTACAGTATAGGCTTTTTTATACCTGCACTCCAATATATAATATATATGGGTTTGAACTCAGACTTTCACATGACCCTCAACTATCCATGCTATCTCATAATGCTGACACATTTGATTATCCACATGGCGAAAAGATAAACAATCACCAATATATGTACTTCGTGCTAAACCAGCACTCATCAGTTGGTCCAGATTATTATCTCTACACATATGTACAATCAAAACACAGCTTATAATAAGATAATTTTATGAAATTTTGTTTCTCTTTTTTCATTCATCATTTTGAAATTTATAATCTTTTTTAATATTATAAACTTACATCTACATTCATCTTTTGACAATGAACCAGACTGCCTTGAAGAAAATAACCAAGAAGTTAGTGAAACATTAGAAAGCAATTTTGGATTCTGCATGTAGCTTTATGACTAAGATCATTCACTTACTTTCTCTTGCAAGAACGACTTCTGTCTGTCCCCACAAACATACAAGAATGTGAAAAACTTATTGATTAATTTTCATTTTAACATATATACTCTAATCACATGAGTAAAGACATCTGAAAAAAAGCAAATGACTCCAAAGAACCAACATCTGTCAGTTATCTCAGGTCATAACTTCTGATGTATCTTTATTATTCTTGCTCAATTATTATAATTTATTGGCAAGATGCTAACATTAATCTTCAAATATAACTATGGCATCATTTTTCTTAAAAAAATATCATAATGGTTATTACTAATCAATTTTTAATTGAGAAATTATCATATTAGTTTAAAGTATATATATATATGAGCTAAGATAGACCATTTCCAGCCTTAAAATTGATTAGAAATAATTATTAAGCAATTTATTTGGGGAGGTTGATCTCATAATTGGGTGTTCAAAGCACCATCGCAACAAACTATAACCATGTACATATGCTTTTTGCAAAGATATTTGGAATAATGGAGGCTCATCAGCTTGCAATTTCACCAGTCTGGGTTTACATATGAGATGAGTCGATTTGAACGTTTTTATTAGGTTTAGAAGTCTTTTTACTAATAACTTATCCCTAGGCAGTACGGTTAACAATCCATTATTGGTCAATAAATCGATATCCAGAAATTCTTATCTGGAAGATGAAAAGATGGGAAAATAATCAGATCATCATCATCTAAGAACTAGAAAGACTGGTGGGTACTATCTTTTTCTTAAATTTTCTCTATTAAAAAAACTATTGGAGATAGCTTTTGCCCCTAAGGGGTTATTTAAAAGCAGTTTTACTCATTTTTGCTTATGCTGGAAATATTTATTTAAACAGGTGTAAATAGTGAAATGTTAGATTCATATGGAATAAGTTTATGATGAACAATGGTGAACTACTTCATCATAATACAATGATCAAAGAATACTGACATAGAACTCTATTGCCTAGTTTCTCAATTAGCCTTCAGCAAAGAACTTAACACATACCGCATATTATCTTTATATCAGTAAGTTTTCATTATTCATTTCTACAATTACTTTTAAAAAAAAAAAAGAGCTGTGATTTTATTTGTTATACTACTGCTATTAAATTATTGTTGGCGCTGTTCGTGCATAATTGATATTTAATTTCGCAAAACTTGAGTAATCTCAAATATTGATAAATTAAATATGTATAATCACCTAAAAAAATAATCTCCAGATATAAATTGTTACAATTCGTGATATCTTAAAATTATTAACAACATTATTTATTATTGATGTAGAAGATTCCTGTGTGTATGAGGATTTTCAAAAGAGCTTAGACTTTTTTAGATAGATGGCGCATAACTCATTTAATTACCAATTGATGATTGGCAGATAGTTACATAACTATATAAAAAGCTGAGGGTCACAAAAATTCTTAATCAACTCACAATTAATTATCATGAATTTTTATTAGTCATTCATTAGACTAGAGGTTATTCATTTAATGAATAATATTTCTGTAATGAAAATAATACCACAGAAATATTATTCACAATTGAATCAGTCTGATAAGCACTGGCTATTGGACAGACTTTCTGCTACAAAATTTTTTTAAGTCTCTTGATCATTCAGACTTATGATAGGTGTTAGTAGTGGGTTATAATAAACAAAGTTTGTTCCTATAAAGCATTCTGTAATACTGGGGATTACATGATATTTTTTAAAATTTATACCAATCCTGCTAAATGATAAAGATGCGTTATAATTGATTTAGAAATTGAGGACACCAAAATATTTAGTCAATAAACCATTGTCATAACAATACAATTAGGTGAGAAAATTGGATTCAATTCAAAATATGAACAGATGTTTTTATATTGTATACTGGTAGCTTAATAGCAAACAAAAAGAGAAAAAAGTGGCTAGTGGATGGAAGTTGCATTATCAAAAAAAAACCCAAGTGCATCCAAGTCCATGCTTTTTAGAATAAAGTCAGCCAGAAACTAATCTGGGAATATGGATAGAGAGTGTTGGATGTGGATTTAATAAGCACTTCCATCTAGTACCTACTGATTAATCAAGCTCACAATAGAGGTCAGCAATGAAGTTGCATAAATAGAGTGTGCTCCTGTTTAGTCTAAGTTACCAATTTTTGTTAAGCATTGTTATATCAAGAATCCAATTATCATTATTTTGATTCTTTTCTAATGAAATTTATTTATCAATCCTTATAAATTAGACATGGTCAATGTTTTGGGGGCATTAGACCTCATAAACTCTTTATTATTCTTCAGTATATCAGATCACAAAATTTTAGAGGACTTCAAAAATATTAAACCTTCATTCTTTTTTAATAAAAATTCTTTTACATTCTATAATCCTATTCATAGAACAACCAAGTAAGAAAATATTGCTATGATAATTTTTAAGGCAATATCACCAAGAATCTTTTAAATCAACTTCCAAACAGTGTCCACCTTTCCCTATATCAATGGCAGTCTATTTATCTAGTAAAAATGGATCACATTGATTTGATTCTGGTCTGTTATACAGTAATAAATCAAGCATTGATATAGTACTTTTTATTAGTAGCAATTATCATAGTACTAGTTTGTTCTGTGAATAAGTTTGTATTATTGTCCATCACATATTTGATAAGCCGTAATTGTAAGGTTTATTAAAAGTGTTAGAATATACTATAATGTATATAATTTTATTTTAGATTTAATTTTAATGGATTATATTTTCAATATTTTCACAAATTCACACAGTTTAAATTTTTAATACAAAGTTGAACAAAGTTACCAAAAAAATGACTAACCGTAGACATAAAATTATATTAAAGCATGAATAAATGAATGGCTTTAGAGCTCAGGAGTTTATAAGAAGTTTGAATATAAGAAGTGTCATCCACATATCCAGTTTCTACTGCCTTTATTGAACCACATACGGCAAAAATAATATTTATCTGTACTCATATATAAAGAAAAAGCAAACTTTCAAATATTAATTGTATTTGTTATAAATAACTGGATAAGAATTATAATCTTAATTTTCAATAATTAACGATCTAGGGCAAGATGAAAGTCTCTCCACATTTAATTTGCTCTCTTTGCTCTCTAGCTTCTTTTTTTTATTTCACAGTAACAAATGTCCTTATTTCATCCATCTATATCATTTGTAGTCTCTTTCTTGGTCTATTCAATATAAATAACATCACAAAAGCAAACTGCCTTATTTCATCCATCCATCTTATATGTAGTCTCTTTCTAGATCTATTTAATATAAATAACATAAAAGCAGTAAACTGCCATATTTCATCCATCCATCTCATATGTGGTCTCTTTTTAGATCTATTCAATATGATAAACATAAAAGCAGTAAACTGCCATATTTCATTGTTCCATCTCATATGTGGTCTCTTTCTAGATCTATTAAAATTATTCATAAATTGCCTTTAATTTATAGGATAGAGAAAGTGCTTTAGGATTAACTTTAACATTAGCATATCATACAGAAAATCATAAAGAGAATCATTATTCACTTAAAATGATAAGTTCCTGAAAATAGTATGATGAAAAATAATTCTCATCATCATCGTCATTGTCATCGTCGTCGTCGTAGTAGTAGTAGTAGTCATAGTAGTAGTAGTAGTGGTGGTGGTGGTGGTTGGTGGCAGTGGTGGTGGTGGTGGTGGCGGCAGTGACGGTGGGCAGTGGCAGCAGCAGTAACAGTAGCAGTAGTAGTAGTAGTAGCAGCAGTAGCAGTAGCAATAGCAGCAGTAGCAATAGCAGCAGCAGCAGTAGCAGCAATAGTAGTAATAGTAGTAGAAATATTATTATTAGTAGTAGTAGTAGTAGAATAATAGTAATCATCATCAAATTATTAGCTAGCGGCTATGTCTGATTCCAAATATTTATCTTCAGAGCAAATAACTGCGATCAAGAGAATGTTAATGTTATGTGGAGGAAGATATTGTTCTTATAATAATTGACCAAAGTGAAGAGGAAATTATAACGAATTTATCAGTTATTAAGCTTCTATAAAGATAATGTAACATATATATTTATATTCGTTATGAAATATCTACCAAATTGCGAAAGTTTTTTTTTTTAATTTTCTAAATAAACTTTGCACACATATGGCTTCTCAGCATACAAACGAAGATTGAGTTGGTTAAAAAAAATATTTCTTATCATTTAAAGCAATCAAATGTTATTTAATATTATTTAAACACATCCATAAATTTATTTTCTTTTTAATTAATAAAATATTAAGATATCCTAACAAAATATCAAATTATTTTTCTAGTTGAAAACTCATTTTTAACTTTTAATGCCAAATGCTACAGAATATCTAAAACATTCAATCTTCTATTTTCTACACCCCATATAAGGAATTTTTCTCCAATAACCGTTTCCCAACAAGATGTCAAAATGACTTGGGATACTGCAGATATCATTTTTCTCTTTAATTATTCCAGAAGACACAATGACGTTGACAATTATTTATTTAATAACATTTTAAACGAAAAATTTAGAGTCATGTTGAAACTAAAATACTAATTTATTTAAATAACTTTTTTTTTACAATTTAAAATTATTTGTTGAAAGATGTTTGACAGAACTTTTTACATTAAACACAACTTTAAAAAAAAAAAATGTTTTTTTTTAACTTAATGCAGAAAAAATATGTCACTTTTAAAACATTTTACGCTAGCCAATTCATTATATATATTTATATGCAAAATTACCTTCCTTTTAAACATCATTATTTCATTGCAAAAATAAAGATTTTTTTCTGAGTTTTTCCTCTCTACAGCTTCCTTTCCCCCCTTTCATGCCAGAAAACTTTCTTATCCATTCATCTCATATCAAGCTTTTCTCCAGGACTTTTATAATCGTTTACGATCCAGTTTAAGATCTCAAATATTATTCAGTTTCGTGCTTCATTAAACCGGACTTCATTTTAGTCTTTTCATTTTATTAATATTGATAGCGATACTTATATGTTCTCAATTTATGTATTTTAATTTCAATCGTTTTTTTTTTTTAAATTTTAACAAACATCTTTTCATACGTAATGTTTTCCTGAATGTTCGTGATGATGGTATTTTAGTTGCATTTATATATTGGACTATTTCCATCATCTAGTATTGAGTATTGAATGTCTTTAGAAAAATTTAACTTCATTTTAAGTTTTCAAAATACACTCAATTGTTAGTAATAGCCCACCGGTTAATATATGCACAAATTTTCGAGAGGTGTTATTTTTTTCTTCAGGTGTTGCTGGCATGACCAATGACAGTATTAGCAGGGAAATAGAAACTGGACCATTAGATTTTTGAATATTGAATTTTAAGGTAATACTCTTAAATACTGGTGAATTGAATCTTCTTAATCATGGAGACATATTTCCCTTTTAATGTTGAGTTAATTTCACCAGAATCACCCATCCAAGTATAACTTTATCATTAATTTTTTATATTATATTTCCATCTAAGATATTTAAAATTGGTAATTTTTTTCTAATTCATTATTATTAATCATATATTCTCCTATCTTGAAGAGCTACTGGATATTATTTTAGATTTTCCTGCAATAATCTTTTTTTTTTTTCATTTCTGCCTTTTCTTGCCAGCCTTGGAACATTTCCTAAAGCTCTAAAGCATAATTTATGAAAATAGTCACACCATCTACAAAACCTACATGACTTAAACAATCTTCATATAATGAAGTTATGAAAGAATAAATATGAAAAAAGTTATTATACAGAAAGTGGATTATTGGTTTTTATGCTGGGTTTGGAAAAAGATGAGGGGGATTTAGATATAAAGGCTGTAGAGTTGACAAAGATTATGTTGTGGAAATGGGATGAAGCAGAATATGGGAAAACTTAGACTGGGGAATGTAAAATTAAGTAGCTAACAGGTTTCTCTGGGTATAATTGCTGAGAGATTCTTGACTTCGTTTAAAAAGAAGCTACAATAAATCCGATCACATCAAGTGCTATCCTATCCATATAGTACATGAAGTTCATTGGTGAGAAGTTTTGGATCTGGATTTAATGCAACTCGATTTTTTTGGATCTAATGTACCTATCCTTTTGCAACCATTATTTATTTCTCTTTTATTATCAAACTGTTAAGTCTGAATTTAAAAACAACTTAATGTTTTGAACTTAAGCCAACTTGCTGAGAGTTATATAGATCTGAAAACATCTCTCTCTCTCTATTTCTCTCTCCATATAAATATATATTAAATAAAGGGATTTGAACTTAAGATTTTCAGTCTATATTCATTTTTTACTCCATTTCAAACAATTGATACACATGACCACACACATGTGAAAAAGATAAATGATCCCTAATATATGTATTTCATGCAGAATCAGCACTTACCGGTTAGACTAGATCATAATCTTCCAGATATATATACAATCTGGCCCAACTGATTAGTTCAGTTTCTGCACAAAATACATATATTCAGAATCATTTATCAATTTCACATGTATGTTGTCATGTGTATCAGTTGTTTGAGATAGAGTAGAGAATGAATATAGACTTCAAATCCTAAGTTCAGTATACTAGTTAATTTTAATATTCTCACAGATGAATGAATTCATACTATTATTACCAGAAGCTTTTGTGTAGTAAAAATATAATTGCTAAGTAGATGATGCTTCAATACAAGCAGAAGCTCTGAGCAAAATACTTGTTAACATATTAAATGACAGCTATTTAGCTATTATATTTTTGCTACATTGAAAATCCTGGAAATAATACTATGAATATATATGTAGGTATCTAGTTTTTTTTAATAACTACAGGTACTTATACTCCTTTGTCAATATGGTTACAATACTAATTATATGATCTATATCTATTCTTTACTTCTGAATAGAACATCTACTTCACTTAATCCACAATTACTACAATATAGCTTTATAATGTAAAGGCTACAACCAGTATATGATACCTCTAATGAGAAAAGTTATTTTATTATATAATTAAAACTCCAAATTTGTTTTATGTTTATTATAAGGATTATTTACAAAAAGTATTACAATATTTGTATAAAAAAGTATTACAAATATAATAATGAAATTTGCAAAATATAAAAAAATAAATTGCTTATATTTAGAGTACAACCAATACGCTTTGTACCGGGATTAAGTAGTAGCTTTCTTTGAGAAAAATCAGGATCAATTATTATAAGGAAATCAATCTGTTTTTTTATTATAAGCATTACTTACAAAAAATATTATATTTTTATAAAAAAGTAAAAAAATATAACAATAAAATCATAAAAAAATGGAGAAATAGGATTGCTTACTTTAAATTTACAATAAATATGAAATACTATTAACACAAAACAAGAGTCATAAATTATTTACACTACATGAGCATAATTCATACTAATTATTATTTTGCAAAATGCAAATACCCCTACAAAGATACTAAAATTGACACCTGTTTAATTTACAAAATTCTAAGATGTCAAGGCTTGTGAAAAATTCATGTGATATGACATAATGTTTATAGCTAGTTGAGGGTTAATCTATTTCTGCCATCTTTTTACATGGCTTCTTCCTGCACATTATTCCTTAATAATGAAATCCATAAACCTAAAATTAATCTGGGACAATGGATAAGATAGCGTGGGATAGAGATTTATTAAACAGTATTATTGAGCATCTAATGATTACTCAAGCTTACACTAGATAGCAGAACTGAATTAGAAGAGATAAATTTGCTATTTAAAAGCAATGTCTAGGCAAAAGTCACGTGATGTTTATGTTGGTTGAATTTGTAATAAACAATGTCCAAAATGTTTTGCTTAAAGAATAAATATCTTTTATTATATGCTTTTATTTAACTTATTCTCTTTTGTTGTCTATCTGTCTATGAAATCTTGCTCCTCCTGTTCATTTTCTTCAACTGATTTTTTTTCATTTCACTCTTTCCAATACTTTCCCATTTGTTATTTTATTTATCCAACTAATTTTCTTCATTCTTCTTTGTATCCACATTTCAAAGGCTTCCAGTTAAATATGTGAAGGAATGGATTAAGGGTAATAATAGATGAATATCTGATATAAACTGTTCTTTGATTTATGGGCTTTAATTTTTTTACATATGGGAATGAAGTGAAAGGTCACACTTATTGATATAGTCCACTCCAGTAGATTAAAAATCTTCACGATTTTTTTAATGTGGGGAAATGATAAATTAATGTTTAAGTGCACAGTAAAACCTTTTCAACAAATCTCCAACTAAAGAAGGAGGCATTTCTCATCAAACTTGCCTTCTGCAAGGAGTTGTAGTTTGAGTTTTATTTCCTAAGGAAATCTAGATATCCACTAACTGGTCAATAATCGATTGAATGGTGTAAAAGTAATATTCAAGTTCTGAAAAAAATATCCAAGCTTCAGCTAGCCTGGGTTCAAACTTTATATACCAGACATAGTATATGATTGTAATAAACTATCATCTACTACAACAAGTATATACTACACTATGAGATGTAGTAGATACATACTATTTATATAATATACCTATTTTATAATATTTATTTTGACATGATTACTCAGTTTGTAATATATATATATATTATCACTGTATATATATATATAAGAAATGAATTAATGCAATATTCAATCTTTTACATGTCACTTTACATTTAATCATGTAGCCACTTACACTAAAATAAAGTAAATGGCATTTAATATAACTGCAATTTATTCGTAAGTTTTTAATAGTAAAAAACTAAACCTATTTGACTAAAGTTAAAGTTAGTAATGAAGGAAATGTGTATATACTTGACCACAGAATGAAGTTCAACCACCAGAAGTCCCAGAATTGGACAGTGAGCAATCATTGGATTTTGAGCTCCAGAGTCGGCCCTTTTATAACTGCAGCAAAGCATGCTGGGAACTCAGAAAGAATATAGTAATAGAATGGTTTATTGTTCAGAAATTTATAAATTGTTCAAGCATTAGAAGTAAAGGAGCTGGGCTGCAATTCAGGGACCGCTACTCTACTATTGTGACAAAGCATGCTGGGAATTCAGAGAAAATACTGTAATTGAATGATTTATTATTCAGAAATTCATAAAATGTTCAAACATCAGAAGGAGCTGCAATCCATGGATTTTGAGCTCTAGAGTCTGCTATAAGATAATTGCAGCAAAGCATGCTGGGAACTCACAAATAACAGTAATCTGAATGATTATTCAGGAATTCATAAAAAGTTTAAGAGAGATGGACAGTGAGTGATCCATGGATCTAAAACTGCTGAATCTTCGTTTCTATTACTGCATCAAGAACATATATATTGAGTACACGTGTTCGTATTTATTTACGGAATGATTAATGAACATGTGTAAAAATACTGTTTGTTAAAAAATTGTGAAAATTTGTCCCAACATTTATTTTGAAAACATTTACGTAAAGATATGTTGATATGTGTGGGAAGGCAATAAATTAAATTATTCTTGTCACGTGTTTAGCAATGAAGAAATAATTTTATTATTTTTCTTTAAACGAAAAGATTGTAGTTTTTAATTTGTGTATAATATATATTTTTACATTATATGCCTGTTATTAATAAAATTATCTACTACTATTATTTCTAAATTTGATGTGATTATCAAATAAAATGATAAAAGACTGTCTTATAAACTGAGTTTGAATCATATTTCTATTCTCTCCAATATTTTATTTGGTATTTTTACGTGAATTATCTATAATATTTGTTTCATATCCAGAAATGTTATCCATTTTCCAAAAAACTGCCAAAACATCTTTCATCATTGTAAAGATAACAATATAAAAGATATGAGCAACAATATCATGTCTTTCTCATATATGCTTATTCAGAGTTGGCGTGGAGGGAGGGGAGTTAAATGGTGTGATAGCACAAGGTCCCACATTTATCAAGGACCCGGCCTGTATGATTTACTAAATCTTTTGCAAAATAAAAATATTTTATCATTTCCTAAATGTAATTATATTTTCTCCTTTTTTGATAAAACGTTGTAATTTGTAGGCTCTATAATGACTATCAATTTAATTGTACATATATTGGTTGTGGACAGATTTTTCATCTATATACAATGTATATACTGATTTTTTTTTTTGCAATGTTATGGACATGCGAATATTAAATAACCATTTATTTATACATTATAAATACAAGAATTTGTGCGATGTTATTATCTTGAATATCTTTGTTTGTTTTTTGCAAATTCTAATTCAAAATGAATAAAAATTTTATTGAAGAAAATCATTCTTATTTTGATCTACACTAATTGTAAAGCAATATGTCCATATGTGCAAATAAGATTTTTTTATCATGTGAAAAAAAGGTCCTGTTTAAAAACATTGCCCTGTGCCCTGCTTTTTTTTTTTTGAGTCAGGTCTTACTCATAAACTTCTAAAGTAGTTATTTTCAACCTATCCCAGAACCATCTAGTGTAAATTTAAGCAAATAATGAACACTAGTTGATATAGTGCTATAAGATATCCATCTTTAGTGATTAAGGCAAATGCCAGAAACTAATCTAAGTATTGGGGATATTATAACATATCGTTTGGGATCATTAACTATTCAAACTTGCAAGAGATGGTGGATATTTTTATGTGGAATATGTATGATAGTATATTTTTATATAAAATACTCATTTTATTATAAACAAATGTGTTGTCACCAGCAACTATCAGACACTGGAACTTTGGCATTTCTGATGCAAAACTATCCAAACAGTAGTGCCACCCAGTGTAATCCAGAGTAATCAATGGATGCAAGAAGGTTGGTGCATAAAATCTCTATCTAATGCATACTCATCCAATATTCCCAGACTAGTGTGCAGTTTGTGGATTTTATCAGTGAGGAGTCTTGGATTTGAGATGAATGCACCTACATCTTAGGATAGAATGCAACCCTATAGCATCCACCTTTTACCTTTCTATTTAATTGTAAAGCTATGAATCCAAAATGTAAATGCAGTAATGTTTTTAATCCACAATCATTTGCTTGTATAGTCATATAAATCTAAACCCAGTTCAGTATCTATACATTTTGGTGTCTTTGGTTCTTTAATAAACAGAATTGCCATCATCCTATTCAGCAGGATTGGTATTAAACCGCTAAATATCACCTGATCACTATTTCCTATGCTTACACAAGCTTCTCGAACATTTTATGAATTCCTGATCAATAAAGTCATTGAATTACTTATTTTATTTCTTGCTCTATGATAATATACAAATAAAAAGAAAATGAAAGTTCTTGAGATAATTTGAGAATTGTGAGATGTTGTTTTATTTTATTACTATTTTATAGCCAATCAAAGGACAGTATTAATGTTGACAGCCAATCACAATTCTTTAATGCTATTTATTTGCACTTTTATTGATACAATTGTTCTATTTTTATTTTAATAATCCTCAATTGGATATTTGATTTTTTTCCTAGATTTTTTCTAAAGGATTGGTGTAAAAAATGTAACTTTCATCATTACTATTAAGGCCTATAAAATACAAATTGCTTGACTAAAAAAGTGCTTTTAGTCACTGAATTTTGAATAACAACTGTCAAATGTAAACATATCTTATATAAAGCCAATAAAGCATCCACATGACTTCATGTTACATAACACTTCCACAATGCCAATCTGCATCAATTTTTTCACCACTATTACACCACCTAGTGTAAGCTTTAGTAATTAATAAATGCTAGATGATAGTGGTTATTAACTATCCAGTGGGGTTATTAGATAGTACAGTACTGGATAAGGAATTATTAAACACTACCATCAGAATCTGTTGGTTAATAAAGTTTTCACTAAGCTGCATAACCTATGATGAGGGGGAAAAATCTTTATATGCCAGTTATTTTTATATATCAATTTGTACAAAATAAGCCTTTGATACTAAATGGTATGATTAATTTTTTTAAATGTTGATTGGTCAGAAATTTGTTTACATAATTTCTAGTTTAGAGTGACAATATTTCTTTCCTTATATATTACTAGTTAAAAATACGACTGAAAAGAATAATCCAAATGTAGAATTTGGTATTAATATGAAATATATTAAATAAAACTTGAATTCCATTGGATTTTTTAGTGAAAAGTTCTCAAAAAAAGTATATCTGTAATAAGGTTCATTTACACCTTATACATAGAATACCATTAATCTGAATATTTATTATTAAACCACTAAACATCACATGGTCACCTTTCTTTATGCTTACACAAGCTGTTTACACAGAGGCCAAACTCTCTATACAGTAGCACCTCTCAGTGCAAACCAGAGTACTGTATGGAGAGTTTTGCGTCTGTGTAAATAGCTTGTGTAAGCATAATGAATGGTGATCATGTAATATTTAGTGGTTTAATATCAATCCTGCCAATAGAATTATGATGACTGTGGTTACTAAAGAACCAAAGACATCAAAAAGTATGGATGATGAGTTCAGATCTATATGATTATACAAGCTAATAAGCTTGAATTGAAAACAATGTTGTGTTTTCATTTTGGACTCAAAGCTTTACAGTTAGATAATAAGGTAAAAGGTGGCTGCTGGAGGGTTGCATTAGATCTTAAGCTCTAGGTGCAGTGCTCTCAGCCAAGGCTCCTCACTGATAAAAGCCACGAGATAGAAACTAGTCTGGGGATATTGGATAAGTAGGCACTAGATAGGGATTTTATGTACAAATCTCCTTGCATTCATTGATTACTCTGGATAACACTGGGTGACACTGCTGTATGGAGAGTTTTGCCTCTGTGTAATATTTATTACTCAAACACTTCTACTACCTAAACAAAATTTTCAAATTAATCTTTAGTCTTTTACCATAAATAAATTTATTTGCATACACTTTTATAAATAAAGTAAAAAAAAAATAATAAGAAACATTTTATAAAAAGATTGTTTTATTTAATTTGAAGAAGAATGTACTAACACAAAAGCTTTTTCCTTCAATCACAATTTTGATTGTTATATGTAAATTTAAAATAAAAGCATAGAGCATCCATAAATTAATTAATTGGTCATTATTTTTAAAAATATGTTATCACTAACCAATGTCAGTGTGGTTTAAAATTCTTTCCACCACAAATGAGAGACTGGGTAATTAGCTGGAAAGAATTATTGATCATTAACACATGGGCAAAATTTGAAGAAAATGCACTTGATAGAAGTATGTTAAAATTCAGTTACTAGATTTGGCTCCAACAAACAAACACAATACTTAAGTTAAACAAAAGCAATTAAATAACAATTATAAAATACATTTACATTAATAAACTTAATTATATTGAGCTATCTCCTTCCATCTTATCAGAGTTTGGATTTACAAAAATACCATGGAATTGGTAGTTTAATGATATTTTGCATGCATTTGAAGACCCAAGCATGTTAAATGCTTCATGGAGTAATTTGGATTATTTTAAAATACAAATCATTGAGTAAATCATTTTTCTAATATTCAGGGTTTTTTTTAATATATTGTTGTATTTGTAATTAAAATAAATTTTTGAAGAAAAGCTAATCAATACTCAAAACTGTTTTTTATTATAATGATTTTGATGCAAACCCTCGGATGCCAGGTGAATGAAATGCACATTGACAAACATTGGGTGCTGAATTCAGGACACACAGCCATGAGATGACAAGTAGTGATTCTCAGAAGTTTTACTAATGAATAACAGATCATCAGCCAGTAACTGACTAGAAATTCTGTCTTGCAAGATAAAATGTGATCTCAATAAATGCTCGATGCTGTTTCTAATATGAAATGTCTTCTTGCTTTAATGAATTCTCTACACTATTAGACATCTACTTAATTGAACTGTGACAATAAAATTTTGTTGTTCAACTACACTGTCATCCTTTAATTGCAGACCCATAAATAATGAGACTCACGCAATCTGTTTTAACTATTTTAACTTTTAATTATAGTCACAGAAATTCCCACTCCTTCTAAATGTTGAGAAAGTAATAACAATGATGGAAGGCTTAGCATATTGAGTAAGCTTGTCTTTGATTATGTAAATGATACAATCAATTGAATAGATTTGGAGATCTGAACAGAAATTCAACTTTGCAAATGATAGTATATTTTGAAAGTCTAATTCAAGAATTCAGCCGATTAACACAAAGTTGAAGAGACTAGAAATTATGATCTAAAAACAATCTTTGTTTCATACAATCTAGATAAGATAAAGTGATATAAACAAGTCACTGGGATTTTTAATGATGATACTGTACAAGAAAATATAATCAAGAAATGAGTCATCTTGGAACTTGTCTGAGACAATGGTATCAGTGACAAATGATATTATATATAATCATTCTTATTAAGGTCCTATATGGTTTATTGTGTGTTAAGGTGGAGATCTCTGGAATTAAAGACCCATGGATCATGGCTCATGTCTGTTGTACTTTTGATATTCAAATTTTATGAGAATCTTCACATAAACTTAGTAACAATTTTTTTTTCTCAGCACAGTTATGCTGCCTAAGATATGCTTTAATAATCAAAAGATGCTAGATGGTAACACTTGTTGAACTCTTTTCCAGTACTGCTCTATCCAAATATTCTCAAGACTAGTTTATAGATTATGACTTTCATCAGTGAGGAATTTTTGAGTCTGGCAACAACACAACTGCATCATTTGTATCTATTACAAAGGTGAAAGCTATAAGTAAAAACTAATTTAGGGGCTATTAAACAGAACTGGATAATGAATTTAATAAATACTATCACCTAGTTACACTCGCTGGTTTAAGTCTTATAAGAGAAAACGTATTTGCTGATAAATAGCATGATGGAAATAGGGAGTCAAGTGATGTCTTATTGGTTTTATGTGAACACCTGAGCAAAAATCATGTATCTCTTTATTTTCTGATGAACACGTCATAAATGTAAGCAGGGATCAATATGTTTATTTCTGATATATTTCAGAATGTAAACAGGGGTAAAAATCATGTGAATATGTTTTCATCCATATTAAGGAATCTTTTCCCTCCTTTTAAATGTGTATAGACCTAGAAAATAAATGTAAAGATAGATTCTACATATATAGGAATGCTTATTTGAACGTAAAATAATTGTTTTGTTTTTTTTGTCATATGTCATAGCATCGTCCGGAAGGCGAACCCACAATCGTCTGCAACCAACTACTTGCTTGCAAGGCAACTGCGCTGACCTCTCGGCTAACAACGCTTGACAAATAATTGTTAATATCCATAGTTTCACTGGTGGTAAATAGTAGACAGTGAACATTTTTGCCCCCCTAAACCTAGTTACTAGAAAGTTAAAAGTTCGCCAAATAAGTATTTTTCTGAAGCTAAATATAGAATAATGCTTCTAGCTAAAAACTGTCAAAACTTAAGGCTAATAAAGGCTTGATGATACCTAATAATATATTTACATTATATAAATAATTTAAATATCATTTGTATTTCTTTTATCCCAAGACAACAATAATGATTAAAGTCAGCGAAGCAAATTTTTTTTAAATTTTTCAATATATTCCAAATATTGATTTTAATCAGTTCATTCACAAAAACATGATGAGCTTATAAAAAAAAAAAAAGATTTTTTTTTCCTCATTATATAAGCATGTCAAAATAAAACAGAGATTAAATATATAATCTCAATTAATTATAATATTTTAAAAAAGCAGTCCTCTCAATTATGATCGGTTAAACTGAATTTTTTGTTGTTGTTTTTAAATATTTTACATCTTTATACTATATAATATTTAAATACAAGTATAGTGAATATACTTAAACTAAATGTAATTAAAGAGGATTTGAACAGAGACTTTTAAACTCCCTTAATCATCCATTCTACCTTATACAACCGATATATACACACATGGTCAATTCTCAGATTGTGTATATGCCCTGGTCCAGTTACAGAGTGGCAGGCTTTGGAGTTACAAGGTCCATTCAATCCCAGCCTGTTCTATGAATTCGCAAGCAAATAACTCTGACGATTTTTGCCCTGCAAGACTTAATAACAGTCAAAACTCGCCATACTGTAGTATCACCCGGGTCAAACCAAGATAATCAATGGGTGGAGAAGGTTTGTGCATAAAATACCTATCTAATACTTACTCATCCAATATCTCCAGGCTAGTTTCTAGCCTACGGCTTTTATGATTGAGGATACTTGGATCTGAGAGCCCTGCACCTAGATTTTAGGATCTAATGCAACACTCTAGCAGACACCTTTTATCTTTTTAGTTAATTATAAACTATGGGTCCAAAATGAAATTACAATAATGTTTTCAATTCATACTCATTCATTTATATCTTCATATAGTTCTGAAACCAGTTCAGCATCCATTGATTATTTTAGCTTGCACTGGGTGACACAACTGTATGGGGAGTTTTATCTCTGTTATAATAGCTTGTATAAGCATAGGGAATATGATCATGTGATGTTTAGTGGTCATGATTTAGAATAGTCAAAGAGGGGCAGATTCTAGAATTATAGTTTAAGAAACTCAGCCGAGTCACTTCTTGGTCTTAATTTTTTTACAAAATCCCAAATTTGACCCTCTTATTCTGATTGTTTTGGTGCAGAGATATGAGTGACCAACTTTGAAACTCATCCATTTCCATTAGTTCTGTCTCTTCTGAAATTGAACCTTTTGTCAACCCTTGAGCATATTTATTTTTATCTGCGAAAATAAAGGATGAACTATTATTTTTGTTATCTGCTTACTTTTTCCTAGTATCTGTGCAATTTATATAATTTCATCAAAAAAAATATTCATTCTGTATTTTTTGATTAAAAAGGCTCCAGATTTAGTGGTGGTGTGCCCACCTGCCATGAACATTACCAGATGTGGATAGAGCAAAACTCAAATAGCATTATGTATTTTTAAGAGCTGGTTTATAATTATTCAATGTTAGCCAAGAGATAAGGATCATCAATTAATCTGGCTTGTGTTAACACACCAAGTATATGGTGAATGAACTATACTCTTGTAGGCACTGAGTCCTACGTAGGACTTGGATTTTTACAATTCTTTCTGATATATTTTATATTTCATAATGTTTTGAAGCCACTACTATCTTTGAACACTTACTTATTATTAAATTAAGTGTATAATACTTCAATGTCCAATCACCTACGCTAGACAAAAATGAATAATGATATATTTTGAAACAGTTGGCTGAAGGATAATGCTAGAAGATTATAATGGCTTCTAAAAATTATTACATTAATTAATGCCCATTGTTAATATTTTTATAATACATATGTAATAGGATGGCTGCAGAAAAGAGATTGCTCTTACCTTTGATTCCTTTTTGAGGCTATAAAGGAACTACACAGAGCACTTTTATAAATGTTTAATTCATACATTCGTGTTTTCTTTTCATGTGTCAAAGCATCAACCAGGAAGCAAACCCATGAACCAGAGACAACTGCTTGTAAGGCGGCTGTGCTGACTACAAATGCTTGACATTCTTGTTATTTCAGCTTTTATTACTATTTATACGATAAATAAATATGGAAGATTGCTCATAAACATGCACCAGTCATTGTAAAGAGTCAATCTGCTTTTTAATATCTGAGTCTACGGTCTTTTTTCTCAGATTAACTGAAATATCAATCAAGGTTTTTTTGAAAACATGGTGAATGTATAGTGGACAATTTTTAAGAGTATTTGCAATCATGATAGATAAAATTAAATTGTGACCCTTATTCCCAGGAAGTTGTAAGCCAATATAGTAGTAGCAGAAGGCTGTGGGTGCTAAGAATCTTCTGATTTTGAGCCAGACTTCCATTTATTAAC
Source organism: Epiperipatus broadwayi (assembly GCA_028023455.1). Lineage (NCBI taxonomy): Eukaryota > Metazoa > Onychophora > Udeonychophora > Euonychophora > Peripatidae > Epiperipatus > Epiperipatus broadwayi. Next base: position 293,683 of record JAQFVV010012706.1, read on the forward strand.
AATCTAGACAACAACTGCAGATTACTTTCAAATGAAGGGAAGATTACACAAATTGAAAAAAAAACTGTCTAATGTTAAATGGTTTATATATCAAATTAAATGAAAAAATGAAGAAACAATTGATTTAAGTCTTGCATTGGTGGTCGAGAGGTCAGCGCAACTGCCTTACAAGCAGTTGCCCAGGTTGCGAGTTCACATCCCGGCTGATGCTATGACACTTAAAAAAAAAAAAACAATTGATTTAAAAAGTTAACAGTTATTTCTTTAAATGTACAAATACTGGGTGAATGGCATCTATTATAAATCAAAATTAGATGAACAATATTGTGGAGATTGATAATATATTGGACAGAGTGGTAAAATTAGTTATTCAAATTTTTTAAAAAAAATCAAATTCGACAATAATCAACAAGTTTTCAGTGTGGTGAATTTTTATTTAGATGGATAATGTACTCTTGATCGGACCAAACAACATTTTAACACTTCTATGGAAGAATTTAAAGCTAGAATTGATAAATGATTAAAATATGAACATACTGTAGATAAATTTGGTTATGGTGATAGAATGGAGGACACAGATTTGTGGAGTTTGCAGTAAAAGAAAAGCTACATATTATGAATGTCTTTCTTTGAGATAAATGACAAACGGAAATGGACATGAAAACATCCAAATGAAGATACCACAAAATTGGAGTGTATTTTAACAGAAAAAAATATGTATTTCAAAATTGCATTGTTCTTATTAAATTCAGTTCAGAAAGTAATCATTGATTATTTAAAAATGCAAATCTAAAGAGATGAAAAGTATGATATTAATAGTTGATATCCCTAGCTTTCAGAAACATGCCAATGAATTTAAATTAGCGCTCACAAATCATTTTAAAATATTAACAGACTTAAGATGGTATAGACTTGACTAAAATCAATAAAAGGATAATTAATACTCTATTAAAAACTGCACAAAAAATAGCTTATTAAAAATGTAGAAATTTATCACGAAACTTTTTGTGGATGAAAAGCAATAAATGAAGAAAAGAAAGAACATGAAAAAAAATTTTAAATGATTCATTAAGAAAAATTGAATATCTAAAATTTTGTAAAATGTTTAAAAAAATTATAAATGATTTGAAAATATATTATTGTGAATTGGTAAGGAAAGCTATAGAAGAGAATAAAATTCTCATAAATGAAAAACAATATCTTGTTATTAGAGAAAAAATTGTTTCAACAATAAGAAGAAACAGTGGAACTATCGCTAAAAAAAGAAGGATGGCATTGTAAAAACCTTTATTAAAATCTGTGATGCAGTTATAAATATTAAAATACATTATTATCACATTAATATTTTTAATAAGTGATGTTTCTAATGAAGTCATATTTTGAAAAGTATTAAACAAAAAATTAGAAATTAATGGAAAAAATAATTATTATTTGTATTCACAATGCAGTCACTAGAGGATGCTGTCATCATAAATTATGTTAGGGAGTGGGTTTTTAAATTGCAGTGTAATCAGAAAGAAGAAGAATGGATGAGATGTAAGAAATAAGCAATGGATAGCTGAGAGATATAAATGTAGGTGTGAAGAAGGAATGGGTCTGTAAAATTAATGATAAGCAAGTCATTTATAAACATAATGGAGAAGAAAGAGTCGAATAAATTTATAAAAGAGTAGTTAGGAAAGAAGAAATTGGTAAAATTAGGTATTTAAATATGCAAGATGATAGGAGACAAGAAAAGTGGCTGGAATTAAACAAAGCAATTAAAAATAAAGAGCTTGAGGTGTTAGCAGTAGTGGAAATATATCTAAGAGAAAAAGAAGAACCTATTCTGGAAGACATGGTATGGTGGGATATAAATAGAAAAGAAAAAAGGAATGGTGGTATAGGAGTTATGTCAAAAAATATTTAAATACTGTTAAATGTCAAAAACATTTGTAATTTGAGATAAGATTAGGAAGACAATAATGTATGGTGGCTATAGTGTATATAGCTATTGGAGGTAGTCAAACAATAATGGAGTGGAACAGTACCATATATGTATGCCTAGTTAAGGATATATAGAGTTTCAAAGAAAAGGGGAAGAGAATAATGGTTATAGGAGATATGAATGGGAATATTTAAGAAATTGATGATGTAAGTAATAAGAATAAACAACTTTTGAAAATTTTTTGTCAAAGAGTGAATTTATGAGAGACAATACACATGATCTATAAATAATAAATTCCACACAATAGATTATGTATTAGTAGAGAAAGAGGGAATGTACAGAAAATTAAAGTGTTTGATAATGAAGAGAAAGTATGTAATAGTGATCATAATTTCTTTATAATAGAAGTGGTTAATAATGTGATGGAAAATAGAAATAAAAGTAGAAACAATAGTGAAAGTTGTGGATGGAGAGTAAATGATAAGAATAAGTTATGATAGTAAAAGATATGGATGGAGAGTGAATGATAAGAATAAGAAGAGCATAAAATAAGAGTTGAAGAAACCATGGAAAAGTTAATTGGGGATGATGAAATAGAAAAAGTGACAAATACAGTTTTAGGTGACAATATTCAGAAGAATAAAAGTCATAAAAAACTGAGAGTCAGTAAAAGATAGAAAAAACACATTCAGAGAATATAAGTGTGCTATTAAGAACAAAGAAAATGAAAAAGATATTAATGTTAAATGGGAAAAATACTTAGAAAACAAGAACTTGGCTAAAATAGATAATTATAAGAAAGAATGAAATTGAATAGTAAATTGTTGGAGGATATTAATAAAAATGGAAGAGATGGGAGTAAAAATTTTTGGAATTAAATTAAAAGAAGGAATGCAGGAGAGAGAGAGAGATAGTATTACTAGATGATGAGAAAATAGAGTGTAGCTCTAGAGAAGATTTAATGATAATCTAGAATAGATATATAATGGGTATTAAAAAATGTTAGATGTGAAGGACAGAGTGATAGCAAACATGAAAGCATACAGTAATGGGAATATTAAGTTTACAGAAAATAAACTGAATAAGACAGAGAAGAAATTGAAACATGGAAATGTAAGAGGTTTAGGTAGATGGGCAGCAGAGATGGTAATGAATTTAGGGCTTAAAGCAAAAACAAATCTATCATGTTTTAATAAGATGACACAGAAGAGAGATTTTCTAGGTAGTTGGAATAATATAAGAGTAAGACTGCTATTTAAAGGAAATGGTAAGGATCATAGAAAGTTAAACAATTATAGACTGATAATGGTAAAACATCAGTTTTATAAAAAGTTTTCTCATGTATGGTGGCTGAAATAGTTGCAAAATGGATGGAAGAAAATAATATAGTGGGAGAAATGCAGAAGGTTTTCGATCGGATATGCATATAGGAGATAGTTTATTTGAAGTTACACAACTTATGGATATGAGTAGGAATACAGGTAGACAATTATAAATAATTTTTATAGATATAGATAAGGTTTGTGATAGAGTAAATAGAAATAGATTATGGATAAGTTTAGTCAATTTGGGGATGGATGGAGCTTTAGTGAATATTATTTAGAAATTATATGAAAATAATTGCTATATGTATTAATTATGAGATATAGAATCAGTTAAAGTTAAAAATGGGGTGGATCTAAGGCAAAGATGCCCTATGTCATCTATTTTGTTTTTGTTGTATTTGAGAAAAATGGAGAAAGCAATAGAAAGACTAGGAAGAGAGATAGCGATACCATTAATAGGTGGCAAGGGAGTATATACATTATCTGGTCTTTTATTTGCAGATGATGTCTTTTTGAGTGCAGAAACAAGAGAATATATGGAGGTTATGTTGATGACATGCACAAGGGTGGGTAAGGATGGGGTTAAAATTTAGTGAAGAAAAATCAAAAGTAATGATGATTAATACTGGGGAAAGAAGAATTTTTATTGGGGGATATAAAGTTAAGGTATGGTGAATAGATATAATTATTTGGGAATTGTCTTAAGTAATCAGAAAAATAGTTTGGATGAATGGAAGAAAAAAATGATAAATGAAGCAAAGAAAAGAAAAGGATTGATAAAGAAATTAACAGTATTTTATATAATAAATATGATGTAGCTAGAATTTTCTGGAAGGTAGTGGCAGTAGCAAGGTTAACATGTGGTAATGATTATGTGTTGGTAAAGGAGTATTATATTACTTAGAAAATGTACAAAGAAAAGTATGAAAACATGTATTAGATGCAGATATGTGGATGGTGAAGGAAGCAATTCAAGGAAAAATGGGACAGTTGAGTTTTTATATGAGAGATGCAAAAAGCAAAATGAAAATGTTCGGTAGATTGCAGTTTATGGATAATAAAAAATAACCAAAACAGTATTTAATTGGCTTATGAATAAAGGGCAGGCAACAAGATGGGTGAGGAAGATAATGCAGTATGTAGAAGATTTGGATAAAGAATTTCTGTCAGTACAAAAGGTGGGATGATTGTGTGAGGAGAATTGTTGAGTGTTATAGCAGCAAAAAGAAAAAAAAATGAGGCATTTTTTCATTCAAGAGATTAAAAAAAAATTGCACAAAGTGAGACAAACTGGATCATGTTAAATTTAATTTTCAAATATTTCTCAAGGTTTTGAGAGATGACATTTTAGATGGAATTTGCATTTTTTTCTTTGCTACAAACCAGAATGTTTACATTTTACCACATCACATAAATGTTTTAGAATTTTCAGATAAAGTGCCTGATGGTTACAAAGTAAATTTGAGAGAAAAATGCTGTTTGCATAAAAAAACACTTTACAAAAAAATTATGCTACACATCCCTGTGATTTCATATGGTAATATCATTTAGATCATTTAGGCAGAAAGGTTCATTCAAGAAGTATGTAATAGCAAAAGTATATACTACAACAGGCACACAAACCAGAGAATGATTCCAGTTACTTTTGGATCTCCCCTCATAAATATATATTTAAAGTTTAAAGAAAAAAAATGAACATGGCCAAAGTTACATATATAAGCATCTAAAACAAAGGCTAGATTCAAATGTTTAATCATTGGTTAATATTAGTAAACACTATCACCTCACCTTTCATTATTTTCTGTTAATATTTTGACATATTAGTGTCTAGCTAGATAAAAGCTAATGCCTCAGTCATCTTTCAGTACTCATTTTACTTTTCACACCATTAACAACCATCCATTACAATATACATATTTTTTAAATCTGCTATCTCTCCATATATATATATATATTGTAACGGGAACATAGTATGTTACATTGTTTTTTTAATTATTAAACATAAAAAAAATAAAAGTTCGCAAATAAAATTTTTTTTTTAAGAATTAAAAATTGAAAATTAAAAAATCATCTTAAACTCGTATATATATATATATATAATCGCACAGATGAAAAAAATTATTAAAATAAAACTTTATTAAAAATAGAAAAAGTATTTTAAAAGCAAAAACTTAAAAAAGATTTAGAGATAAAAATATATCTTTAAGTTTGAAAACAAATTGATTAATGTTATTGAAAAATGAAAATGATTATTTTAATTAGTCCAAGTGAACTAGCCCTTGGGCATTTAAATGTATAAGCAATGGTCAGATAAGAAAACAATAGAAACTAACAGCAAATGAGAGAAATCCATTGGGAAATCGGACCTCAATGGAAGGATCATCATCATCGATGACATAATGTCCATTGGATCCTAAAGTTACATATAAAAGAAAAAGTTTGATAATAACATTTTGTTGAGTAAAGAAAATAGAAGATGTGACTATATGTTTTAGTGTGGAGTGAAGGAGAAGGGATTGAAAATATGCACTCTTCAATCCCTTCAGTCTCATTAAAAAAGGAAAGAGATATGACATCGTTTTCCTAGATTGATGACCACATGATCATCGAGGGAATTAACGCTGGCTCCAAATGGCAAGCAACTGCAAGAAATTAGAAACTACGGACTTGTTAAAACTGTAAGAACTTTATGAACTCTAAGCTTTAAATCTATTTCTAAAACTCCAGTATACTAAACAGTAAAAACTTTAATTTTAAAACTTGTTCCGTCTTTAAAATAATTGAAATAGAATCCTATCTGACCAACTTTATTTATTAATAAGTAATTTTAATTTGATATATTTCTTTTGTAAAATCATTTCAATTTATTTTTTTTGATTCTTTTAAGTTTTATTTATGATTTTTGTTTTTCGCTAATTTAATATTATATAAATGTTAAACTTAAGTCAGGCGTGAATGGCTACATAGATTTGTAAAGTTATATTAGGGGAGGGTATTCTTAGGTTATTTGTTTCATAGTTGAATTAGGTCAATGGATTGGATATATTGGTGTAATTAGTAGGTGTAGTACAAGATTCACTATGGGCAGAATCATTTTATACGCCGCACACTTCCTTTTTGGCCTATGGAATGCGATTCGTAAGTCGGCAAAATGACTGCAGTCCTTTTCTATGGAGTTTTTTTTTATTGCTCTTCTTGTCAGATAGATGTAGTATTCCTATCTGACGAGAGACAATTTCTTCTCTTAACCTTTTGTGCTGCCATATTTGTATTACATTGAATGCATCAATACATCAGCTGAATTGATGTTGGTTTGACTGTGAACTTTTGGCCTAAGGTTAAATAAGGATAGGATATTTTCTTTCAAATGCAAATCTATGTAGTCTATTCATACTCGACACTCTAAATAAAAATGCATTAAATTTAAGTTGGGTATGGATGTTGCATGGATTCATTATCAATTAATTATGTTTTTTGGTTTTCATATTTGATCAAAATATATAGACATTCGGTAAATACTGATACCTTACAGTGAGTATCTAAGATGTATTATTTTGGCTGTCTTTTAAGTTATTGGTGTCTATGTGGCATCTTATGATGAATGCTATTGGGTTTCTTATAAATTTCCCTCTGCAAACCCACCAATCATTTTGTATTTTGATCGTTTATGTTTATTTTGAAATGTTTTTGACCATGTAATCTATGTAACCGATCTATACTCAACATTATAAAACAAACTTTTATAAATCCATCTGTGTGAACTTATAAAAATTAAAATGTAAATTTATAAAAATTAAATGTAAATTAAAATCAAAAATCAAAGTTAAAAATGTAAATTAAATTTTAAAATGTAAAATTGATACTAAAACAATTTTAAATATTATATATGTGCGTAAATAAATGTTTGTGTGTATAATTACTGGCAGTGGCTTATTTTATTCTTTCTTATATATTCTTAGATAAGAATTTCTTATAAAATATAAATCTCTGCTATTCCACTGAGCTAGTGACAATGGGCCGACTGGAATCAAAATATTTAAAATAAAAAATAAAAAAAAATTTTTTGACTTACATATCTGCCTACTTTATAAATTTTCTAGGTTCAAATGCCTAGTGGCGCCCTGTAGTGTAGATTACGTTAAGTCTCCTTTCTTCAGATCATTATAATATATTATTTAAATATATGTATATTGTTTATACTAAACAAGGTAAATGAATTCAGACTTTTAAAGATTCCCCAGCTATCCAATCTATCTTATACAACTGAAACACATGACTTTTACATGTGAAAAAGATAAATGATCTCCAATATATATTATTCGTGCTCAACCAGCACTCATCAATTGGTCCAGATCACCATCTCCAACACATATATACAATCACTGCTCAGTTGTATAAGATGAATTGGATAGCTATGGGGTGTTTGAAAGTCTGAGTTCAAGTCCCTTATAAATATATATATATGTGTGTGTGTAAATGAGTTGAAGCAGTCTCTATGTGTGTGAATTAACAGTTGCACTATGGGTTTACATTTTTAAATGTATATTATAGATTGTTTTGCTGCTACTTAGGAATTTTGAAATCTACCTAACGTTTTAGAATCTTTCGACATATATGTGTTCAAGTGTATTAGTGTTACGAGATAGAGTGGAGAGTGGTAGGTCATGTGCTCATATACCTATGTATTACTATATTGGAATAAATTGTTAAAATGACGGTAAATAATAAAAACTACCAGTTTTACTGATTTATTTAGTTACTACATCTATTGTCAAGCAGAGTTTTTAAGGGATATCTTAATTATCACTTTCAATCATTATCATCAGTCCACTGCAGAGTGAAGGTATCTCTAAGTTTAATCTAGTTTCTCTTATCTCTGGCCTTTGTTTTCTAAATCACACAAGCAAGTTTTTTTTTTTAATTTCACTCATTCATTCCATTGGTGGTCTTTTTCTAGGTCTTTTACAATTTCTTGGATTCCGATAGTATCTTCTCTTCTATCAATATATCCAGCCCAGCTCCATTTTAGTCTCTTAATTATATCGATGATAACAGAATGAAGATATATAATCTTTTATTTACCTTCGAATAACTAAAATTATATACAACTAAAAATCTTAAATATACGTTGTCGGGGGCATACTTATTTATACACAGACATTTTAAACGTCAATCTGAGTTATTACAGTTATGCAATATTTGTAGAAGTTGACAAAAAGACTTTTGATCTTATGAATTTCATTCTAGAAAAATGTAAACATAGCCTTGGGCTCAGAAAAGTGTACATTAACTCCGATCTTTGCTTTATTGTGGTTGACCCCACTTAAATATAAACAACACTTCATAAAAATTACGTCCCCCTTCTTCTATTTATTTAAGGGTTCCATATTAATAACAAAACAAAGGGAATTCTTTGTCTTTATATATATGCGCACATATCATTTAGAAGCGCTGTTATCATCTTCAAAAATAAATAAACTTACATAAAGTTATTTAAAATTTATTGACTGAAAATTCCGTTGGATTAACCCTCCTCTTAACTTGTAAAAAATGCATTTTATCTTTTTTTTAAAACGATGAAAATTAATTAAGTTGACAACTTCCTACAACAGATTTATTATTTCATATTTTTCAAAAATAAAGTAAAATCTTTTTCTTGACAGAAGTCGATTTCACAAGACTAGTTTCAAAAATATCAGCTTCTATTATACTATGAAAATTAGATATTTACTTAAAAGATTAAAGATAATCAAAAGTGATCACGTTTCCATGAACTTTAAAAAGAAAATAGAGAAAGGCTAAAATAAAAATAATTTCTTAAGACTGCTATTATTATGGTCACTATTATTATTAGACCACAATAGTATAAAAATAATTAATTTATAGAAGTGTTTTGGTTTATTCATTAGAATGCACTCTAAAATATATCTTGGATTTTTTGGTGCTTTGTTAGACTGGCGGTTTCTGAACCTCAAGATTGGTTTCGCAGGCCGTTTAAGTTACATTCGGTGCTGAAATTCCCCATTGCGGCTTCCATCACTACCGAAATTCCCAACAATCAATCATTTCATTATTTTTATATTACTCTTAATTAAATGAATATGGTCGTTCTAATTTCAGGCAAAAAAAAGGGAAAATGAAAGAGGGAGAGAAAGGCAAAAAAGCAGAAGTTAAGGATAAGTTTCACAATGATTACAAATCATATTTGTGATCACCGAGTGCATCCACAACACATGAAAAACTTTAAGATTGCTAGATAATATATTTGCCTGTTATATATAGCCTGAGTTCAAATGCTGGCTGAGTAAGTTCCGAAATTTTTTAACAGGCTTGAGATTTTTTTTTTTTCAAGAAAATGATTCTATGACCAAACAAGCAAACTATCCAATTTTGGTTGGTAAATGGGTGTCTAACTATTGTTAATTAACAGAGAAAACGAGAATAAAAATCCCTAACCATTCAGCGCTCTGCAACAATGGTTGTCTTTACTGTTTTTTTACAAAAGCTGCTGAGGAAGAGGGGGGTGCCCTGAAGTGGGGCCATTTAAAGGCCGTTTTGCTCCCTCTCTTGCGCTAAATCATATACTTATTTTTCATTCTATTTTTATAATCTTTTGTAGTGCTGTTTCTTAGCCTTTTCTGTTAAAAAAAAAAGAAATTCTTTTTTGAAAAAACATCTGATTTAATTATAATTAATTTTTCTGCCGTTTTCTCAATGAAAATAATTAATATAAATAGGGTCTACTTTCCTGTGAGTATCCCCCTAAAGTTCAGGTACAAAGTGCTTTTGCAAAGACGTTCATCATTCATCATACATTTTACATGGTCATTCGAGTAATAGGTGACTTCCCGCTGACCGTACAATATGTCCTTTAAAAAACCTTTTAGGATATCAAACTGTCTATATCAAATTTAAAGTTTAAAGTTTCATTTCCATTAACATATTAGAAAAAAACTTAAAGAGTAATAATATTAATGACTAAATAAAATATTGAATATATTTGTGTTTATTTTTTGCCACCTGAATAAATAATTAATAAAAACGTACAGCTTCAATTTTAAACAACTTCGTATCAATAAAATTTAATTAGAATTGCGTAATGTAAATATATCAAATGAATAAGGTAAATATATCAAACGAAGTATTTTTTTATTCAATAAATAGATATATTTTTTTTTAACGTTGTGATTGAAATGAAATAAATATACCTCTATTTAATTCCAAACCAGTCAATTAATATTGATATACGGAAGTTTTGAAACATGCTGTGGCATAATAATAATTTTTATTAGTTATTCACCATACTAGAGTTATTTACTTCTGTAGTATCACTTCACCACTATCATTCAAGGTAGGGACTGGTTTTTATCAGCTTTTAACATCTTGTGGAGGGGTGTAACCATAAAAATATGATCAAAGACATGTGAAAAAAATGTATGATCTCCAGGATGCACATTTCACAGTAAACCAGCACTCATGAGTTAGTCCAGATCACTATTTTTACATATAGCCTTATCATTGTTCAGTATATATAGATAGTCAAGAACTATAGTTTAACTGATAAGGCTCAAATTTATAGCCCCCGCAACTTTGACACTAAGCCACTATTCGTTGGACTAGAGATTTTTCACTCAATGGATATTTCCCCAATGTAGTTTTCACTACCCCACTCTCATGCAAGATAGAAAGAGTTCTTTATTATGCTGTGGTACAAATTTCTCCCATTATTTTACAGTGAAAGATGGAGGTATAATAGAAGACTATATAATATAAAAGTTGTCCTGTAAGTTTTGGTGAAATTGTAAAACAGGGAACCCTGGAGATCAAGATCCATAGACTGCAACCAGTTCCGCCACTTCCATTTTTTAGGAACTCCTGGACAATAAATCATTTATTTATTTTTCAGTGCAGTAGTAAAACAGGGGACCCTGAAGTTCAATATCCATAGACTGCAACCAGTTCCGCCACTTCCATTTTTTAGGAACTCCTGGACAATAAATCATTTATTTATTTTTCAGTGCAGTAGTAAAACAGGGGACCCTGAAGTTCAATATCCATAGACTGCAACCAGTTCCGCCACTTCCATTTTTTAGGAACTCCTGGACAATAAATCATTTATTTATTTTTCAGTGCAGTAGTAAAACAGGGGACCCTGAAGTTCAATATCCATAGACTGCAACCAGTTCCGCCACTTCCATTTTTTAGGAACTCCTGGACAATAAATCATTTATTTATTTTTCAGTGCAGTAGTAAAACAGGGGACCCTGAAGTTCAATATCCATAGACTGCAACCAGTTCCGCCACTTCCATTTTTAGGAACTCCTGGACAATAAATCATTTATTTATTTTTCAGTGCAGTAGTAAAACAGGGGACCCTGAAGTTCAATATCCATAGACTGCAACCAGTTCCGCCACTTCCATTTTTTAGGAACTCCTGGACAATAAATCATTTATTTATTTTTCAGTGCAGTAGTAAAACAGGGGACCCTGAAGTTCAATATCCATAGACTGCAACCAGTTCCGCCACTTCCATTTTTTAGGAACTCCTGGACAATAAATCATTTATTTATTTTTCAGTGCAGTAGTAAAACAGGGGACCCTGAAGTTCAATATCCATAGACTGCAACCAGTTCCGCCACTTCCATTTCTTAGGAACTCCTGGACAATAAATCATTTATTTATTTTTCAGTGCAGTAGTAAAACAGGGGACCCTGAAGTTCAATATCCATAGACTGCAACCAGTTCTGCCACTTCCATTTTTAGGAACTGCTGGACAATAGATCATTTATTTTTTAAGAAGAATCACTAAGCAAACTGTTTATTGGTGAATTAAATGAACATCAAAAATAAACAACACTTGTGCAGAGGTCTGAGACATTCTAAAAGATTTCTCTCTTAGGCAAAGAAAATAGAATAAACTGCATTAAAATCACACCATGTGGAGAAAAATTCTACATTAAACATAAATGTTATTTGGAAAAAATATTGAAAGGTAAAAACAGGGACAGCAAATGGTTTTAGATCTTATTACAAATCACTTTACAATTGGTGGTCAACCTTCCAAATATTATCTACTGGCCAATCACAATCTTTCATTTAATATCAGTCTTAAAACAGAATGTCCTATTTCTTAAAATCTTTTTTCTATTGTTTCAGTAAGAGTTCAACATTTTAAAAAATAAAATTCTTATAAATTTGAATTCAATGCTTGTATTATTTTCTTACAGTTTCAACTGATCGACTACGGTTTTCATCAGAGCTCCTTTTCAATTATTTGAGAAGAAAATGTTAGTTGTTATGCATATTAATACAAGTTTTAAAATCTCAGCTGCTCTGGTATGTTTCATTTATATAATTTAAACCTTCAGAGATCAAGGTTGATCTGAGAAATACAAACTCTTTTCTTAAATACTGTTACATATTTTAAGTGCATCTTTCAAAATCATGAGTAGCTGGGTGTATGTATATGACTAATGCTAAAGAATAAGGTTGAACCAATCAATCTGGTAATAGCATGTGTTTCATAAAGATGTGTGACATTGAATAATAATTTATATTTGAGAGATACTTAATCTCAAACATCAGTATTGGTGCAATTGTGAAAGTAAATTCTAAATTATGACTGAAAATAAATAAAAATTACTTATTTTATTATGTAAATATAATAAAAGCAAATTTGCAGTATTTCCCCCCACATTTCAGCACATATTAATAAAGATATCTCTAAGATTTACGAAACCTTCACTGCCTCTTTTGACAGTCACCTCCAGAAAAACAGTTTTGAGGAAATCTATTGATCAGTCAAAATATAAACAGTTTTAAAATAGCAAATGTTAACTGAATTCAAATGCTTAAGAGTTGAAATTTTTAAGATTTTAAAAATTTCAAATACTGTACTTGTTTTTATTTTTGTAATTTTATTTTACAAATAATATTTTTAATTTTATTTGATTTTTCAATGTTTTATTTTTTGCAAAAATAATTTTTGTTGGTAATCAGATTGACAATATTAAAATGTAACTCACATATCAATGCAAGATAAATATTATTGGGCAATATTGATCTAATAATTGCAGGATTACTCATGTTAATAGTAAAATTATACTCTTTACAGTACCTTGATAGAACAATGGATTCTGGGGTTCCACGTCCAATTGTGGTCCACTTTTTATTTAAGGTGCTCAAACTTTTTTAAGAATTCTTGAACAAAAACTGTTCAACTATTATATATGTATACATTTTATTATGAGATAATTATTGAATGTTACTTTAATATTACTCAAAAAAAGATACGAAAACAAAAACTCATATGAACAATGAAACCTGTCTCATGGTAATTCTGTATCTCAGATTAGAGTAGAAAAAACATTAATCATTAGTGAAGATACTTACTATTATCAACTAATAATAAGATCTATAAATCTTTTTTATATTTAAAGGTATTAATAATATATATATTCATTTTATTTGATTAATATGCTTAAAAGTAAATTTTAAATAAAATTATGGAGCATTTATAAATTAGTTACTTTGAACTTTTTTTACATTTGTGATTAAAGCTATAGTGCCTGGATACAACAATAGGGACTTCTACACATTTTAACACAAGATTAACGACTTTAAAAGATAAGAATGTCCACTCTTGTCTTCGACCTATAGAGGTCTCTACTGACGTATCTAGGTGCATAATCATAAGGTTATAGCCTTAATATATATTACTTACATAATGAGTATGTGATTTATAAATTATTAATTACAATTTGTGATTAGACTAAATATTCTTCTATTGAGTGAATTAATTAATTTATGGATATCCCATGATAAGTTATATTTAACAATCAAAATTTATTCATCAAATTAAATTGAAATGGTTTTTTTTAATATTTTTTATACGTATTATTTTTTTATTCTTAATTTGTTTCTTATTATTTTTTTGCAACTGACTTATTGTTAAGAACTCTACATCACTGCAGTTTCTCAAAATCATTTATCATAAACAGGGAAGTTTTTCATTAATAATTTTTATTATCATTCATTAGATTAAAAATTATCCACTTAATGAATAATAATTTAAACAATTGAATGAATATTTACAAGTCTTCTATAAATTTGGTTAATAACTGGTTAATTAAAAATTAATGGAAAATTATATAAATTGACATATATATATAATTGTAAAAAATGCATGTAATTTATTTATTATATTGTTATAATATAGTCAATTATTTTGTAATTACTGGATGTATATGTAGATTTTGATTTATTTTATTGATTTATATTTGTATTGGTTGTTTTAATTTCATTATTGAACACTAGAAGGTTTTATGTCTGTAATAGATTATTAAACATTTGAAAAGGGCACCAAATCAGGTGCTGAAAAAGGCGTTTTATGTATAAAAAAAATTTGATATTTATATAGCTGTTGTAAGAATTTATTATTTTCTGATTATTACTTAATGAATAATATTTCTGTAGTATAATTTTCACTCTACCACTCTTATATAAGGTAGGGACTGGTGTTCTACCCATGTTAAATACCTTTTGGAGGGGTGTATCATAAACATATGAACCAAGATGTAAAAACAGATGTATAATCCCCAAAATACCCATTTCATGCTAAACCAGATTATCCACTTGTCCAAATAATACTTCACTACACCATTTTTAAACAAGATAAGGAATGGCTTCTATCCACTTTTAATCCCTTTTGAAGGAATGTAATCATAAACATATGACCAAAGACATGTAAAAAACATGCATGATCACCAAGATGCATGTTTTGTGCTAAAATAGCACTCATCTTTTTCACATGTCTTTGGTCATTATGTTTATGATTACATCTCACCACAAAGTGTTAAAAGCAGTTAGAAACCAGCCTCTACATTGTATCATACTGGTGTAGTGAAAATTACATTATAGAAATATCATTCGTTAAGAGAAAAGCTATTCTTATTAAATTTTATAATAGAGAATCTAAAAATATTGTTACATTTTGGCCTGCCAACATTATTAGGCTGAAAAACCTTGAAAAACTGCATTGACAATGTACCAACCACCTGTACAAAATTTGAAGAAAATCCATTCAGTAAAAGTAGATTAAAAATTAGTTACAAGATTTTTGTTTGTAATAAAGGACTAGTTTTAAAAAGCAGGTTTTTTTAAAAATAATCCAAAGAAAAATTAAGATTTCATCCTGCATTTCTTTTTGTTTCTATTTTAATTAGCTGTAAATGCCCTAAAACTCTTTCATTGCCTTAATTTAGCCCAATATTTTTCAAATTAAATGCAAATATTTTCTTTAAGCCCACTTATTGTATGTGATTCTAAACTTGCTGAATTGATTCGAACATTGTTTAAAACATGGTCTTCCAACACTGTTAAGCTAGACAACCTGAAATTTTACATTGTTGTATTGCATTGTCAAGATGGAACAGGTGTGCAAAATTTAAAGAATGCCCATTTGGTAGAATTATATTAAAAATTGATTACAAGATTTGTCCCATACAATTAGAAGTGCTGAGTAAATAAAACTATTCAAAAACAGGAACCTACCAAAAACACAAAACCCCTCAAAATTTACTATTTACCTCAAATCACTTTCATTAATATTATTGGATTTTAGATTTTCGTAAAGAATATCATTTGTAATGAATGAGTTATTAATAATTTAGGGTATGTGCTTCCAATATTCCTCTGCCAATTAGAGGGTCTACATGGGACTACATTTTAAAAATAATCTGATAAAAAATATTTCATTTAAGTGTTTGTGATTATGGCATAGAAATATATAGAATATGATGACCTCATAAATGAGAGTTCTGAATTCATGCTTCTTGTTTATGGGCAGTTCAAAGTAAAAACCTACATTAATTTGGTAAAGAGCTTTGGTGCAATTAAAATTACATATCCTCATCCTGCTCAGGTGTGCAAAAATTTCATTTTTTTAACTTCAAGTATCAAAAAATGATCAGAATCTAAAAATTATTGTTATAAAGGTCGTTATGTCAAACTGGAAGACAATACAACATTAGTAAAAAAAAATAGTTAACAAAAATATGTTAATGTTAAGACAGATCTCTTAAAAGCCTCATTTTAAGGTCATTCACTTCATTGTCTGCCATTGTCAATATAAAGCACGATGAAAGTTTATCTAACGTTCAATCTCATTTTGCCAATCCATAGATTTTCTCTATATCATTTCAATAAATTTCCCCAATCTCACCTGACTAGTTCAAATGTGGTCTCTTTCTAGATTCATCTATTTTTTCTAATACATTCAGATTAAATCTATTTCAACTTTTTAATCATTTTCCTGGTGTTATCAAATCTTTTTGTTTCTTACTCGTGAATTTCACTTTTAATCCCTTCTTGTTGCTAACATTTTCTCATATTTCATTGTATAGTTTCCTTATATTTATCTTCTATTAAATAATCAATGTAAATAAGAACTAATAAAATAAATTTATTAAAAACATTTCTTTCCAACTACATTTGCATACTTATTTTTGTTAATAAAATATATTAAAATAAAATTAAAATATTGTATTTGTAGTATATATAAATTACATCAACACAGTTCTCAATAAACCAATAGAATATCAACAATGTGTTACCAAGGTTACAATTGAGTGGTTGCCATGCCAACAGATTTCTATTATGCCACTAATTTCTTTAAGCTATGAGGGATGTAAGAATATAATTTACATACAATGACCAATTAGTTGTTTTGGTGTTTACATACAATGACCAATTAGTGGCTGGTGTTTGTGGTTCAATATATTGAAACAGAGGCTTAATCCGCTTCAAAAGTTCCATCCGAAATTAAAACTAACTTTTGCTTTCATAAAGTTTTTAAAAGAAAACTATTTAAAAGATTTGTATGTTTTTTTAATATACTAAAAGTACATGCAATAACACAGATCTTTGTTTATATTTTAAAATTCTATGATTTTACTTTTCAATAGATTTTAGTTTAAAATAATTTTCTTTTGGCACTTGTTTTTTTTCTCACAGTAATTAAAAGCAAGCAAGGTTTTAATCTTTTTGAAAAAGCATTTTAAAAAGTTTTGATTGTGATTAAGTTTCTTTTTATTTTTGATTGTAATTTATTTTTAAAAAAAGCTGTCTTGTTTTTGCATTTAATTATTTTACAATTAACTTTGAATAAGATAAGAGCCCTAGTCAGATGTAGTTTTTTTAAAATTAAGATTAAGTGGTAGATAGAGATTTACCCTGATCAAAACTTCTAATTAAAGATTAAGCAAGAAATAACAGTTCACATAAATAGTCCCGGATTTTTTACTTTTTTATTCTGCTTATTATTATTATTCTGTTTGTTATAAGTATTCTTCAGCTTCTTATTATTAATCTTCTTGTTATGATTCTGCTTCTTATTATTAATCTGCTTGTTATGATTCTGCTTCTTATTATTAATCTGCTTGTTATGATTCCGCTTCTTATTATTAATCTTCTTGTTATGATTCTGCTTCTTATTATTAATCTGCTTGTTATGATTCTGCTTCTTATTTGCTAATTGTTCAACACAGATCACCGAAATTGGATTTCTGCAGATTTCTAATAGTATTACCATTTGTCATGATAGTAGTGGCATCCAGTCAACATGCCTAAAATATATGCCATAAAAAATCTTAACAATATGCAGCACTAAATAAACTCAAAGATAAGCCCCAGATTCATAATTGTACATTCAAGATCATGTCCTAAAGGCCTAGACTAGAACTGATCCAAAGATTGCTCCAGATTCCTGAATATAAAAGTAAATTGAAGTCTTGGTAAAGAATCATATATAAATCTGAACTTTTGGTTTTCCTATATTTCAGATTACATAATATCATAATCTTTTCTTGTATTGGAATCAACCTTGGTCATTCATGAGCTGTTCTGAAAACATATGTCATTCTTAGTTCTGGTGTTTCTTTTTCAGACTAAGGAAAGCTTGCCTATGATGGTTTGTTGTATTACATACAACACCCCTTTGTTTTAAAATCTCTAAATAAAAAAACTGGAATTTATTTTTTTATATAAATCACTAGCAGGAAGACATTATAAATCCCTTTGTAATCCTTAGGTGAGAAAATGTAACTTATCTGCCAGGGTGTTTAATGTTTCAATACTCTCGTACACTTTCTGGTAAATACACTAGAGAAATCTAGGTCAAACTTTCATATTTTGTTTGCCTGGGATTTATTATTGTGAGTTAATAAATTATGAAATTATTTGTAATTATTTTGGCTGATGTTTGATTCTGTGTTCTTTTCTCAATTGTCTGAACAATGTTGAAGCTCTCTCTCTCCCCCTCGGTCTAGTTGGGGGCATTCACCATCAAGAACTTTTGCTCACCATAAATTAAATTTTTTAGGTAGTCTAAGTGACCTAGTGGCGCCCTCAGTGATCAAAAGAAGAGAGGTGACTGGTACAATATATACACACACACACATAATGTTTATATGACTTTTGAAATTAAAAAAACTGTATGTTTAAATGGCAATATGAACATATATTTCTATCAATAAATTGACATCATCAGCAGCCTAAAATTAATTAGGACCTCACCAAACATAGATATGCAATTTTTTAACATTATTCACAATGTTCAATTTGATATTAAAGTTTAAATTTAATTAAATAGGAATTCTAGTGTTATTTTTGGTGGGTTATCAATTAGTTTCTAGGTTAATGATAATGAGACAGAAACATTTGTCCAGCCAAAGTTAGTTTATGCTTATCAATAAACATTGTCTCTATCAAGATTATAAAATTTCTGTATATACAATATGAGTTATACTAATGTTATTTAAAATTACATATAGATTTTAATTAATTATACATAAACTCACTATTTTTTTATATAAAAATAAATATCTTAGTTAATGAACGAGTTATCGAAGTTGATTTTTGCACAAGACACTTATTAAAAATGATTGGAAAATCTCTTTCAAGATAGCTTCATTTGTTTTAATATCTTGACAACAGGTTATTTTCTTATAGATATTTAAATTATTACATAAGTTGTTTGTTATCAGTATTTCTAATTATTACTCCCACTCCAAATTTTAAGTTGATTAAAAATCTAATAAAGCTCGAGTTTTTGTTTCTTCATATTTTCATTTTTAAAACATTGTAAAATTAAATTGATTTGTTTTATAATATTTAATGCATATTAATAATTTTTTTAATCCTTCATTAGATTAGAGATTATCTACTTAATCTAGATGGAAGAAAGAGTACAATTGCTGTGATGATATGGAAAAGAAAAGCTAATAAATCAGAAGTACTGAAATAAACTTGAAAGCACATCCATCCTATATTGATAATGATTTAAAATAATAATGAATGAATTACCAAAATATGATTGTATTAAAAAAATAGAATGTCATGAACAACACCAACATCATGTGACTTTTTCAATCTATTGTCTTGGTCTCAAAGCAATTTTCATCATTCTTCTTTAGAGCCATCTTCTAAAATCCTGAATAATTTCTGGACACCAGATTGTAGTGCTATAACATCTTCATTATGGTTTTTGAATTTCTTGCAATTAGCTGGAATAGTGTATATGAGTAAAAGGTATATATTAGGTATATTAAGTGCATCAGTTCTAGCTATGGGTATTGATGTTAAAGTGGTAAGCTATTTGGTATCCAATTATCAGGTTTACAGTAGATGGCTCCAAGGAGAACTGCTCTTGGGAACAACAAGGATCAAGAAATATAATATTTATTTACCTATAAAAATAAAACCAAAAGCTATATTTTGAAAAGCATTAACTTTGCACAGTTTTTCATTTTGTTTATAAAAGAAAGAATATTTTAGTAACTAAAGTGTTTATATGAATACTGATATACTCATAAATTAACTCCATTTTTTTTCTCGATGGTATAGGAACAATGCAATTTCTGAACAATGCCTTCCATGATTGGTAGAACTAATACAGCTTTCAACAGCCTATTGTAGGACAAAGTCCAGAGTAATAACTATTCAAAGAAATAATAGAGAATATATCATTTCTTCACATTGGGTAACCACTGATCGAAGAGTGTCAGTGGTTTTCTTCTCCTGTTTTATTCAGATTAGAGACCCATTTTCCAAGTAATTGCTTTTGCTATCTATAAAAATTCTAAACTTGCTTTAAAATTCTCAGTTAACTTCTCACTAGTCTAGGCCAGCTATTGTAAATTAATAAAAACCAGATGGTATAGTACTATAAAATATCCACGTCCATACTGATCAATATCTGACTTTTATGTTCATCAATGAAGACTAAGATTTAAAGCCTGAATTAACACACTTAGACATCTAGCAGCAATCTTTTGGACTATTCAATTTAATAGATTGAAATTTTTTAAAAAACCTAAGGTTTCAAATGCAATCTAATTCACTTTTATAGTTACATAGTCCTGACCCCAAATTATTTTTATATATATTTGAGACTGGGGTCAGATCTGTATAACTATGCAAGTAAATGAGATTGGTTTTGAACCTTGGTTTTTTTTTCCAAATTTCAAGCTATTTAAATTAAATAGTGTAATGGAATAATTTGTTCTAGTTTTCACTGATGAAGTCAAAAATTCAGAAACCTAGTCAGTCTAAATGGTAGCTTGGTATCTGCTGATTACTCGAATTTAAATCAGATGGCTCCAGAATAGGGTGAAGGTAACTGTTTTTGGAAGTATAGGAGTAGGCAAATGAAAAGCCATATGATGTAGTTGTCATAAATTCTCAACAATGTAGAAAAAAATTTTAATGGGATCTAAATTCATTCACAAATTGTAGCTTGACAAATGTTAACTACTATACTATAAGACCTTTTCTTCGAACTAGATTCTAGTTGCCTATTTTATTGATTATAGTGTAGGTATGGAGAAATTTTCATTTTGGAAGACTTAATGGGTGGGAAAAAATAGATAGATATTACTATAACAAGGTTTCCAATAGATGGGATGTTTAGGTTAGCCAGAAGAGTTTCTAGACATAGAACTTTTAAACAGAAAAATATTTGTTTTTAATCTGAGAAGTCATTTTGCTTCAATGCATCACATGTGGATGTGGGTAAAGACCAATTTATACAGTTTATGATGGTAGTGGAATAGAAGAACATTTGGGTAGAGACCAGTTTATGCAGTTCATGATAGTGGTGGAATAGAAAAATATTGAACTGATAATATGGCTATAGATATTAAAGTCTTTGACTCATCTAATTCATCTGATGATTGAAGGTTATATGAGAAATACATGTATAGTGAGAGAGGAGGGTATGACTTTTGGCATTGGTAGTGACATGGTGGGGTTGATGACAGATGCATTGATAAAAGCCAAAACATTAAAATACTTTATTTTTTCTTTCATTTTATACTTTTTATTAGAAATTTTGAGATGGACATTATGATGTAGTAATTATATGCGATTATTCTCAAGAACTAGTATTTAAATCCAGATAAAATAAAGATTTTTTTCAAGCAGCTTAGGATTTTTGCTAGGTAATTGTATAGAATCAATTACTGGTCAGAATATGTATTTCCATCTAGATTTCTTAATTTCCCTATGTAGTTTAGTTCAGTGGCCGAGTGCTAGATTCTGCAGCATAAAGTCATCAAATCCATTCCAATTCTGACATTTCATGTCCTTGAACTTCTTATGAACATTGAATCAATAAAGCCATTCAATTAATAAAGATATACTAATATAAAAAATAAATAAAAAAATCTCTCCGACTAACATTTAAGTTATAGTCTTCATCAGTTCATTTACTCTCTGATGAGATTCTGAAGAGATCATTGTCCTAAAATGGTTATTTAAGGTTATCGTATCTTTTACTTATCACTGTTTTCCTATGATGAACACTAATTATTAAACTGCAATGTGCAAAATTGTTAGTTTATGATCCAGGAAGTTTAGTGAGTCCAAACTATTCAAGGATCTATTTTCAAATGAGGAAAGTGAAACTTTTTAAGATAACCTAGAGTGATCTGCTGCCTGCAAGCTTAAACAGTGGGTAGATGCAGCTTAAAGTTGTTATAAAACTGATGTCTCAGAAATATATAGAAATCATCTCATGTCAGACCTACATTGCTATGTAAGTGAATTCTTCCAGGTTTGAAACCATAGGATTATTTTTAATTTCAGGTTATCTCAAATAATATAAAGTAGTAAAATATGCTTGATGCATAAATATGTTATTTCCATTTAAATTTTATTTCCACTGATAAAGCAAGAGCTAGAAACTGTCAGCCTGGAGGTGAGAATTTAAACTTACAGAATATGGATCTATACGAGTGTAAAAATAATTGGTCTTGAAAATATATGAGAAATCACTTTATGCTGTTGGTAAGTGGGTCTGTTGCACTAATTCACTGCTTTAATACTTAAACATCCTCCAATATTTTATGCAACTAAACCATATTATTATTTATTATATATTAATTGCCTCTAATGTAGGGGTGAGCATAACTTCCTCACCATGCTACAACCTGTGGTTTCATGGAATTTACCAGGTACTTAAGAGTTTTCAAACAAGCTTATGACTAGTTTTTTATAGTGATGGATTATGGAAAATCAGATACCCATTCAATTATAGGTTAGTAAATGGGCAACTAGATAATTTTGGGTTAAAAAAGAAAGCACACTAAAACTGACTAAAACTAAATTGGGTTAATGGACTTGTCCCATACTATTTTTTCACAAAAGAATGTTAAAAATATATTGCTCTAAAGTGAGTTATTTAGGCTATTTTACCTTTTTTAAATCTAATATATAGGATTGTATGTGGGAAAATGACACTAAATTCAAAATTAATAAAACTATCTAAAATTAAAATTAGAAATTCATCACAACAAATGGTCTTATAATATTAATATCATTTATGTTCTTTATTATTTTTACAATGCCTTTACAACCCACTATTAACAGTTTTGATTGCCCCAGAAATTAAAAGTTCTGAAGAAGATTATTGGGGCAATCAAAATTGTTAATAAGTAGAAGTTCTGAAGAAGATTGCTGAGACAATCGAAACCGTTAATAGTGGGTTGTAAAAAGCATTATAAAAGTATTAAAGATCATAAATGATATTAATATTATATGAATTTGACAATGCAATAAGAAAAATAAAATTATAATACTTCATAAACAAATGGGCTTATTGGCAAAGCAAGCGTCTCAAATACAAAATTACAGTCAAGCGTTCATGGCCTTGTGGTTGGCATAGCTGCCTTCCAAGCAGCTGGCCCGGATTCGCTTTCCGGTCAATGCTTTGACACATGGAAGAAAAAAAAATACAAAATTACAAAAACAATTTTTAAAAATCTGTTATCCCATAAAAATAAAATTGTGTGTGCATATATATAAGACTGAATACATATACATCGTTAGATAAATTAAATATACACCTTTTTTATTTTATAATCTTTATTATATACTTCTTTATTTTATCATACGATAATATATTTTCAACTAGCTGTATTGACATTAATGATAATACATACTTTGTATGTTTAAGATTATATATTTTGCTTTTATAAAAGCTTTTTTAAAGAATTATTTACAACATTATACAAGGGAGGGGAGTATTTTGAAGATGGTTTAAAACATGCTCCATTAAATCAAACATTTGCCGGCGGTTTATACATTCTAAACTAAAGACTAGAGAAACAAAAAAAAGAAAATCTATTTTCTAAAAAGTGCATGTAACAGTTCATAAATGTACTTATTCTAATTTGTTGGGTAAATAATATTTCCTTAAATAAGTGATTGATACTCTTGTAATTTATTTTTGTTTTGTTTCTAATTATTATTTATATGTTTAATTTAACACTAGCATAATTATAGTTATATTTTAAATGTATATATTATGTGTTATATATATATATTAGTTGTGAGATAAAAATGGCATCTGGATTCATCCACATTTGTTTCATAGTACCGTATTATCTTACTATCCTTTCAACGGGTTAACTCCTATCATCAAATGAGTAATGAATGTCATTATAAATACCATCGTAGAGGCACTACATGTACTACTGTATAACAAGATTAAAGGTTCAACCAATAGAGCGTATTTATATATATATAAGTAGATGAAATAATAATAGATAAAATAAAAAATCGGAAGCTATTCAGTTTAATGGATTAAAAAAAAAAATTTCAAATGAAAAGTAGTTTACATGTATCAACATATTTATTAATCCATTTATATTCTTTATTACTTTATACAATGCTTTTTTTACAATCCACTACTTGGAAACATAAGTAGAATTTCTGAAGAAGATTGATGGGACAATCAAAACTGTCAATAGTGGATTGTAAAAAAGCATTGTATAAAGTAATAAAAAATATAGATGATATTAATATTATATGTATTTCGCAATGCAATAACAAAGATAGTTATAATAATCATCACATTTGTTAATACAATCTGGCCTTTGAAGGAATAATAAAATGAGAGTTCTAGTGATGAGAAAAGCTATTTAACTGCATTAGCATCTTCATTTCTCCTATCACTGATGTGATATCTGCTCATATCCACATAAGATGCTCCTTAAACTCCACATAAACTTCCATAAATTCCATAGGCCTCAGTCCCTAAGGATTGATTGTTTAAATTTGGACAGAATGTTACCATTTTTTTTGATTAATAGTATGGGCTGTTTTTGTGTTATAGTGTTTTAGGACGTGACTAATACTATCTGCAAATTCCTTTTATATAAAGAATACCGACTGATAATTGTAAGATATATATATGTATGAAATAATTGCAAGAAAATCAAGCCATATATCACATGGCTTAATTTAATAAGCTTGTATTACAAATGTTATATAATGAGAATAATGCTTGAATATCCTAGTGCCTCACTGATGAAAGCCAGAGCTAGAAACCGATCTGAGGTAGGGATGTTCTGAAAAGCTTGTTAAGAGTTATTGGTATGCTCATTATATAATATATGAAATAATAAATAATCTGAACTCTTTTTAAATAGCAGAAATAATTACCTCCCACTTAGCCATATAATGTCAAAAGCTATGAAATGATAGAATAATACCAATGAAATAATTCTATCTTTAGGCTCTATTGTTATATAAGCTTACTTTTGATTTGGTTCTTAAATTATAGAGTTAATTTTGTCTATTGTTTTAATTTATAAACAGACTAAAATGCTCTAAAATGATAATTTCAGAGCATCCTATAATTTGATTTTAGTCCATACATAAATTAAAACAATGACAAAATTTATCCTATAATTTAAAAACCAAATCAAAATCTAAGCTTATATAACAACAGTCTAAAGATAAAATGGTATCATGGATATAATTCTATTTTTTTATGGTTTTTGATGTTAAATAATTCAGTGGGAGGAGTTATTTCCGCTTTTCAATTACATATATATATATATATATAATTCCAGTGCTAACGTTAAACTGGAATAAAAATTCAAATATTAAATCACCTACATGGTTAAAAACTATTTTGAAATATGGACTCTAATATATTTATTTTACAGAGAGTGGTGCTGGAGTTCTTATCCATGTGCGGTGATTTAATATATATATGCTACTAAGAGCACTTCTTTATTCCATAACCACCTATAGTGAGCTTGAGAAATCAATGGATACTAGATGCTATGTTGCTATGTTCATATATTAGATTAGTTTCTGACTTATGATCTTTTTCAGTGAAAAACTTTAATTTAATGCTATACCTGATGAAGTCAATAAACCAAAAACTATTATGGGGATGTAGATATAATAACATTTTGTGTCCAATGATTATTCAAGCTCTCAATAGATGGCTCTGGAATAGAATGAGAGAACTGCTCTTAAAAAACGTTAAGTTCAGTGTAAATTAATGAAATCATGTGATGTTTTTTTGCTACAGCAAAAGAAAAAACAAAGCTACTTCCTTTAACATCTTTACGGTTGAGTTTTTTTATTAATCAAAATTTTCTTATAAACGTGACAGACAAAATTCATTATTTTTTTTTTTTAAGTTAATCAAAAAAAAAAACCAGAATCTATATATTAGTGAAATTCACATTTTAGCAGACGAGATTAGGAAAAGATAACATAATCATATAATTTTTTTTTATATTCTTATTCTAATTTCATTTACTTTTTACAAATTACTCGCTTACAATATCGATAGCAACTATTCATTACAAATACCTGGCATTTGTTTATAATTGCTTGGCAACATCTACAGTACAAATACATGCTATGTATTTATAATTGCTTAGAAACGACTAGAAAATGATGGAGACCATCTTTTATATATTTGTTACTGGATAGTTGTTATCGATATTGAGGATGCTTAATTCTTTAAACATTTTTCTAGTTAGCATCACGCATCGGAATATTAGAATAACTTTTTTTTAAAAAAAAAAAAAATTATTTTTAGATGCTGCTGCTGAGATATTTATTAAACCATGTAACTTTGCTGTTTTATTTAATACATTAATGCAATCCTTATGATAAACTAATTTGCTGTATTTAATGCTTCGCTGATGTGAGGAATGTTCTTTGAATTAAAGCAGCAAGTTTATAACTGACAAAATCTACATATATGCGTGCGTTCATTGAATAAGCCGCAAGAAATCATATTTGTTGGCTTCAAAAAAAAACTGAAAATAAATATGTAGACAACTAATCACAGATTATTAATACCTATAACATATTTATTAATAAACATAAATGATACAAAAGAAGTTAATTGATGAATCATGTTGGAGAACAAATACTAACATAGTTGATAAAATCTAATGATGATGACGATTATTATTATTATTATTGTTGCTGTTGTTGTTATTATTATTATTATTGTTGTTGTTGTTGTTGTTGTTATTATTATTATTATTTTGAGATTTCTAAAGTTGTCTTTTGTGAGAGAAATGAAATAAAAAAAGAATTAAAAAATCTTTTTTTTTCCATATGTTAAAGTATCGACCGGAGGCGAACCCGCAACAACTGTCTGCAAGCAACTGCTTGCAAGGCAGCTGTGCTGACCTCTCGGCTACCAATGCTTGACAAAAATTTAAAAATATTTATTATTAAAAATTTATGATTCTGAAGCAATTAACTTATTTAAAAGTTATTTTAATATTAAAGATAGATGGGAAGTAAATGGATTGTGTATAATGTTTAACATAAATATGATGTTGTTTTATACTTCTTTACATTTGAAAAGTCTGCTTGTAGCAGTGAAACCATTGGTTGTGTTTTAGATTTTATTTTCTTGCCTAGTCTGGTTGAGTTTTTGATTTGGGGTAATTTTGATATCTATACACATTTTTTACATTATTATTCATAATTATATCTAATTTTAACTAATTTTACCTTTATGTTTTTTAATTTTTTTTCATATGTCATAGCATCGGCTGGGAGGCGAACCCGCAATAACCATCTGCAACAAAATGATTGCTTCCAAGGCAGCTGTGCTGACCTGTTGGCTACCAACACTTGACTTATGTTTTTTTAATTTATATAAAAATTGCATTGAAGTGTATATGGGAATAGTAAATAAATACTTTAATATATATGAATATATGAAGATAGATGCAAAGAAAGTAAAAAGGTGAAGATAATTAATCTATTATACCACTGATGGATTCAAGCTAAATTTTGAATCTACATGTGCTGTGTGCAATAATTATCCAAACAAAATGCTACATGTTTTTCAAGCCCTATCCATGCCCTTTATCTCTAAACCTGTTTGTAATTCACAAGTGAAAAATCAACCTCAAGTAATTATTTTAAAACATGTAAAATGATTTTATCTCTACAATGTATCTGTGACTATTCACACTCAAACAATATTTGTCAATAAACATCACATGATCACCATGTCAATAAATAATACAATGGACTGAAAACAAATAACAAAAAATGATTCAACTCATACTTACACTTTCTCAAATTCTTACCCAGGAATATCATTAACAAAAGTTAATAATCTATCATCTTTATCAGTTGTGTATTCACATAGCTTTAACTTTTATTGTTACTAACATCCATATAGGTATTCATTCTTGAAGTAATTATATATTTGTTAAGTATTTTTCTCATATAAACTGTGGACTGCAGAGTCTCAACTTCCCTTTATACATATGTTAATATTTGTAAATAATATGTTACCAATAAAAATAAATAATTTTTTTTAAAAAGTGACTTAATATGATAAAAGTTATTTATTTAAAGTTGATTGTTTTTCAATACTCAATTCACAACAGATATAAACAATAAGCCTACTACTGACTGTTGATGTCTGTAATATTTTGCTACTACTTGAATATAAATATAGTTTAGATGTTCAATAACTTCTAAATCAATATCAGGCATGGAAAAATCTATACATTTCTATAATATCTAGCATTCCAACATGTTACATAGTTAAACTCTCCATAAAGTAGTGTCACTCAGTGCAAGCCATGGTAATCAATGGGTGCATCCATTGATTACTCTGACTTGCACTGAGTGGTGCTACTATATGGAGAGTTTAGTGGGGTAAAAGAATAGATGCATTAATAAAGAATAGAGAGGTGGAGAGATGGAGAACTAGTATGAAGAGTAAAAAGAGTTTAAATATATATATATAGAAGTAAATGGAACATTGGGTGCTAGTTAATTTATGATAATAGTAAGGAAAGTAGTTTATTGTTTAAGGTTCAAATGGGATCTTTAGCATCAAGAGAATATACATGTAAATGGAAAAATATGGGTGATTTAGTCTGCAAATTGTGTAAGGAAGATATAGAAAATATTGGGTATCTATTGAATGAATGTAAATGCTTGAAAGCAGAAAGGTACAAATAATGATGTTATGGGAGAATAAATGTGAACAAAGTGATTATACAGAAAGTGGGTTATTGTTTTTTATGCTGGGTTTGGTAAAAGATACGGGGAATTTAGATATAAAGGCCATAGAGTTGACAAAGATTATGTTGTGGAAATGGGATGAAGCAGATTATGGAAAAGCTTAGGGTGGGGAATGGAAGGGCAAGGTAAAATGGCTAACAGGTTTCATTGGGCATAGTTGCTGAGCAAGGAGAAGTCACGGTACATCACATTCTCTATGTGAATAGCTTGTGTATGCATAAAGAATGGTGATCATGTGATGTTTAGTGGTTTCATGTTACAGAGCTATGACACTATCAAAATATGTTACAAATAAACCGTTTGATTATCATGTCTCTATACATATCTCTATAAAAGAGTAAATTGGAATGAATTGCTATTCTTAATCATGATTAGCAATTAAACCAATTTGTAAATGTGGATATGATAGCACTATATTATTTACTTACTATTCATGAATTATTTAAACTTGCTGCCTCTAAAATAGGCAGGTGGTAACTGCTTATAGAAGCATATGATTGAACATGTGGTAATGTCTTATGATGTTACCAAATTTATCACTCCCTTTATTTAGCTGCAATATCTTACATAAATTCAATTTATCCACTCTACTTTGAACATTTTTTAGCAAAAAATATTTTATTGTACATATATTCATATACAATCTTATGTTTCGACTGTCCTGCAGACTTCTTCAGGGCCACTTTTATTTTTAAAAATTAAAGTAAAAGTAGCTCTGAAGAAGATTGCATGACAATAGAAATGTAAGATTGTGTATGCATATATATATATATATATATATATATATATTATAAAATATTTTTTTCTAAAAAGTGTTCAAAGTAGAATGGATAAATTGTCTTATGATGTTATTCATCAATGAGTGTGATAATTTAAACCCAAAAAAAAAACAGAAAAAAAATTACAATGAATAAAAAATTAAAAAGGACTTTTATGATTATACAATGAAGTGCAAACCATGTTGTCATCAAAGTACATGATGTCAATTATATCCTATCCACACAAAAAAAATGTAAATTAAACAAAAAAAGTATTAAATTCCCAAATCTCAAACATGAATTTATTTTATTTCATTTCATATCATTATGGTGGCAGACATTATTTTCAGTAAATATAACATTTCAGATCTCAAACATGGATTTATTTAGTCACGTTTCCTTAGAAATTTAATTCCAGTACCACAATTGTAAACATGACCACAGAATTTTTCTTTGCATTTTTTTTTTCTCAAAAAGTTTTAATACTGTATACAAAATGTGAAATATTTTATAGAACAATAAGCAGTAAATGAAAAAAAGTCAACGTATTTTCATTAAATGACAAAATGAATATCATTGATTTAGTAAGGAAAGATTCTGATTGGGTCTTATATCTCAAAAGGGTGAATCTTTCATCAGAGAGATTATAAAAAGAGAGAACACATTTATGCTACTGTTGCTAGTGTTTCTAAAATAGATAAAATTATAATTAAAATAAGGAACAATTTTTGGTTAAAATGGAACAAGCCTTAAATGATGTGGATCATAAAATATGTTCTGGTTGGCAATCTTGTATTGCATCAGAAAATAAGTTTTATTATTTATTTAACTGAATCTGGATAATTGAATACACACCATACTGTAAAAATATATGCAAATGTGTTAATATCATTATCTTACACTGTTTTTACAAAATTCCATAATGGTCCTCCATGCCCTTTTACCTCGGAAGTGTCCCATGAAGATTACATTCAAATCACTGAATGAAAATCTCATAGCATTCTCTATCCACCCAAAGGCCTGAAACATGATGCTTTAATTAAAAATCAGTTCTCCAGCTCAGTTGCTGATTCACGAATGACTGTACATGAATGATCTAACAGCTTAGGACTTAGAGATGGGTAGGTAACTGGATGAGATAAAAGAATGGGGTAGGGAAAGGGTTTGTATATACTGTTTACTTTACTTTTAAATCATGATTGCATCCATCTCTGCCCTTAGAGCCAATTCTTCTTCTAGAGTTATGGATCTGATTTGCCAAGCTACCTTTTTTATCTCTCTTTATTTCACTGCAAATGCAAATTTGAATGAGAATACTGAATTATAATATGGTTGAATTACATAACCATCAATAAATCATAGAAAGAATATTTTATTAAGAAGAGTAAAATACATTATACATAATCTAACAATAAATAGTAATTCCCATGTTATTACTGTTCAGAGTGAAACAATATTTACTCCATTTTTATTTACAATAGATATAAGAATGAATATAGTGGAGGTATAATATCTGCTATATTTTGTTCTAGGTGTCTCCTGCATACATCATGTATCAGGTTCAATAACTCATGTTTTGTTTATAAACTTTGATTACAATTCATCTTGTTTATTAAACTGCAGATATTTTTCAACATCCACATATAATTCTTAAGCACTCATTAGCTTCGACTTATAATGAAAAGGTATAATGAATGACCAAAACCTAATTAAATGCACTGAGTTCATTTTTGGAAAAACACGGTCATGATCATAGTGCTTAATAAAGGTATGCAGTACAGGTGTACAGCAAAATAAAGGAAGTGGTAAATTTGGTAATATATTGAATGTCATTCTCATTTGCACTTTCTATTAATGCACTTTTTAAGTTTCATAATATCTAAAGAGAGCTAGCTGGTGGTTTGATAGTTTTCATAGTGTATATTGATTCTGTTAGTTGGAAACTCTACAGGTTTCTTCACAATATTTTGCTAATAGTTAAGATAACCCCCCCCCCACACACACACACACACAATAAATGTAAAAAAAAAAAAAAATCAAAATAAGATGCTAACTACAGCAATATTTAAAGCATTAAGTAATAGGGTATATGAGCACACACTTTCACACGACCCACCACTCTCCACACTATCTCATAACACTGATACACTTGAACACATATGTTGAAAAGATAAATAATCACCAATATATGTATTTCATGCTAAAACAATAATCATCAGTTGGTCCAGATTATGTATAATAAGCCTGTGTGTTTCAGTTATTAAAGCATTAAGATAAATTGATAATATATAAACAAAACCGTTTATGATAAGCATGCTCTTACATTCTTTATAAATATAATTTCACTTTATGTAATTATAATATGAGGATTATTATTTATCGTTAGATTATGTACAATCTGGGGTTTGTAAAAATATTCAGTTATTTACTAATATTTATAGAACTCGACTACATTTAACGTAATTCGGTAACAGAATTCGTAAAGTTCTGCCTAACACATCTAGCAATAAGGTAAATAAATAATAACATAATTTAATATTTCAACTTTTTTTCTTTAATTAAGTAAAATAATAGGTACATTCTTTTTTTCCATGGAAGGTTTTGAAGTCGAGTAAATTTATTTTATAACTAGAAAAAGGAAACGGCTCGCACAATCATGTCTGTTTCTAGAAAGTTTAATTTTATGAAAGTCGATAATGTAAAATTTGCATGCACGCTCACACATACCCGCATATAATGAGTAATTCTAGTTTGGTAGCAACAATCTTCAGCTTAAATATAAATAGATGAGCATAAGCGAGCTAGATTACAAAATGGAGCACCTTCGTATTTCATTTTCAATTTTAAAAAAATACTAAAATTGTGCTTTATTTATAAAAAAAATTTGTTCCAGTACAAATTTAGACAATGTGGGGAATAAAGACAACGGTTTGACTTTTCTCAATGAATTTACTTTTTAATATTCATCATCATCATCAGTAATGATATGATACAAGAAATTCATAGATTATTTTAGACCATCTTCATTAAGACTTTCAATTTTTTATTCAAAACTAGTTCCTTTTTAGACTACTTTATATCACTTCCATTTTCTACCACTGGTTATAATGTAGTGTTGATCAATCTGCAACAAATATGATGTAGTATAGGTTTGAATATGGAAAATTGAACCTTGGATTATAAAAATAGCAAGTAAGTCTAGATCTTGCAAAGTAAGATTGCAATCATAAATCATTTTTATTAGAATTCAGGAAAAAAAAATTGTAACAAAAATTTAATGAGTCAAGCTTTAAAAAAATAAAGATTTTCATTCTGTAAATATACATATGATAGTTATGTAATCTTGAAGTGCTAACACAAGATAAGTTCATAAGAGTTTTTAACTTTAATTTTGTTACTGGCATTCTTACATTGGGGAGCTGTGCTTGATTTGTTACCTTTTCTAAGTGTTGTGTTTGATCCTTATGCGGACGTGCCTAGCTGCATGGACAAATAACGTATTGCTATCATAAGAATTCTTACTGCTGTTAAGGTTAGCAGGCCTTCTACTGGAGAACATGTATTGTCTTTGTAAGTTAGACAGACATTCTCTAGCTTTTTCTCCAAAAGGCTGACTATTTATTGCCAGATCCCTAACCTCACTGGAGCATTTGGATTCAGCGATCATACATGCTTATTGACCTGTACTAATCAATGACTGTGTGTTTATCTGTACACCAGCCTATTGGCCAGCAGCAAACAATGCTCAATTCGATCAGATAAAGAAGGAATAATAATATTTACTAAGGCTGTAAACCTTAAGAATATGCGCATGAAAATGCAAAGGTAGGGACCTCTATAAAGGAGAACTATAACAGTAAGTCTTACAGTTTTGTTCTTTCTAAAAATTGTTGTCACCCATGAAATTAATAAAAAACAAAATGAAGTCACAAACAGCCAATTTATATTTGAATGTTCCCATATTTAAAACCCAAACTTAACGTTAAACATTAAAATTCTAGTCAAAACAAATCGGGCTGGGGAATCTCATTAAACACAATATTTAAATATACTTTTTTATACTACATTATTAAATTGCACAAAAGTTGAATAATAGCAAGTAATGTAATGTATCCTGAACGCATGTGAGAAAAACATTGTCACATGGGCAGTAATAGAGCATTCCTACCCTAATATATTCTTCATGACTAGGCTTCATAACAACTTTAATTTCATTTCATTTCTTAATTTCTTCAAATGCCTCACTCTTTACTAACTCAATTCATCTTGTTTTTTTCACTTTTTAGCCTCTTTTCAGAATCTTCCAGTCACTTTCTCTTAATTTGTAGAAAACAATTTTTCATCTAATACAAGCCAAAAAATACAGACCGAGGCCATAGGGGTGGGATATCTTCCTCATCATTAGTTAAAACTGTATCACATTTTGGCATTTTTGTAGTCAGTCACCAATTCATCTGACCAACCTAGATTTTTTTTCATATTGTTTTATCTTACAATCTAGAATATTCATTTACTGACCAATAAATAAATATCGGCAAGTTTGGCTTCCTAGGGGAAAAAAATGGCTTGCCTAAATATTTTTTTACGGCTGAAGTTCTGTGATTGAACCCCAGATTAAGGGATAATGATGAAGATAAAGTAAATCTGCATCATAGTAGTCTTTTTTTAAAGATGTATATATATTAAACAAAACATTTTTAGCTTTTTTAAAAGATTTAATGGTACACAGAAAATATAAAAAATATTGAAATTGTCAATTTTTATAATATTGATTTGGCTTATTAGAAAGAATCTAAGCTGAATAAGAACTTATATGGTAGTGAATAGGACCGGTTGTTTAGTAATGTATGCATAGATTTATCATAATAAAGATCTTTATAATTTTTATCACTATTCTAGATTCTATATTTTTTCTTCTATTACTACTAAGAGTGAGGGGGGCTAGTAGCAAAGCTAGTAATGACGATGGTCGAATATATTTTCTGTTATCTTTTACCAAAAGATTCACTATTTGAGGTTATACAAAATTTAACAGAAAAATAGATCTAAAAGTCACTTCCTCACAATGATAAACAGAAGCTTGAAAGGAATTTTTGCAAATAGCACGCAATTCTATTTTCTTTATTAATTCTTTATAAAGAACAAATAGGTAAATAATATCGTTTACTAATCTAGCTGAGCTGAATGCTAAAACAAGTAATATCTTTGATAAGTTCCAAAGCATAAAGATATGCATAGATTTTTTTTTTAAAAATTTACAAGAGTACATATTTTATAATTTTTATTTAACTCCGTCATTTCTCTCTCCTATTTTACTATAGTCTAATTTCGATTACTTATTATAATCAAAATTTGATTTTATAATTTTTAAAAAAAGTTTAACGTTTTGGAAAATACATAATTATTTTACATAAACGACAGTATTAAAGTTTATATAATAATATAATTGTTTTTAATATTGATTGCGAACTAAATTTTTTTTAAAAAAAAAAAATTCTTCTATTAAGAATCATTTTACTTTTTATTTAATAACTCACATTTCCGCAGCAAACGTAAAGTGCGTTCATAAACCACGAATCTTTTTTTAAAATCCCAACTTTTATTAATTATTTTTAGATAATAGTAATTACTTATATATATATTAACTAATCATCCTAAATTATATCTATATATTATTAATCTTGTCTTTTAAAGTCGTCTCTCTCGAATTATCTAGTCTTTTAAAATCCAGCTGCCCGCCCACGCAATCGAGCTAAAAGCAGCGAATCTCGTATTAAAGACTATACAATTCATATTATTCTAATTTTTTAATCTTAGTTTAGAAGCTTTGTAAGCCCTAAACTTCTATGTAAAATATTAATATACACAGACAGGTAACAGATACTCATTACTAAATCAAACATTAGAAAACTCGATTGATGGAGGTTGTTTACATAATCTTTATAGAAAAACCATAACATTTAAATAATGCAATATTGTCGGCAAAAATTTAGTCTATTATTAACAAAAAAAATTTATTTATTTTTTTAAAATAAAAACGTGTAGTCATTTATTTTTATTAGACTATCGAGTCTCGAAAAAAGTAAACTAATAAGAAATTCAGCAGACGACGGATTATTTCCCGCATGCAATTTAAGAATAAAAAAGAGAAAAAATGTCTTACCTGTTTTAACCATTTTGAAGGTAATGTAATTGTGTACTTTTAAAGTTTCATTTAATCCAGGCTGGGACAGGTCCCTAAAACTATATCCACTGGTCATTTTCCAAGTTACACGTTCAAATCTTTCACCATAAACACTAACTTTCGCTCTCTAAACGATTTCCTATCCATGTTACATTGCGACGATACATCATTCAGTGTTAGGGCCCACGACTAGAGCGCAAGCGTCGAGCAGAAGTTTGAAATATTCCGATTACAGGTTTGTCTTGAAAGGCCAAAAGAATTAAACTTCTTTACTTCGTAATTCGCATAAAGTCTTGCGGAGTTTATATAGCATTAAAATATTTAAAAACTAATTATTATATCTTCCACGGTTGTTTACGTTTCTATAAATATTATTAGGCATGCGATTTTGATAAATTTTTATTTCAACGCATTTTCTTGTTTATTTACTTTCAGTAAGCAATTTAAATCAATACAATTCCTTGTCACCTTTGTGCATTAGCTGTCGTCAAGCGTTTATCTGCAGCCACTAGCCTACACAAATATCGAGTTCTCTTAAATGTTAAGCCTCCATCATAATAGTAAGAGGTTTTATTAAAGTGACTAAACATCAGAGCTTATTATGGATCTTTAAATAAGAGCTGTTGGGAGCTGTTGGAATAAATTAACAAGTCAAGGGACGATAAACTACTCCCGATAATCATTAAGTATTATTGCTTGATAGTAGTACTCTATTGTTTAAACACTTTAATGTGCCGCAGGCAGTAAATTAGAATATATATATACTTTGCATATAATAAAGATTTATATGAGAGATTGTGACCTGGGCCAACTGATGAGTGCTGGTTCAGCACGAAATGCATCTTGGCGGTCATTTGTCTTTTATTATATCTTTATTTATATGAATTTGAAAAGAATGGGGAAGTGTGGAGGTGTTTATTATATCTATAAAGATTTTACATACGGGACAGAGAAAGGTGTATAACTCCGTGTGTGTAAATTTAAAAAAAAAATCAGATATATTAATCTTTAACTGAGGTTTAAAGTTTATATCTGTGCTAGACATAATCTCTAGTTTCGAAAATGTTAGTAATAACCATTAGTGTATTTATCTGAAATGGATGGCGTTAAAGTTGTGAGTGGAGGAAGTTTGACAATGGTAAATGAAAATGTAACAATATATATATCATAACAATTACTAGCATAAATGCATTAAATATATCTGATTGCTAATACAATAATAAATATATACTGTTATCTTTTTCAAACACTATCATTTTTTTTAGGTAATATACATATAAACTATTTTTTGCTCTTTCATAATCTTCATCTGCTTGACTTTGATTTCCGTGATGAGTGACTGTTTGGATAAACAGCTTATAGGCCATCTTCCATCCACTTTTCTGCATGGAATCCAATATTATTAATCCTGACATTCTGTTCTGTCAGTCATCCATGACAATTTTTGCAATCCTCTTCTTCAATGTTCCAATCATGGCATCATCCTTTTCCAATGTGTTCACCTGTCTCATCACATGTTCAAGATAGAATAGCTTTCATCACTTTACCATCTCAACAATTGTATTTATACATCTCTGCTTTACCAAAAGCCACTCTCTAGCCCTCTTAGATGTTCAAGGCTTCTAACTATCTGTTAACAACATTTTGTTTCTAAAGCATCAATACTTGTTTTCTCTTGATTGTCCATGCCTCACATCCATATGTAAAACAGTTCATATCAAAGTTTTACCTTGTTTAATAATTTATAAAACTTTTTAAAATATAAAAACAGGCAAAACTCTCCATACAGTAGTGCCACTCAGTGCCAACCAGAGTAATCAATGGGTGCCAGAAAGCTTGCGCATAAAATTCCTATCTAGTGCCTACTCATCCAATATCCCCAGACTAGTTTCTGGCTTGTGGCCTTCATCAGTGAGGAGCTTTGGATCTGAGAGCACTGCACCTAGATCTTAGGTTCTAATGCAACCCTCCAGCAACCACATTTTATCTCTGTTTAACTACAAAACTATGAGAATAAAATTGAAAACACAATAATATTTTCAGTCTAAGCAAGTTTGATGGATTATTCACCATTTAGGTAAGCCATGACAAAATTGTAACCTAAAAATTCAAGAGCTATATCTTATGATTATTAGGGTGTAGGATAATAGATACATGAATGTTAACTACAGTTTACTGCTTTGAGAAATATTAGATCCACTTTATGAAATGTTTCTATGTTTTATTGGACTAACAGTGCCAAGATTTTGCATGTGTCAACATCTAACACTAAAAACTAGATACATACATAGGTTTCACGATTACAAAAATTTTCCTAATTATAACAATTGTATAACATCTGCAGAAAGGAGTTTGCTTTTAACTGAAAGGAGACCATTTGATTCCTCTTGGAGGCCTTAAAGGAATTGATCAGGGCAAATTCCTAATGTCCATTCCCTACGTTCTTGTCATTGCAGCTGTTATTACTACATGATTATTCATATAGTACACGAACATGGATGGGCTGCCTACCAACATGCATTATCCAGTGTGGTGAGTTTATTGGCTTTTTACTTCTGAGTTTAAGATCAAGAAACACCATGGTTTTTCTTCTCATTTTCCTGATAAGGCAGAATGAATATATGAGTTAAATGATAAATATTTTTCTAATAGATATATATAATCATGACAGACAAAAATAAATCACGGCCCCTATTCCCCAAAGACTATAAAGTCACCAACCAAGGCAGCAGTTGGTGGCCAAAAGTGGAAGGTGCTAAGAATCTCCTGATTGTGGAACCAGGCTGCCATTTGATAATGACTTTTTATTTAGGTACTTACAACTGCAGATCACTTTCAAGTGAAGGAATATTGTAAGAATTAGAAGAACTGTCTTATATTAAATGGGATATTATTGGACTTTGTGAAGTTAGAAGAAAAGGTGAAGAGACAATTGATTTAATAATTTGACATGTACTCTACTATAAAGGCACAAATACTGGAAATACAAATGGAGTAGGATTCATTATAAATAAGAAGTGGAAGAACAACATTGTGGAGATGGATGGTGTTAGTTACACAACTTAACAGCAGATATCAAATGCAGATAATTCAGGTTTATGCCCCAACAAGTTCTCATAGTGATGAAGTAGTAGAAGATTTTTATATGGATGTACAAAAAGATTTTTATCAGAGTAAACAGATTTTAAACTTGTTATGGGAGACTTTAATGCTAGAATTGGTAAACAAATGAAAGATGAAAGTTCTGTAGGTAATTTTGGTTATGGTAATAGAAATGAGAGAGGACATACACTTGTGGAGTTCACAGAAAAAGAAAAACTTCATATTATGAATTCTTTTTTTGAGAAAAATGTTAAAAGGAAATGGACATGGAAGCATCCAAATGAAGGTACATCAGAATTGGTTTATATTTTGACTAACAGAAAATACATATTTCAAGATTGTAATGTTCTTAATAAATTTAACACAGGAAGTGATCATCGATTAGTAAGATGTAAGATAACGTGTTAATGCAAAACTAGAGAGACAAAAATTATTAAGAAAAACAATATTTACAGCTGATATTCCTAATCTTCAGAAATATTCTAAATAATTTAAATTAGAACTTACAAATTGGTTTCAAGTATTAGTAGACTTTGAACATGATTCAGATTTGAATGAAATTAATATGAAAATAACTAATACACTTTTAAAAACTGCAACAAAGATAGCTGGTAAAAAAATTGACCAATAAAATTTCTACTTAGACTAGAGAATTTATAAAGAAAAGAAGGAATATGAAGATATATAAAAATGATGCATTAAAAAGGATTGAATATCTCGAATTTTGTAAAATGGTGCAGAAAAGAGTTGAAAATGATATAAGAAAGTATAACTGTGAACTAGCAAGGAAATCTGTAAAAGAGAATAAAAGCCTCAAGACTGTAAAACAATATTTTGGTAATGGTAGGAAATTTATATCTAAAATAAGAAAAAAAAATGGAATTATTACTAAAAGAAGAGATGACATCATGAAATGGGTAGAAGACTTCTATCAAGAATTATATAATAATAATCAAAAAATATCTCATATCTATTATATCTTCTAAATTGCCCCGAATTTTAAATGAAGTAAGACATGCCATTAAATTTATGAAGAAAGGAAATGATCCGGGTAATAATGGAATTATAATTGATATATTAAAAGAAGCAGATGAAGAAATTGAAAAAACTTTAGCAAAGTTATATACCAAATGTCTAAATAATAAAGTTATACCAGTTGATTGGAAAAATGCAGTATTAATATTAATATTTTAAAAAGGTGATAAAGAAGATATTAAAAATTACAGACCTATCAGTTCTTTTATTGGTTTTGTATAAAATTTTAACCAAAATAATTACAACTCGTCTACAGAGAACATTGGATTTCCACCAACCAAAAGAACAAGCTGGATTTAAAAGTGGTTTTAGTGAAGTAGATCATATCCAGGTATTGAGAGAAGTTATAGAAAGGACAAATGAATATGAGTTGCCATTATGCTTTGGATTTGTAGATTATAAAAAGGCATTTGATTCTATAAACATTTTTTCACTGATTAAAGCATTGGAGCATCAAGGTATAGATCCAGAATATGCCATATTTTAAAGAATATTTATAAAAATGCAACAGCAACAATTAGATTTCATGATGATACTAGGAAAGTCAACATTGAGAAGGGTGTAAGACAGAGTGACTCCATAACTCCAAAACTTTTTACAGTAGTGCTGCAAGAAGTATTTTGTGGATTAAAATGGGAAGCTAAAGGGGTGAAAGTAAATGGAGATTATTTAAGTCATTTAGATTTTGCAGATGATGTAGTTGTTTTTGCAAATAATGCTTTAGAGCTGCGGTAAATGTTGTAGGAGTTATTAGATGAAAGTAGGACTAAAGAAAAATGTTAAAAAGACTAAAGTAATGTTCAATGGATTTTCTCAAACTATAAAAATAAAGATTGATTATTATGAGTTAGAAGAAGTTAACAGTTACAAATACCTTGGTCAGATTATTAATACAGATGGAAAC
This sequence comes from Epiperipatus broadwayi, assembly GCA_028023455.1. Lineage (NCBI taxonomy): Eukaryota > Metazoa > Onychophora > Udeonychophora > Euonychophora > Peripatidae > Epiperipatus > Epiperipatus broadwayi. Next base: position 334,796 of record JAQFVV010012706.1, read on the forward strand.
ATAATGGATGAAATTATAATCATAGAATTAAACTTGGTTGGAGTGCTTTTGGTAGAAATAATTTGATAATAAAAAGAAATATGCCTATGTGTTTGAAAAGGAAGGTTTTTAATAAATGAGTTTTACCAGTTCTTATTTATGGATCTGAGACTTGGACTTTTAATAGAAGAGCAATATAGAGACTTCAGACCACTCAAAGAAGTAAGGAGTGATGCATGTTGGGAGTAACAAAAAGAGATCAAAAATGCAATATGTGGATAAGAAAACAAACAGGTATTACTGACCTCATTGAAAAAATTAATTGAAGTGAAGTTGGGCTGGACATATTGCTAGAAGAGATGATAATAGATCGACAATTGAAATTTTAAACTGTATTCCAAGAGATTTAAAAGACCCAGAAAGAGACCACATGCGAGATGGATGGATGAAATAATAAAGTGTGCAGGGGTGATGTGGAGAAAAGAAGTTAAAGAACGGAGAAGATGGATTGAACTTGGAGAAATTTTCATCCTGCAGTGGATTGATAATGGTTGATGATGATGATGATATCTTATCGTGTATCCGATGCAATTAGTTCAGTAGAGTAACAGACCCAAGAGTTAAAGATTCTTAAATTGAAGCCCAAACTATTACTTCTAGTATTGAATATCACATGATTTCGTAACTAACTATTTGAATCTAACATTACGTTGTATTATAATAATCGTAATTACGTAAAGATTACAATGAATGCAAATAAGAAAGAATTCGTGTCTTTTACCGCCCACTTGGAATATTTATGAAATATATTTTTTAAGGAGTAAATAATTCTATTTTTAAATTAATAAAACGTACATTTACCAATAGTGTGGAACAAAAACATTATTTTAGAAAACGGAGGAAATGCTTATAATTTTTTAATAACTATTTTGAAAAATAAAACCATATGAGAAAAATATAAAACAGTCGTGATTCATATAAATACAAAAATACTATTCATATTTATATTAATCTTCGTCCAATAAATATGATAGAAATATAAATGGCCTTAATAAGCATCCTCATTTTTTTGGCATTCTAACAATCGTGTTTAGGATGTAGGTCTCTCCAAGTTTAATCCAGTTTTCTTCAAGTTTAACCCAGTTTTTTAAGGCATTTTTTTCTCTCTCCACACCACAGCAGCGAACTTTATTATTATATCTATACACTTTATACGTGATCTTTACCTAGGTCGTTTATAATTTCCTTTAATGCAATTTAAAAATCCAGCTATCCATCTATTAGGAAAACCACATACCAAAATCGGGAAAAATATCAATGTATCTCTCATCTCTTCACAATCATCCACCAATGCAAAATATGAGATATTGTCTATCATTACGCATGCATTTTACGAACAGGCTTTGCTCTTCAGCTGAGGTAAAAGTATCCACCTGAATTTCCATGCTCACATGGAAAACTTGATTAATTGAATTTATCACTACATCAACCTCACATAAATTGAGGGTTGGTTTCTATCCATTTTAAACCCTTATAGAAAAGTGAAAAATCCTTGCACTGCAGATATATATTTTCATTCTTTATCAGTTCATCTCTCATCTTATTTCCATGATAGTGTAATTGTTCATCTGTGCAGAAATTCAAAACATCCTCTCTCACTACAGATGCATTACATGAACAATATTTGCTCTTAGGTAATCTAGAGATATCACCATTTAAGTTTCTATATCTATGTTAACGACTTGATAGCTCTCACTATGCCACTCTCACAAAATAGCTAAATTTATTTCTGTCTATTTTGCATGCGTGTGTGCACATATGTGCCAACACCCTCGATTAAAATCTGGTCCAAAAGTAATTTCAAAGTTTTCCTTTATAATTCGGTCAGGTTTGAGATTTTATTCAGTTACCTAATCAATCATTCAAGATTGTCTGATAATTAATCATCAGACATTTTTAGAAGGATAAAGTACTTCTCAAATCCCTACTACCCAACAATTGGCAACTTGGGTAATATCTTTTTCTTCACTGTGTCTCTATGGAGTTGCTTTTGAAAAGAGATCTGCTATACAGTTGTTCTATTTAAAAGATAAATTGAGGTTTATTTCTTTTTATGAAATGATCCACATAATGGTACCACATTCTTACCAAAAATGTGATCACTCTAATCGAAGTTGATTTACGTATTGTGACCTGTATCCATTACTTCATTATAAAAAATAACTGGTTTATCACAGGTAGTTTATAAGGAGTTCAAACATCAGAAATGACAAACTGGGTCATCATTTACTGACCTTTAGCTGAAATAACTTGATCACCGCCCCAAACCAAGCAGGGCAACCACTTCTTTGAACATATTTTGCAAATGCTCTCAAAGTGAAAGTAAATGAAACTGTAAAAGTAGGACATAGTATTTAATCATATGTATTGCTTATAACACTTCTTTTATATACACTTTAATGCAACAAATTTTCTTAAAAACTTCTTTATTTTCCTTACAGTTTTGGCAGTCTTCATCAGAGCTCTATCTTCTTCTCTGCTTTAATTAAAATGATGAAATAAGATAGGAAATTTTGAAATAAATATCATTTTAATTGAAGAAGATAGAGCTCTGATGAAGACTGCTGGACAGTCGAAACTGTAAGGAAAATAAAGAAGTTTTTAAGAAAATTTGTTGCATTAAAGTGTATATGAAAGAAGTGTTATAAGCAATATATATGATTATATAAAGATATGCAAAGAAAGTGAAAGAGAAGAATAAGAGAATATACATAGTATTTAACAAAGAAAGAACAGAGAAGGAAGATGAAATTGTTTTCTTCTAAAGATGTCATTTGACTCTTCTATTAGTATTTCTTCTAGAGACATGTCCAGTAGTCATATCCATTCGTTTTTTCAGTCATTTTTTTTCCCAATATTTTATTAATCTTAGCATATATTTCTCTGTACTTGCTGTTTGGTTTAGATTCTCTATAATGCATTTCTATTATATACCCAAAACTCAAACTGATCAAATGCATTTATTAAAAGTATTCTTTTTCATACCTTAAATATATTTATTTTAATATTAAGTTATTTTTAGCAAAATATTAATTTAATATTTCTCCCCTCCATCTCTTACACACACACACACACATATATATATATATGTGTGTGTGTGTGTTTTTACAGGTTGTAGATATAAAAAACATGTTTTACGGATTCATCCATATAAGATTTTAATTTAAAAAGTCCAATGTTTCAACTTGATCACATAAGCTCTCAACTGGGAAATAAAAACTATATAATAATTTTAAAAAACAAATTTTCCTGAATTTTTTTTTAAATTTTATACACCTATTTTTAGTTGTGGATTTCCCAGTGTCTCTACAACTATATTTATTAATACTGTTTATAGCACCTGTACAATTATATAGTTTTCATTTACCAGTTGAGGGCTTGGGTGATCAAGTTGAAACATTGGAATTTTTAAATTAAAATCTTACACAGATGAATCCACAAAACATGTTATATATATATAAATTCTAATAATTATAAAATAATACAAGTATTAATATATATATATATAATAAAATAAAGTTCATTTATATAATATACGACATACGGTATACGAAACATAAGTAATATAACAGATGAATGATTCAAACTAAAATAACATCTTATTTAAGGCTATAACCTTAATACTATGCATCTTGAGCATTAAATTTGCCACTAGAGAGACCTCTTCAAATCCTCAATGCAAGATTATGACTTTATAAAGATAAAAGCAGCACTCTTATCTTCAACCTACTTTCTAATTATATAGGTGAATCTAAAGCATTTTGATTTGAGAGTGTGAAGCTGTTGAACTCTTTATTAATTAAGTCCACAATTTCTATTAAACACTTCACACTCTCAAATCAAGATGCTTTAGATTTGCCTATATAATTAAAAAGTAGGTTGAGAATAGGAGTGCCGCTCTTATTTTTATAAAGTCATAACCTTGTGTTGAAGGTTTGCAGAGGTCCCTCTAGTGGCAAATTTAATGCTTAAGATACATAGTATTAAGGTTAAGCCTTATATATATATATATATATATATATATGTGTGTGTGTGTGTGTGTGTGTGCTGACTATGTGCTTAATAAATTAATATTTATAACATCTTATGTAATTCAACTGTCAATAATTTCGTTCTTTTCTGAGCTAATGTAATCCATAACATTAATGAAAACATCCACAGAAAAGGTAATTTTTTAAAAAAAATATTCAGCTTTATTCCTGCCTAACATGCTTTTCATATAACATGCATTTCATATTCATGGCTTATTGAAAGCATGCTAAGCAGTAATAAAGCTGACTAATAAATATCTTATATAAATGAATGTGAAATGTATGCACTTCATCTAAAATTGCATTGAAAAATAAGTTCACATTGGAAGCTAAATTTAAAGTAATATACAACTCAGAAAAATATTATACAATCAAATTTTTCTCATAGAACTTCTAGCTAAGAACTTGGGACCATATACCTATGTCTTAAAACTCTTTATTTTTGTTTTTGAGTTTTTGTTCTCAAAAATGATAGAAGAAGCAGCAAGCAACATAATTCTAAAAATAGGAATAATTACAGAGGCAATTATAAGGATGAGAGATTATAATATTTGTCTTTAAAAACTGCTTTAGCATTTTTACTTTTAACATATATTTAACTTATCATTAATCTGAAATCCCGGCTTTCGGGACTTTTTTTTTTGGATTTGTGATTATTTTTTCAGATCTCAAAAATAAATCTTTTCCCTCTTCAATACAACTTTTCATTTTGTTAAAAATTCAAAATGCATTTTGCTGATTAGAGTTTTATTTACTAAGGCAATAAACCTAAAGCACGTGTGTTTGAAAATGCAAAGGTAGGGACCTCTACAGGTCTTAACCACAAGCTTACACATTGGAAAAAATAGGGGAATCCTTCTTTACTTCAACCTATTTTCTATATAAATAAGTGAAGCTGAAGCGGTTAGATCTGAGAGCATGAAGCTATTCAATACTTCAATGATTAAATCCACAATTCCTATTATACATTAATACTCGCAAAATCTTTCGATTTACAATGAATCAATGGAAAGATCTTATAGTTAGAAATCTATTATAATAATTTAAAGTTGTAATTATAAATTTATTTTACGCTCATTGATTACCTAAGTAATATTTACTAAGGCAATAAACTTAAAGCATGTGCAGTTGAAAATGCGAAGGTTTATTGCCTTAGTAAACATTACTTACGTAATCAATGTGCGTTAAATAAATTTATAATTAGAACTTTAAATTATTGTCATATAATTAGAATTTTAAATTATCGTAATAGATTTTTAACTATAAGATCTTTCCATTGACTCCTTGTGAATCGAAAGATTTTGTAAGTACTAATGTATAATAGGAATTGTGGATTTAATCAGTGAAGTATTGAATAGCTTCACGCTCTCAGATCTAACCGCTTTAGCTTCACCTATTTATATAGAAAGTATGTTGAAGTAAAGAAGGGTTCCTCTCTTTTCTTCCAGTGTGTAAGCTTGTGGTTAAGACCTGTAGAGGTCCTTACCTTTGCATTTTCAACCACACATGCTTTAGGTTTATTGCCTTAGTAAATATTACTTATGTAATCAATGTGCTTTAAATAAATTTATGATTAGAGTTTTGTACATTTATATATATTTTAATATATTGTATAGAATTATATTATTAATAATAAAATGTCCTTTAAAGTATTGAATTTCTATATATTTAGATGAGCCCAACATGTTTTGAATAGCAGTAATTAAAACAATACTTTGTAATTTTGACTGGAATAGTCAAGTGTTGGTGGCCTAGCAGTTAGCATAGCTGTCTTTCAAGCAGCTGGCCCAAGTTCACTTCCCAATCAATGCTTTGACTAATAATAATAATAATAATAATAATAATAATAATAATAATAATAATAATAATAATAATAATAATAATAATAATAATAATAATAATAATAATAATAATAATAATAATAATAATAATAATAATAATAATAATAATAATAATAATAATAATAATAATAATAATAATAATAATAATAATAATAATAATAATAATAATAATAATAATAATAATAATAATAATAATAATAATAATAATAATAATAATAATAATAATAATAATAATAATAATAATAATAATAATAATAATAATAATAATAATAATAATAATAATAATAATAATAATAATAATAATAATAATAATAATAATAATAATAATAATAATAATAATAAATGTTGAACTAGAAGTATTTGGATTAATGGCCGTCTATCCATATTTTTTTTCTTTAGATCATGTAACATTATATTTAGCACTGAAGCAAATGGTCACATCGCTTTGTATAATCTTAACTCCATAAATTTACTTCTTTCCTTATTATTTTGTAATTCAATAAATAGGAGTAGTTTGCTATAAAAGAAAGATTAATAATATTACAAATAAACTACAGCTTGAACAAAGAGCTTTGCTATTTGCTCAAATAAGCTTTGAGATAATTGCTTAGCAAGAGAACGCATTTAAAATATATCTATATAAAAACCACCCCTAACCCCTGACCAATGGTTTCATGCTTTTGGCACTCCTCAGAGAGGCGCTAGGATAGCATAAGACACTAGATCTAAAAACACCAACCCAAAGCCAGCATTTACTTAAGAGTTGACCATTGAGTGGATAATCTGAAATTTTCAGACAGCTAAATGTCTTCAAACCCAGATATCTAACTCAAATAGCTATATGGAGCTGAGAGATTTTTATCCAAACCATATATTAGCTATTTGAGTTAGATAACTGGGTTTGAAGATGTTTAGGTGTCTGAAATTTTCAGATTTTCTACTCAATGGTCAACTCTTAGATAAATGCTGACTTTGAGTTGGTGTTTTTAAATGTAGTATTTGAAGCTACCCTTAGCGCCTGTCTGAGGAGTGCCAAAAACATGAAACCACTTGTTTCCATAGATATTTTAAATGCTTTCTCTTGCTAAACATTTATCTCAAAGCTTGTGGAACAATTAGCAAAGCTCTTTGTTTATTTTTTACAAGCTCAAAACAGAAGTAGGGTCATGTGATATATGACTCTACTTTTTATTGACTATTTATAGTCTTTGCTTTAAGTCTTATGTGATGTTATATTGCTAAGACTTCTAATATATGGTTTAGCTGGAGATCTTTCAGTCCCATATAGCTATTTGAGTTAGATAGCTGGGTTTGAAGACATTTAGGTGTCTGAAAATTTCAGACTTTTTAATCAATGGTCAACTCTTAGATAAATGCTAGTTTTGGGTTGGTGTTTTAGATCTAGTGTCTGAAGCTACTCTAGTGCCTTTCTGAGGAGTTCCAAAAGCATGAAACCATTGGTCAGGGGATGGGGGGGGTTCAGATTGATATGCTTTCTCTTGCTAAGTATTTATCTCAAAGCTTGTTGATCAATTAGCAAAGCTTTGTTTATTTTTTTATAAACTTAAAAAAGAAGTGGGGTCATGTGATATATGACTATTTTTAAACTACAGTTTAATATCACTTTCAACTAGGCAAGTCGTAGTCATAGTTCTAGATAAGGCCAGATTTGTAAACTGCTAGAAAGCAGTGCTAAGCAGTAGTTTATTTGTAATATTATTAAACTTTATAATAAACAACTCTATTTATTGAATTATATAATCTTAGTTTATTTTTACATCTTTCGCTTTCTATTTTAATCTACAAAATTATTCTAGTAAAAGTGCTTCAAACAGCTCTGCAAATAATAGTCTTTTCAATATTATAATTTAGATTAATTTTGCTGCTGCATTTTGAAAGTCATTAAAATTGGACCATATTTTATATTCAAGTCATACTGTTATAATATCTAATTATTGCAAAGATGCTTTAATCTATGATATAAACTTGTAACACATTTATTTCCCTCACATCTTGATTGTCATCTATTAAGCTCAGACTACTTTTAAATTCATTTTGTTATTTGTGTGGGTTTTTTATTTCTAATGGATTTTTTTAAGATTATTTGCAATTGTTAATATTTTTTCTTCTTTCTCAAATATCACTAGTATTAGTATATTCTTCTAACCATTTTATCATGTTATTATTCAGCATCTGCAAAATTGCTTATATTGGCATATGTTGGGCACTACATGGCACAGTGATTACTATAACTTTTCTTTATTATTTTGAGCCTACTGTGCTTCTCTGGAAATAAGACCTAATCAGAAAATAAGCATAATTTTTCAGAATGCTTAAAATATAAACCCTATCCCAAATATAAGCCATAATTAAGATTATCCACCAGATAGATGGTCAATAGATGTATTGAATTATAAAGTAATGAATGTATAAAACTGGAAGTTAGTTGCATGCGTCAAATTATAAAAATAAATAATATTCATTAAGGCTGTAGCCTCAATCACATGCGTATAAAATTCGATAGTAGGGACCTCTACGGGTCTTAAAACCACAAGCTAATTGTTTTCACATTTTTGATGTTTTACTTATACTCTTCTGCAAACATTATAATCAAAGTAATATCATATGTATTATTTTTTTTAATATCAATTATGCACGATCTAAGATAACAGCAGAGGAAACACAATCCAATATTTTTTCTAACGTAATAAATATTAAAAAAAAGTATTTAAATTTTATGTTAACCTATAAATAAAATAAATTTAAATCTTCAAAACGATGTTCAGGAATTTAGCTACCAAGTAGTAAGGCAAACTAATACCTGAAGCCCACACTCTCAAAAGATTCATAAACTTGATATTTTATTTTTGTATACCTTAGTATTTTCAATGACATATTTTTCAACTCGAGATGTTATAATTTGAGTTCAATTTCTTTTTCTTATAACAATTTGTCAAACAGTTGATCCAAGTAATTTCAAGTGGTTTTATAAACTCATGAGGTACACTTTGAGTTCCAGAGTTTGCCATTCTATCCCTATGCCAAGTCACATAAAGTCATATCACTATATGTGATTTTATCTTATCCAAAAATGTCCTTTAAGTAGTTTTCAATTATTTTTTTTTATTTTACGTAAAATCTTGTTTATTAATAATCTTTACAATAATTATTTACATATAAATTTTTAATTACAGATCTTTATACTTATTTATATATTACTTTACAAGTTTCTTCTTTAAATAATACTTTTTTTAATTTTTATATTATTTTCATAATTTAAATTGTGACAGATCAGTGCTTGACCAAATTTTTTCCCGTTATTTTTTTTGGGGGTGGGGATATATCTGATAAAGTATTTATTCCAATCATTGTCAAGTTTTTTTTAGCCAATTATATATATATATATTTTTTTAAGGTAAAAAAAAAACACAGGTGACTGATCACCAGCTACATGATATTACAGTGTTCAATGTTACAAGGTAAAAACAAAGTAACATACGCTCGATAAAAAAACATATCCACAAAAGGGTTGTATAACCTTACTCAATATGTATCTATATATGGACGAGCACAGATCTGCACTGCCCAAGAACAATCCATCAAGGGAGCACAGCAGCCCATCAGAGCAGTAAAGGTGCTGAAAATTTTGACCCTGTACCCTCCCAGCAGGTTTTCTGGAAGCGGCAATAATTGTCAACAGCCCGCACCCACAAACCAGACACCCAGTGACTGCCATCATCAAACCCTGTGAAAGAAATGATGAGTACAGACCTGTGCCCACCAATGCAACAATTGGATTTAATGTAGTCTGGAATCAAGCCAGATTTACTTGTACACCATGAATACACACCATTTGTCCATATCACCTAGCACACTGAGGTCAATGGAACTGAAAGTCTGTTTGTAATCACTATCAACCTCCTGTGTCTGCAAATGTTCACAATACCTGTTCAATTTACCCAACTATAAAGTCCCTTAGGGTTCATTATGGTTATTATTTGTTGATACTAATTGGATTCTGCTTCTTTGGATTGAATTCTAGGTCTTGATTAGGAATCAAGGATTCAGTTGTATAATCTGAAAGTTTACTGTTAAAGCTTGAAATAACTAAAAGAGGATGAATCATTTGTAGCTTCAATGTCTCTGCTTATGTCTAAAACATCATTTGTACTAATTTTGCCTTTAAATCATTGTTTGTTTGTTTTTTGCTGAGGAATCATTTCGTTGTAATTCTGTGTTGATTTGAAAATTTTTATTTTTGTGATGCCCCAATCACACCGGAAATGGGCTAATAACTTCTGTTGTGATCCTTGATGAAACTTGATTTTTGTGCAGGAAGATAGCTTAAGTCATAATCTATAATGTTCAATTCTAAAATTGAGATCGAATTAAAATTTAAAATAATTTATTCGACCTGTTCAACACAACGATATTATAACTTTATTCCTATGAACAATTTAACACTAGGATTTCTTTCTTTCTTAATTTTATGATTAATTTTTGTATCTATAATGTTCCTTAGGTTGTTTTCTGTCTTCCCTGACTGGTTTTCAGCTATAGAAACTTGTTTAACAATATTAATATCTCATGCAGAGATAAAGTTCTTAAAACTATTTTTGTTAACGTTTTTATTTTCAGCATTTTCAATGAGATTTAATATCCAAATGTTTTCTCTTTTTATTCTATCAAAAAAAATTAAGATTTCTAGTGTCTCTATTCTTTTTAGAATCATTTAGTTTCATTTAAAACTATTTTTCAAAGATTTATGTTATTCTAATGATTCTCAGAATTACTTAACCTAGCGTTTGCCTATTTCCAATGACAGCTGTTTGCATAAAACGGAAACGATATGTAATTTTAATTATTCTTGAATGAAAACTTCTTTAAAATTTCTTGTAAAGATGAAAAGGCAATAAAACAAGTATTCACTTACATCTTAGTAAACTTTTCTTCTATGAATTCAAAACTAGACTATAACTTTAGTGAATAAAACTGGGAGCCTGTAACAGCGTGAACTGGAGTCCCAGGCTCCCTCTAGTGGACTAGCCAATTATATTTTTTATTATCAAAAATCATTTTACACCTTATTGTTCATATAGTTTTCAGAGCATGCAGCAAAACCATTGCATCATGGGATTGAATTTTTTTTATTGTTTACTTCTCGTTTTAAATTTATGTATGTTGCATGAAATAATTTGATCTTAAGAATTTACATGCTGCACAGTTTTCAAACAAGTGAAAGAAGATTTCATCTTACAAAAAGTACATGAAGGCTCCAAATTCATTTTTAGCCGCCCATTTAAGTAAACCTTCATTGGTAGGGAATCATTTAAAAATTTGAAGCAGAATTTGATGTATGATTGTGGAGCATATATTTTGTGAAGATTCTTGATAACCTTAATCACTGGCCCTTCTGTCCAAGTGAACTGATCATTGTTTATTAGTGGGTTTTTTAAAATTGTATTTAATGTTGAGCTATTTAAATTTGAAGTCATCCTGCAAGTCTTTATATGCTACAAATAAGTCTCTATTTTCAATTTTATTAATTAAATTAGTATCTGGTGATGGTGGACTAAAATGTTTGCTTTGTATTATATTAATATATGTTCATGCTTTTATATATGATACATAAATTTTGGATCAAAAAGATTGAAGTCTCCTTGAGTAATTTGTAATCATAATATTGAAATTAATAATAGCTGTGAAATTCTTTACTGTCTTATTCAATGTATTATTATATTGAAAACACTCATCCATGGTACATAATAACCTAGGAATCCCATAGCAATGGCATTTAAATTTTCTTATTTGTAATTGCATGAAGCTTAACTAATGAGAAAGTTTTCTATTTTTTTATTGATTTTATCAATTACCAGCTTTTTAAGGTATTGATTCATACATGTTTTTGACATATAAAGAGAGATTGCTAAAAACTATGATGGAGTTGCCTGTCATTCAAATGATATCGTTCTACCTGTACTGAAGCAGTCAAATCTAAGTTCGATCCTAGCTTCATGATATCTCACATGCAGCCCACTTCAAACAATGAATTTTCGATTGCAATGGGGCTTTATATGTTCAATACACGCTAGTTTCCTTAAAAAAACAATATTATATAAATGTGTGTTAAAACTAACTAGTTTGATGTTTAAACTAATCAATGTTATTAATAAATTCATGATAAAATTATTCATGAATTTATATATATTATAACTGCGTGGACGTATAAATTTATAAATATTTAAATATATATATATTTGTTATAAAGTTTCATTGCGTCGGGAATGTTTTATTTTACTTTTAAACAGTTTGTTCAAATTTTAGTGATTAAAAGCTACATTCTTTCGATAAGCTTTCAGATTGTCCTTTTCCAAAGACAATGGGGAAAGTTTTATTAATTAGCAAAAAGATAATAATTTAAAAATGTAAGGATGGTTCCTAATTAAAATCGTTTTTTAGATTTATAAATTCATTTTCTAATTAGAAAATGAATTCAAAGTTAATGAGTTTGAAAGCCTTACCTGAAGGAATGTATCTAAAATCAATTAGCAAAATTTGTAATTTTGATAATGCAAGAAGCATTAGCTTGGAGGCATCTAGAATAGGCAGGAAACCTGAGGACAGTATAAATAGCCCAGAAAAGTTTGGAGAGGGAGAAGCCATATTTGTTTTAGAGAAGTTCTACTAGAATCTGTGCATCTTTAAATTATGAATTTGAATAGTGCTCCATCATGGTGAGGGGCTAAACTTTGGGAGTCTGACTGCTGGGCCATAAGTCCCCAGAAGATCTTCAATGTGGCTGCTATACTAAACCTTTTCCGGACCAATAGTGCTGCCCAAAATATGAAATAATCAATCAACATGTCATTCAAATAATTTATAAAATGCGCGCCTACGTTACACCCAACTGGACTCTCCCCGTGTGTAATCTAAGGAACCAACCATGAAGGAATGGTAATATCTTTCTTGAAACAACTGCAACTTTCTGGCCAGTTTCCAAACTTTATTTTACACCACCTTTTAAGCTATCTACTGTAAAATTTGCTTTTATTTATGCTATCTTAAGTTATGTAGTAATTCTCTTAATCTCTAGTCTTTAAAATTAATACTTTGTTAAATTTCTCTTTCTCACGATGATGGTTCGTTTATCTAACCTTACTATATATTTATTAAATAATTATTAATATTTATTTTTATTATATGCCAATGATCGATCCTTCGACTCGATGATAATCCCTTTTGTGTCATTTGCCTTATGCAGGTCATATAATATTAAGACTTATAGTAATTCTCACCCATTAGAACTAGATTAATATAATTCTATTAATCATTAAGTCGAAAGAATTTATTAAATGTTTACTATTTTACTAATGGCTAATAATAAATTATTAGCTCAGTTTCTAATCTGTGTCCCCGGCTCTTTTATCTAGTTTACAAATATTTATTTATTCATAATCTTAAAATGTTTTTTGCAAAAGGGTTGATAAAGGAATTAATGTCAATATATTCTAATTCAAATTTTATACTTTTTATTAAATTCAGGGAGGGCATAGTTAATATAATTTTATAATTGCGTTAAATAATTTTAGTTAAAAGCTCGTTTGACTTTAATTTAACTCGATCAGGTCATCATGTAGATCATTCTTTATATAAATGGGTTTTATTCATTAACAATGATGATTACCAAGTCATCATTTTTTTGAACATTACTGGGGCGAGCTATCTTCTGCTTTGTATGCTTGTCATCAATGGTACTATTTTTTTTACTTTAATTCCATAGGAAGAAAGCACTTCCTCACTTGCTTGTTTATATTGGAACACCAAAGGTTCGTGGCTATGACCCAGCCTGGCTTTCCCCATGTTCCATGGATCCTTCATGGGGCATCAAAGACTTGTAAAACACAAGCCACCCTCCTACTTACATCACCGACAAGCCATTATCTCTCATATTCATTTTTATAGCTCATAAGACGTCAGTACCATTTACTTCTCAGCTCAAATAAAGCCCCACCCTCATGCTCATAAATCATGATGAATTGATTTCATTAAAGTTGAAAAAATTCTAATTCATTTCTAATTAAATAAGTTTTCTGCTAAATAGTGAAGTTATGCCCTAAACACGTATCTTGCTCTTTGTGAATTGATTTGCAAATGTGAAAATAAATCTCACATTCTTTCGTTTAGAATTAGAATCATAATTTCTGTCACAGCCAAATACCTTTATCTACCTTTATTTTCTTGTCAGGGCATAGACATATATAATCCTCCTAGAATATTGTGTAATAGTTATTGGCATATAATAAGGACTGCCATTCTTATTTGTAATTATAAATTATTATTATTATTATTATTATTATTATTATTATTATTATTATTATTATTATTATTATTATTATTATTATTATTATTATTATTATTATTATTATTATTATTATTATTATTATTATTATTATTATTATTATTATTATTATTATTATTATTATTATTATTATTATTATTATTATTATTATTATTATTATTATTATTATTATTATTATTATTATTATTATTATTATTATTATTATTATTATTATTATTATTATTATTATTATTATTATTATTATTATTATTATTATTATTATTATTATTATTATTATTATTATTATTATTATTATTATTATTATTATTATTATTATTATTATTATTATTATTAAACATTTTATTAACACATTTGGTTTTTTTAACTTTCTTTCTTATTCAATAGTTATTTTAATATTAATGCTCACTGTCTGTATTGGCAACCCGAACACATACATATATGAGCTGACTTGAAAATATCCTTAGTTATTTTATTATATGTTATTAGTGTCAGTTCAGGGGTCTCAAATCATCATCATCCGTTGAGCTAGTTTCTTGGTGCATAGTCATGTACCATCGACTTAGGTCATCCATTGATTTGATCTGAGCTCGTGAGTTGGGTTTGAATTCAGTTCGGTTTGACTGAGTTTGAATCTGGCTTGGGGTCAGGTTGTTGTGGTTGGTTTTTCGACCGTTACAGTACCTAGTTGCCAAACTGCAGATTTTAATGTTTGTATAGAAAATCCTGCCTTTCTGGGAAAACTATTCATGATATTCATAATAATTTGAATGTTATATATATATTCTGAAAAATTATTATTACATCATCAATAAAAACTATTGCTACTACCTTCACACCTAAATGAAAGATAAAAACCTGATACCTGACTTTCAATATATTTGACCATTTGATTTATGTATTAGGATGAGAAGGTTGGCACTAAGATGGGCTTTGAGCATTCCATCATCAGATTTTTAATGAAATGGACAGCTGAAGAGTTATGAGGATGGGGTGGTTTGAAGCCTGTCCATTAAAGTATGAAGATTGGCTGTCTTAAAATAAGCTAAGCTTTGATTGTATATAAGTGTGGAGATGATAATCTGGACCATCTGACGAGTGCTGGTTTAGCATGAAATATGAATATTGGTGATTATTTATCTTTTTGACATTAGTGTTATCAAGTGTATCAGTGGTATGAGATAGCATAGAAAATTGAAAGTCATGTAAAAATCTGAATTCAAACCCTCTATATGTTACATATATAAATGCAGGTATGAAAAGGCCTGTACGGTAGAAAAAAATTCATATTTCATCTTTAATTTATTACTTTCCTTTTGTATTTCTTCTTTAGTTATACATTCTTTATTCTCACCTGTAATTGTGCTTTTATCTGTTTTTATTTCATTTTCAGCCTTACTAAACTTGATTTTTAACATCATAAAAATATAACCAGCTACATGTAAACCAGATATAAGCTTCTTTTGAGCTTCTAGTATTGTAGAAATATCTTTTGTATGAGGTATATACATTTTGGTATAGTTAATCATTGTTTCTCATATGAATTGTAAAATAGGGATTAGCTTTATTACTTTTTGGTTTGATTTTCCTGCTGGATTTGTTGATGTAGTTTATTATATTCTTCTTGTACATTATTAATTAGTTCAAAATTTGGCTTAAAAAGATGAAAATAATTGGAGCTTATTCTGTATATCTAAAATACACTGTTTTTGACTCTCTTTCTTCATAAATTATTTAGTTCCTTTTTTAATTTTATGTCATGCTTATAAATGGTGATAGATTTGATTTTCTTGTGTAATGATTAATTATAACTAAAGTATTAGATATTTGATCTACTGTACATGCCATGACATCTATTACATTTTTTTAAAGTAATATTTGTAAAAATTCTTATATTCTTCATAGTTAAAACTTTCCATACAGTAGTGCCACTCAGTGCAAGCCAGACTAATCAATGGATGCCAGAAGGCTTGTGCATAAAATCCCTATCTAGTGCCTACTCATCCAATATCTCCAGACTAGTTTCTGGCTTGTGGCCTTCATCAGTGAGAAGCCTTGGATCTGAGAGCACTGCACCTAGATCTTGGATCTAATGCAACCCTCCAGCAGTCACCTTTTATCTCTACTTAACTACAAAACTATGAGAAAAAAATTGAAAACACAATAATAATTTTAATCCAAGCTCATTAGCTTATATAGTCAGATAGGTCTGAACTCAGTTCAGTACCCATACATTTTGGTGTTATTGGTTCTTTAATAACTATAGCCACCACTATCCTATTAGGCATGATTGGTGTTAAACCACTAAACATCACATGATCACTGTTTCCTATGCTTGCTCATAACTTATTAAAACAGGCAAAACTCTACATACAGTAGTGCCACTCAATACAAGCCAGAATAATCAATGGATGCCATAAGGCTTGTGCATAAAATTCCTATCCATTTCTTACTCATCCAACATCTCCAGACTAGTGTCTAGCTTGTGGCCTTCATCAGTGAGGAGCCTTTTGATTACTCTGGCTTGCACTGAGTGGCACTACTGTATGGAAAGTTTTGCCTGTTTTAATAACAGTTATGAGAAAGCATAAAAAACGGTGATCATGTGATGATTCTTCATAGTCATCAATTACTAGCTGCATACTTATGTGGTCAGTAAATCTCATTGATGATGCATTTATTTTGGCATTATTTAATGTATGCCCTAAAATCAAAAACAAATCAATGAGTGATGAAAATCTACTATTGAAAAAGGATATGCATTCATAGGATATATATTTGACAATGAAAAGATGGACAGCTCTTTCATTTTATACTTTAATTCATTTGGAAGATCTTAATGTGTACAATTAAGATCGTCACCCAGTATTATCATACCTGGGTGACGAAGTAATTTGTTTTGAACATTATGTACAACATTAAAAATATCTCTGCTCTTTGCTATGGAATAAATTGCGATCAAATAATGCAATGCTTTTCGAAAAGCGAAGGAAACAATTATATAATTTGGTTGCAAAGTTAAAGTTTGAATTCTCTCTCAATCTGAATTAATATTCAATAACACTGCTACTCCTTGAGCTGGCCTATTATTAGGATTATATAAGAGAATGTGATGCTTAACCAGGGAATTTGTTATATAAACTGATGTATTAGCATTTATCTTTGTTTCTGTAAGTATTATTATATCATTTTTTGATCCTTAATATAGTCTAAAATTTTATTTACTTTTTTATTTGAACCATTAATTCCTCTGCCATTTAGAGTCATTATTTTTAATTTTCTCTTCATTAGTTTTTGATTAATATTTTTTTAATAACTAATTTCCAGTTTATCTTTAAAAACAGTATCTATTATTATTTTTCTTTATCATTAATTTGTTGAACCATTAACTGACATTTTTGATCATTTATTGTTTCATTTTGATGACTCAACAAAGTTTTTCCTCAGGTACCATTAACTGACATTTTTGATCATTTATTGTTTAATTTTGATGACTCAACAAAGTTTTTCCTCAGGTATCATTTGCATTCCTGACTAGACTGGGTATCCTCTTAATGTGATCTTTTTTATTTGACTTTTTCAGTTAGGTGAGGTTTTCATTATTGCTAATATGTTCATCTTCCCATTCATTGATCATCTAAGACATGTGAGATTGAAGACCTATTATTAACTCTTTCAATTGTCTCCTCAACATTTTGGGCTCTAAAAACCAATTTCATTAATTTGAGTCTCATATGTTTGAAATTTTGGATTATTGTTAAGTCTTTAAATTGTCTCCTGGGTGTTTTGTGCTTCAAAATTAATTTCATCCATTTGTGTATCATATGTTTGAAATCCAACCACACTGGGCCAGGTTTCCAATTATCCACTCTACATAAAACATCCAGTCTGTGGATTTTATTGTACTTTTCACAGCTTCTAACACCACAATTAACTACTATGTGTCACACTCTGTTAATCCAAAACAAATATTTCTATATTTTAATAGGAATTTGTTTTTTGATATTCCTTTTTTTAATTTAAGTACATTAGATGAAATTTTAAAAGAAATATTATGAGTCATTTCTCCGTCCACTTTGATGATATCAGCATATCTGTTTATTTTAGTACAAAGAATTCTTTATTAAAACTTGGCAGGGGTATGTAATATTCTCCCAAACTATTAATTATTATTTGTTTAGCAGTACGTAAATGAAATATATATCGTTTATATATATAGAATTTATCGTTTTCCCATTGTTTTCCACATTTCTATCAATTATGGCTAGTGTTGAAAAATTTATTAATAAATTAGTACAAGATTAAAAAATAACATTTAACTAATCTTACCAAATGAAAAGATATTGCGATGTTAGCGAAGAACATAGGAACGCATCCACAACAGACTTGATAGAAATTGTTAGTGATTTTGCAAATGCAAAGATAGGAAGATAGTTTTTTTTTTAAAAAAAAGTGTGATTTAATTTATTTATTTTATATGATAAATCTTTTTTTAAAAAAAAATCAAGTAAACAGGTGAGAACAAAATTTAGAATTCTAAAACTGAAATACCTCTTGAGACATTCGCTTCAAGGTCCACTTTTTACAAGTATGCCTCAGAATGAATATAAATTACTAAAATAAAATATTTCACCTGAGTTATCAACAGACGTTTTAAATGAAGTAGCCACTTTGAAGGTGTCTAGGTACAACTGTGCAATTTGTCAAGCATTGGTTGTCCCGGGTTAGCGGGTTCGCTTCCCGGCTGATGCTATGACACATGGGGGGGGGGGAAACTGTGCAATTTGAACACTTACATGAAAGTATATATTTAATCTGACATCTTTCCTTTATTTTTAAATTATAAATTTCAATTAATGGCATTAATGGGATATAATGGGATGTATATATTTAATCTGACATCTTTTTTTTATTTTTATATTATAAATTTAATTAATGCATTAATGGAGTTAGAGATTATCATATAATTCCTTGCCTAAATATAGCCTTAAACTCAGAGATTAATAATGCTTTTTTATTTAAACATACATAATATCATTAGTATAAAGTTCGTCTTTTTCCATAAGTTTTATTTTTTTAGATACACTTAAAATTTATATTCCATCATACATTCTTAAAAATATACAAAAGTCATTATATATGCGGAATTCGAATTCAGACTTTCACACGACCCATAACTCTCAGTGCCATCTTATATTGCTGACTCACCTGATCACACACATGTTGAAAAGATAAATAATTACCAATATTCGTATTTCGTGCTAAACCAGCATTCATCAGTTGGTCCATATTACCATCTCCGCACATATATACAATCAGTACTCAGCTTTATATTAAGATAGCCAATCTTCATACTTTAATGGACAGGCTTCAAACTACTCCAACTCACAACTCTTCAGCCTTCCATTTCATTGAAAATCTAATGATGGAATGTTCAAAACCCACGTTAGTGCCAACATTCTATCATCAGATTTTCAATAAAATAAAAGGCTGAAGAGTTGTGGGTTGGAGTAGTTTGAAGTCTGAAGTCTGTTCATTAAAGTATGAAGATTGTCTATCTTAATATAAAGCTGAGTACTGATTGTATATATATATATATATATATATGTAGAGATGGTAATCTGAACCAACTGATGAGTGCTGGTTTAGCATGAAATATATATATATATATATTGGTGATTATTTATCTTTTCAACATGTGTGTGGTAGGTGATTCAGCAATATATGATGGCACTGAGAGTTCTAGGCTGTGTGAAAGTCTGAGTTCGAATCCCGCATATATTACATATAAAAATGCAGGTGTTAAGCCTATACAATGTATTAAGAGACATTATAAAAAAGATAATTGACGCCCAAAAGAAAGGAAATAAGCATAGAAAATATTAATATTCAGTGTGTACATTTCAATACATGATAATAAGAATTGCAATATACCAACAAGTCAATTGCTTCATCTACTTTAACAATCTGTTCAGAGACTTTGCAAACACGTCTTCCTACTGAGTAGGAGCATTTCAAAACCCAATTTAACTGAAGTAAAGCTAACTAAACAACAGAAAATTGATAATAGTATTAAAAAAAAAAGGGTTTGTAAAAATAGTAGAACTTCATAATTGGAATTTGTCTTAGAAAGTTAATTTAATATCTTTATCAGTTATAATGTATTGCGTAATTAATCCCACAGATGTTATTAAAGTATTTATAGTTATAATCTATACACAACAATTTATTAAATTGATCTTTTTTTTTACTTCAATTGAAATTGTTTTAAGAGCCTCTAGCTCTTGAGTCTAGCACTACAATTACTAAGCTAACATGCTCAGGGCATTCAACCTCTATAATTCCAATAGAAAAAAAGTACATAAATCGTTACCTTAATTTCACATGTGGGAAAGATAATTTTAATAATCAAGTGATTTCTTTGCTTGAGAGTTTATATATAAAAAAATTCTCACTACGATTATATCACCTAGTGGAAGGTTTAATGTAATGAGAAAAAAAAGAACTTGGTGAAAAGCATTATGTAAGCATTGTGTGAGATCGGATCATGTGGTGTATTATTGGTTTTGTGAGTTTATAAAAAGCTAGAACACATTAGTGAAAAAACTGATACACATCTAAAGATCTTGAATTCCAGAATCCAACACATACTATACTAAGCCATATAGGGCAAATTGAAGATAGTATTAAATAGATCTACTTTTATTGGATTAGGGAGTGTTCCTATTTTAAAAATAGTTCGAATTTGGAAACGTTTAAAAAAACTAAACTTTGGTTGAGTTTGTAAGAACTGTTGAGATATATCAAAATGTGAAAACAGGTTGATATTTATTTTAAAAAAGACATTCCATTGAAACATTGACCATTTTGCTGAATAATTTAAAAAACTGCTAGATAAAATGAACCAGTCTACTACACGCCAAGCATAATCCAAAAAAAAAAAAATAATAATGTCCATTTGGTCTAAAAATTTTATTATTGAGTTGTAAAGAAATTTAGATTAGAATATAGTTAGATCATATATTAATACCCATAGAAAGAAAATATTACCTGCACTTTACCCACTTTTTGGAAAAAATGGATAAGGATATTGCATAATAGTTACATATTACCAAAGAGTCTTGATGTTGAAAGGCTAATGAGAGAAAATATTAGTTATCAGGGTCTATACCCTTTGTGTTGAGACTATAATGAGTAGAAATAATGAAGTGATAAGTTTGATAGAAAAAGACTTCACAACTTTCACCTGAGAGTGGCAAAGTAAAAATATTTAATATTTTTTAGATAAATATAATAAGATTTATTAATACTGTTACAATCCCAAATTTAGAATTTGTAGTTATAAATTAAGCTATAACAAAATAGAAATAATGAACCTATGATGATGAATTTTGACAAAGGAAACTCTGGAGAAGACTGTTAGGTAGTCGAAACCATCAGTTATTTTTGAAAGGGTATTATAATGAAGTTCTGAATTTGCATTGTGTCAAGGACATAGAAGAATGTGTTCTTTATTTATATTAGAATTTTATTATCTGGGACAATGGATAAAACTAGTTTAATATAAAAAATGCATTTTGAAAAGTGTTTATTTTTATCAGGTTAATTTATTTCTTTGTTCAAAAAATAAGAATTAGCAGAAGTCTTATATATATATTGTAACAGTCAGAATCGTCTATCTCGCTAACACACTGCAGAATTCAAACCCCAGACACGAAACTGAACATTCTAGGAGGGGTTGCCTTCTAGATATACTAAGTTCGAATCTAAAGCCCAAATTTCACAGCGCCATCTACGTGACAACGCATCTGATGCCACTACTAGTATGACCTTTGACCAGTGCCTGGTAGCCAGGGAGAAACAAAAGACTCTATACTAAAAAAAGTTTGGGTGGCTAATTAACATCTATGGATTTACAAAAGAAATGCAGAAAATATATATATAGACCGAGACAGTGATAGGAATCAAATAAATAAGAGATCAAATTTAGTTTTAAATAATTTCACAAAATTTATTCATAAAATATATATATAATGCCACTGTCTGCTTATATGAGACAGGGACGCATATTAAATAATTGTGGGCATTATATTTCAATAAATGACAAAAAGATTTTAAAACAAAGTGATATATTCTATTCCTCGGGCTAATAGCATTACAATAATGTGCTTGACGAGATAGGAACATGTGTGAGGTGCTTTGAGCAATTATACAAGTTTAAAAAAATATTTGAAATTAAATGTTATAAAATATTTATTGATTTCGAGAATAGCATGGACAAAAGCTTACTAAGCAACAAAGTGGGAATGTGATCAAAGCATTTATTTGAGAATAATAATAATAGAGTTGCATTAAGAGGTCAGTATTGCTGATAATGAATTTATTAAAGTTGGAGGGTGTGACACGTTTAAGTCACGGATGCTTTGTAAAAAAAATATAAAATAAAACAATATTGAAGATCCGGAATAATTATGGAGGGCATCTCGCCGCTAACTCATAGGAAAGTATTTTATGAACAGCTGAAACTTAGCGACTGTGTGACGATTGCGTTTAATTCCCAGGTGTGTCATTTGGAACACACTCTGCCTGGAAACTTGCAATATACGAAAAGAATGGATTTTGCCGTATAAAGAATCCTTGGAAAAATAAAACAAAGTGATCTCAACAACCAATTCATTTACCAGCAATATGAGACTAGTGTATATAAAAACATACTGAATGGGTTTTACTCAGATTAATAGAAATGCCCAATCAAATTCCCCAAAATTCATTTAAAAGGGTCTGCACATTCTCGACATCAATGATGAACTTTATAATTAAAGTAGAACATGGTAATTAAAATAGGAAAATGCATGCTTGCGGGTTTGAAAAGTAAGTATAGATTTATATACGCAATCATGCATTAGGGGACACATTTAATCATTGACCTCACACATACTCTCATATTAGATTAAAATCAATACCATGTAGATTTTAAACTATGTGATTATATTATATATTAAAGAATAGAATTGCCCTCAAACGAGTGATTTGCAAGATAATAAAATTGGGAAATTATAAATTTAAAATATGCCTTAATAGCGGGGTCTTACTTTCAATAAAGGGAATAGTTCACTCGTTCAAAGACGATTCTGACACATTATCATAATAAAATAAAAGAAAGCTTTATAAATAGAAAATATTAACCCAAGGATAGAGCAAAACTGTTGATTATATTATATTAACACGTTAAAGAAATACATAATGAAGTTATGTGAAATATAAGGAAAACAATTTTAAATAGCTATAGCATGTTAGTTATCACAAGAGTTCTTGGGTTAATTTAGGGTTACTTCTGGAGAAGCATTTAGGTAGATTGATGGTCAGCAAGTTTTTATATAATTTAACAGCAAAATCTGGAAATGTTCATATTTTTGGCAGCAGCAGTTCCGGGGTTCCCTGTGTGATAACTTCCGATGGTCTATAGCAGCAGATGACCATTCTGGAGAGAAATAGCCTTCTCACGCTCCACTCTGTCATGTCAAGATTTACAAATTACTAGAATAGAACTCAGAATGATTTCCCTTAGAAACATTAGAAGAAAAACTGGAGAACAAAAGAAAACCATTCTTTTTATAGTAGACATTAACAATAGAACTGCCCTGGAGCATTACAAAAATATATCGGACTTATCAGCTGTAATCAAATCTATCCCAATGTCTAAAAAAATTCAACATTAATTAATTTTTTTGTTAATTTCCCTGTCGACATTCGGATTACAAACTAGATTTAATTAAAAATTACTTTTATTAATTAAAGAAAACCTTAAGTGGACATCTGCTGTTTTTAGATAAAACTTATATAATATTAGTTAATTAAACTATTGTCCCTCATTTATTTTAAAGAAATATTTGGAATGACTTTTATTAAATTAAACGAAAATTATTTTACTTTTAACTTGCAATACTTGAATCTATTTACTAAACGAATATTTACTAAATGAATTTTATTTTAAATCAAAATATATTACGACGGTAATATATTTGTAAATAGATTCAAACAAAATAACTTTAACAATTTATAATTTTGATATGTTTTAAAATGGATATCATAGTGTGTGTGCAATTACGACTTATATAACTTACTTTTTAATAAATGTAAATTATGTGAACAAATACATAATTCATAATATTTTATTTTATTTGGGAATAAGTTATATATATAATACGAGCATTGTGCTCGTGATTTAAAATTAGGTGGGATTTTCGGTATATAAGTGTATTGCAGACACACTACGATAGATTGGGGTTCAAACTAAGGTATGAGGGTAGGAAGTAGGTGAGAAAAGGTGAAACAAAAATCTGCAAAGCAGACCTTACTGTTTCACATTCCCTTAGTGGCAGAACAAAAAAAATTGTTAAAAAAAAAGATTATACAACAGGTGTCCACCTATGAAGCCTGCATAAAAAAAATTTACAAGATAACCCATAATGTACAAGATATAAATATAATGAAGAAACGAAACTGAATTATATACCCGGATCATATTAATAAATCTACCATCTAGCAAACATTTTCTATTATCCCCTCTCCCTTCAACAAAATTTTATTTAAAAAATCTAATAGTTTAACATTGTTTATATCCAATCTCCTTTTTATATTATCCTGTGACGTGTCCATTTCTTTTTTTTTTGTTGTTGTTTTTAAAAAAAAATGACTATAATCCTGGGTCTGGTGGGTAATACCTGCTTTTATATTTTAATAAGTGCAGTCTCTGATTATCAGGCCTCTTTACCTTGTCTGGTGGTTCTTTAGCCCAGGGACTGAAATCCAGAGTGGTTAAAACTTCGGCCATTTCCTTTATTTCATCCGGTTGAGATATTTGTGCTATATCAGGTGGGATATTTTCCTTGTGTTTTTTAAATACTTTGGTATTGGTGGTAAGCTTGGTTAGCTGGGTTTGAGGCCCTAGGTCTCATACATTCTTGGCTGGAAATATCTCGTCTAAATACAGTTGTGGACATTTTTTGACTTCGTGAAAAATTTTTATGTGATGAAGCTTGGTTAGCTGGGTTTGAATCCGTAAGTCCCATACATTCTTGGCTGGAAATATCTCATCTAAATACAGTTGTGGACATTTTTTGACTTCGTGAAAAATTTTTATGTGACGAAGCTTGGTTAGCTGGGTTTGATGTCCTGTGTCCAGGACATCATTTTTTTCATTTGCCGAATCATTGGACTCTAATTTCTGGTTCAGGGATTCATCTGTTAATGACCCTACTGAGTTCAGGTCTGTTTCATCTTTTCTTGGTTCAATGACCCTTTTATCATTCTTCATGCAGCATTTTTCAAATGCAAGTCGGAGGGCTTTCTGTCCCTCTCTCACTTGTGCCAATTCGTGGATGAGTTTGGCCCAATTCTTTACATTTCTCAGCTCTCCTGCAGGTTTGCTCTTCTTCCCATTGTTTCACTCTTTCTTCACTTTGCTCCCACATCTCTATAAGATTCCGGAATTGGATCTCATTAGTATCCGTATTTCGTGGATGAGTTTGGCCAACTCTTTACATTTCTCAGCTCTCCTGCAGGTTTGCTCTTCTTCCCATTGTTTCACTCTTTCTTCACTTTGCTCCCACATCTCTATAAGATTCCGGAATTGGATCTCATTAGTATCCGTATTTTCCATGGCCTTGGATGATTATCGTGATCGATGATGATGATGACTTTTTTTTATTTTACTGCTAACTATATTATCCTAAACACAAAATATTTTACGTTTGATTTCAAATTTTATTAATGGCTAATAGGCTATCTCCCTCTCGGTTCTGTTGGCCTAATTACTGTTTTTATGTTTATCACTAAAACCCCAACTACTGCCCTCTTATTACTGCTAAAATTTCTCACCTAAATCTGCTGCCAACATATATATTTTTAACTGCCCGTATGTATAAAAATCTCTTAAATTCTACCTGTCAAACTCAAGCAACTTTATTTATATATATTGTAACGATATATAAATATGTCGTTACATTAATTTAAAATAAAAACTTAAAAGTTCGCAAATAAAAGTAAAAAACTAAACGCTAAAATTAAAATGTTTGTTAAACATATATACATTCACACAGAGGCCAAACTTTAAAAATATTTTTTTTTAAAAAAAACAAATAAGTATTTGAACGTACTTTTTTTATAAAAAAGTACAAGATTTAAAAATAAAAACAGGTATTAATTAATGTAATCTAAAAATGGAAATGATTGTTTATAAATTGTTTGAAAAGCAAGCTAGCTTCGGGCTTTTGTATAATTAAAATGATCTGATGAAAGATAGATAAGAAAATAAAAAGAAATTAGCTTGACCAATGGAAGCACCAAGCCTCAGCCCGGACCCGAATGAAAATTTGGATTAGTGACGTCTTTGTTCATTCAATCTGGAGATTTACTATAAAAAGAGAAATATTGAGTTCCAGACAGTTTTTTCGGACTTGATTTGATAAGAACGGTTAAGACGCACTTGCCGTTCTCTCTCATTTTTTTTTGTATTAAAAAAAAAATGAAAAGACTGTGATGCCTTGAACCAGCTATTGCCATCTTCAGGACATTATCTTCCAATGGAGGCATCACGGGAATTAAAAGCAGAAACCTGGACTCTTCTACCATAGCTATATGAAATGAACAATTATTAAAATCAATTACGAACTTTCATCAAGTTTTACAAATTAATAAACAAGCCAACTTAAAGTTAAAACGGACTCTTATCTGACTTTTGTAAGTTTTTAAATCAAATTAATAATGTTTAATTTTATATGTTTTCCGATTGATAAAAATTATTTCCATTTTTTTTTCTTTCTTATTGTATAAATTGTTTATTGTTTAAATTTTAATTGATGAAATTTAAGGTTGGGTATAGACACTGCATAGATTCGTTAGCGGTTGATAATGTTGTGGTTTTCACATTCAATTAGAATATATGTCAACGATATCACTGCAAGCATCTTACGATGAATGCTAATGGGATTTGTATATTCCCTATGCAAGTGACGTTTATCGATGATTTTGTATTTTGATCGGTTGTGTTTAATTTGGAATGTTTTTGACCATGGAATCTGTGCAGCTGAACTGTACTCAACATTTTAAAACAAATTTTATAAAATGCATTTGTGCGAACGTATCTAAATGTTAAATTTAAGTCGGGCGTGAATGGCTATATAGATTTGTAAAGTTATATTAGGGGAGGGTAATCTTAGGTTATTTGTGTCGTTGTTGAATTGGGTCAATGGATTAGATATATTTGTGTAATTAGTAGATGTAGTATAAGTTTAGCTACGTGCAGAATCGCTGAATACACCGCTCCAACCCTTTGCCTATAGATGGGATTGTAAGTCGGCAAAAAGGATCGCGGTCCCTTTCCTATGGAGTTTTTATTTTATTGTTCTTCTTGCTATACAGATGTCATATCCCTGTATTGGACAAGAGTCAATGTTTTCGCTAACTATTCTGTTCAGATGTCCATTCCTGACAGTGTAGTATATTTGTGCTGTTGTATTTTCATGCTACATTGAATACATAAATGTATCAGATGGATTGATGCCAGTTTGACTGCGAATTTTAGCCTAAGGTTAAATCAGGGAAGAATATTTTCTTTTCAAATGCAAATCTATGTAGTCTATTCATACTTGTCCATCTAAATAAAAGATTAAACTCATTGAAATTTATATAAATGTACAATTAAAGAGTAATATAAAAATCTAAAAATGTTAAACCTATTCCTCGAATTTAGAATAAGTTTATATGTGCATAAATAAATATTTTTATGTGTTAATTTCTGGCAGTGGCTTTTATTTATTTATATTTAAGATATAAATTAAGATATAGATTTTTATCTCTGCGTCTCCACTGAGCTAGTGACTTGGGCTAACGATCAGAATATTTAAATAAAGTGGAATCTTAACAGCACGTATCTGCCTACTTTATAAATTTTTCTAGGCTCAAATGCCTAGATGGTGCCCTGGTAGTTGCAGATATTGTTTTTGCAGTTAGATTCGATCTTCACTTTCATTTCGATCGTTATAATATAAACATTCACTAGATCCGGGTATAATTATTTCATTCCCTCTTAATTTAAGATTTGCAAACATATATATTTATTTACATAATCATTGATCTGATTCACGTCTCATTATTTGTTCTAAGAAAAATTTACACACGTTGAAAAAAACAAATTACATATAAAAGAATTGAGCCTGGTGACAAAATTTATTTTAGAAGTAACTCCATTTAGTGAAATTACCCTTGAGTGCCATGTCACCAGTTAAAAATATCCATAGACTGTTAATTTCCCAAAATTAATTTTAAATTATTCCATTTAACTACGGTCACTCTTTAAAACATTCACATTTTTTTTTATTGATTACAACATTTTATTTATGATTAACTTTTTTTTTGAATTCCATATGATAGCCTATTACATATCTAGGTCATTACCGTACAAAATTATTATTATGCTATCTTGCGTGTTGAGCCAATAAAACTTTATTTTGATAGAAAAATACAATATTTGAACTATTTATAGATTGTCACAATATTCACTTGGGACAATATTTAAGTAATTCACGCCATGCGTATATAGCATGACTTAAATGAAACAATAAATACAGATAAATATAGATGGCTCATATCACACTATAGAAAGTTTGGACAAGTTTCTGATTATATAGAATAAGTAATTGAATGCCCGAGTCAAACAAAATATATGAAATATACACGCAAATAAACTATATAGATAATATAGAGTTTGAAAAATATTATATATATCAAAAATATAAAGGATTTGAGTGATTAAATACGAATAAAATACTAAAATTAAGCTACAGGGATGTGGGGCTTTAACTAATTAAGATCTACAGGGATGGGGGTTTTTAAATATTCGAGGCCCCACATTCGAGCAAGCCATGGACCCGGAAAAAAAAAATTTACTATGTAACAGTCAGAATCGTCTATCTCGCTAACACACTACAGAATTCAAACCCCAGACACCAAACTAAACATTCTAGGAGGGATTGCCTTCTTGATATACTAAGTTCAAATCTAAAGCCCAAATTTCACACTGCCATCTACTTGACAACGCATCTGATGCCACTACTAGTATGGCCTTTGACCGGTGCCTGGTGGTCAGGGAGAAACAAAAAACTCTATACTAAAAGAAGTTTGGGTGACTAATTAACGTCTATGGATTTACAAAAGAAATGCAGAAAATATATATATAGACCGAGACAGTGATAGGAATCAAATAAAATAAGAGATCAAATTTAGTTTTAAATAATTTCACAAAATTTATTCATAAAATATATATATAATGCCACTGTCTGCGTACATGAGACAGGGACGCATATTAAATAATTGTGGGCATTATATTTCAATAAATGACAAAAAGGTTTTAAAACAAAGTGATATATTCTATTCCTCGGGCTAATAGCATTATGATAATGTGCTTGACGAGATAGGAACATGTGCGAGGTGCTTTGAGCAATTATACAAGTTTAAGAAAATATTTGAAATTAAGTGTTATAAAATATTTATTGATTTCGAGAATAGCATGGACAAAAGCTTACTAAGCAACAAAGTGGGAATGTGATCAAAGCATTTATTTGAGAATAATAATAATAGAGTTGCATTGGGAGGTCAGTATTTCTGATAATGAATTTATTAAAGTTGGAGGGTGTGACATGTTTAAGTCACAGATGCTTTGTAAAATAAATATAAAATAAACAATATTGAAGATCCGGAATAATTACGGAGGGCATCTCGCCACTAACCCGTAGGAAAGTATTTTATGAACAGCCGAAACTTAGCGACTGTGTGACGATTGCGTTTAATTCCCAGGTGTGTCATTTGGAACACACTCTGCCTGGAACCTTGCAATATATGAAAAGAACAGACTTTGCCATGTAAAGAATCCTTGGAAAAATAAAACAAAGTGGTCTCAACAACCAATTCATTTACCAGCAATACGAGACTAATGTATATAAAAACATACTGAATGGGTTTTACTCGGATTAGGAGAAATGCCCAATCAAATTCCCCGAAATTCATTTAAAAGGGTCTGCACATTCTTGACATCAATGATGAACTTTATAATTAAAGTATATCACGGTAATTAAAATAGAAAAATGCATGCTTGCGGGTTTGAAAAGTAAGTATAGATTTATATACGCAATCATGCATTAGGGGACACATTTAATCATTGACCTCGCACATACTTTCATATTAGATTAAAATCAATAACATGTAGATTTTAAACTATGTGATTATATTATATATTAAAGAATAGAATCGCCCTGGAACGAGTGATTTGCAAGATAATAAAATTGGAAAATTATAAATTTAAAATATGCCTTAATAGCGGTGTCTTACTTTCAATAAAGGGAATAGTTCACTTTTTCAAAGACGATTCTGACACATTATCATAATAAAATAAAAGAAAGCTTTATAAATAGAAAATATTAACCCAAGGATAGAGCAAAACTGTTGATTATATTATATTAACACGTTAAATAAATACATAATGAAGTTATGTGAAATATAAGAAAAACAATTTTAAATAGATATAGCATGTTAGTTATCACAAGAGTTCTTGGGTTAATTTAGGGTTACTTCTGGAGAAGCATTTAGGTAGATTGATGGTCGGCAGGTTTTTATATAATTTAACAGTAAAATATGGAAATGTTCATATTTTTGGCAGCAGCAGTTCCGGGGTTCCCTGTGTGATAACTTCCGATGGTCTATGGCAGCCGATGACCATTCCAGAGAGAAATAGCCTTCGCACACTCTACTCTGTCATGTCAAGATTTACAAATTACTAGAATAGAACTCAGAATGACTTCCCTTAGAAACATTAGAAGAAAAACTGGAGAACAAAAGAAAACCATTCTTTTTATAGTAGACGTTAACAATAGAACTGCCCTGGAGCATTACAAAAATATATCGAACTTATCAGCTGTAATTAAATCTATCCCAATGTCTAAAGGAATTCAACATTAATTAATTTCTTTTGTTAATTTCCCTGTCGACATTCGGATTACAAACTAGATTTAATTAAAAATTACTTTTATTAATTAAAGAAAACCTTAAGTGGACATATGCTGTTTTTAGATAAAACTTATATAATATTAGCTAATTAAACTATTGTCCCTCATTTATTTTAAAAAAAATATTTGGAATGACTTTTATTAAATTAAACAAAAATTATTTTACTTTTAACTTGCAATATTTGAATCTATTTACTAAACAAATATTTACTAAATGAATTTTATTTTAAATCAAAATATATTACGATGGTAATATATTTGTAAATAGATTCAAACAAAATAACTTTAACAATTTATAATTTTGATATGTTTTAAAATGGATATCATAGCGTGTGTGCAATTACGACTTATATAACTTACTTTTTAATAAATGTAAATTATGTGAGCAAATACATAATTCATAATATTTTATTTTATTTGGGAATAAGTTATATATATAATACGAGCATTGTGCTTGTGATTTAAAATTAGGTGGGATTTTCGGTATATAAGTGTATTGTAGACCCACTACGATAGATTGGGGTTCAAACTAAGGTATGAGGGTAGGAAGTAGGTGAGAAAAGGTGAAACAAAGATCTGCAAAGCAGACCTTACTGTTTCAATATATATATATATATTGTAATGGTCTAGGTTTTCACCAAGAGAGAAGGGAAGTATCTCACTATGGTCAAACCAAGGGTCTTCTGGTAGGATGTTATGGATGATGTAATGAAGTACCTAACCTATGATCATATGCTCTAAGTTTACACATTAAATTTAAATACAATTTGGGCTAGTTCATTCATACCTCATCTCTCTTTTGCTCTGTGTTATGCCTCATTATGTCTTTGGCTTTCTTCAGGGGTGAATTTACACTCGATACACTGCACCTCTATACATTTTCCAAATGATTTAAAGATCCATCCAAACATATTACTGTATGATTATATAAAAATGAAATGTGTGTATATATATCCAGTTATAAGTTAATAAATGAATGTATAAATGATTTTGATAAACTAGAGATGGTTTAATTTAAATCAAATTGACAATGTTTATTAAATAATAATAAAAAAATTCAAAACTTTTTAACATGATAAAATAATATAATTATGTCTGTCAAGAATGTATTTCTACCATATCAACAATTAAATGAGTTCCCTATGCCAAATCCTTACTCATGGTAGAGATACGTGACAGGGCACTAATTATTTATAAAGCAAATAAGAAAAATAAGAAAAAAATAATGATTAAATTGATCAAGAAGCTGACTAGCTAAATTATAATATTATACAAGCATATGTGTAGTAGCCCCATCTTCCAGTTCTAGTTATTGGTATTCCATCTTTTTGGGGACTTTGTACTTATGTATGGTTCCTACAGTTGATCGAAAAAACATTCATACATGAAGGTTAGTCATTGATACTGAAAAAATGAATATAAATGATTGGTTAACAACAAAAAAAAATAACAAACTTTTTCCTGTAGTAAATATATGTGCTTAATGTGGAATAATATCAAAAATTTTACCTTATTCTATATCATAGTGGTGATGATTAATGTCAAGTCACTGTGGGGGGAAAGCTGACCTAAACTTTATTTAACATAATTTTTTTTATCTAAATGAATAATTTTTCCTCTTTATTTTGTTACTTTGACTAATAATGTACTTTTCCAAGTTATCAATACATTTAACTTTTCACATGTGGAAGTAAACAAAACTAAAATTTTACAAATATATATAAAAAATACATAATGAATCAAAACTTTCTTTAAATCATCTTGGTTAATGTCCATGAGTTTGGCAATAATGTCTTTTATGGATACATGCTATCTCTCTTCAGATCATTCTCCTTTAGTAAATCATTTATCTCTCACTGGAATTCCTCAGTAATGCACTTGAAATGGTGTTGTTTCCATTTTCTACAGTTGCTTTCCCCCTTGATCCATTTAGACATTTATTGTAGGATTTTTTGTGTTTTTTTAGATATTATTCAGGCAAGTAGATTAAGTCATCGTACTTCTATGGTCAGTACAGTAGCACTTCAGTCCTACGGCAATATTAATTTAGCCAAGATACATTGCACAACATTTTATATCAGATTTAATTTTTCTTGATTTGTTATTTGGCATTTAAGGCTTATATAAGAAAAAAATTACTTTATCATTTATATAAATGCTGGCGATGTTCTATTTTTTCTCTGCATTCAAATAATAGCACTTCTTTTTATTTTTAAATGTCAATTTTAAATCACTTCAGTTCATTTGTTAAACAACATGAATTTATCAAACTTTTTTCTATTTGCAGTTGTAATTTCTTATAATTTTACACTATGAAAATTATATGGATAATATGGAATATTTGAACAAGTTGTCCATCTTCTCTTCTATTTGAACATTCAGTCTTAACATGTTGGCTTCATACTGTTATTGTCTCATTTGAAAAATAACAAAATACAACAGAAATGAACTGGGTTTGCTTATATACCATGCTTAGTTTCTGACATTTAATATACTAGCTTTTCCATTTCCTTTTCCATTGATGTGGCTATCTATTGTTGTGTGTATTATATTGGTTGTAGTTAAAAAATAAAATTACGTAACAGAATTCTACTTTTATTTTCCACACTTGGTCACCTAGTGATTGGCTTGACATTAGGTCATCATTATGTTTACTAAGTCTAAGTTTTAATTTGTGACATAGGATTTCTTTAACTGGCTTTTTATTTTTCCTTAAATAAGAAAAATTAGTTCATTGTGACATTTATTTAATTCAGTACTTAATAAAGCAAATATTTGTCATGTATATATATTTAAAGTATATATCTATGCTAATATTAATGTGACAAAATCTCTAGTTTAAAATAGTTATTAATAATGTTGCAGTAAATCATCATTAAGAAAATGATTGATAAATAATGAACAATGATGAAGATATATGATGAAATTTGATGGCGAGAGCCAATTGATGAAGATTCTTTAGCAGAAATATATTTTGAGAATAATTTATCTTTTCCTGGTGTTTTTATTTATTTGTTTGAAGGAAATTAATTAGCAGGTGATTTTCTTAAATATATAAAAGAATAAGTTACCCATTAAAAATATGCTACATATAACAGTCATGTATTATAAAAGACTAGTGTGTGTGTGTGTGGAAAAAAAACTTTTAAGCATATCTATAAAAATAAAAAAAGCAATACACTTTGGGGGGAAAATACGGATAAAGTTTGATTCATTATGTAGTTATATTTAGTAATAAAACAACAAAAATATTAATCTTCAACTGATTTTTATAAAGTTTATATCTATTTTAGAAATGATATGATAATCTTTAGCCTAAAAAAATTGATTAATAATAATAATGATTGTATTTATCTAAAAAAGATGATGTCAAAGATGTGAGTACAGAAAGATTGACACTTGTATATCGAATCGTAATGAGTATATATATATATTCAATGTGAAAAGGTAAAGGAAACTATAAAACGATAGAATTTACTGCTATGATTATAATATTATATGAAACAATGTGCGTACATTTTTAAAAATGTAAAAGGTATCGTGTGCACATCAAAAAAAATTTTAGTGAATTAATAATCATGAAATTTGAAATTTTTTGTTTTGTCAGTGCCTTGATTAGTTGAGGTGTTGGAAATGGCTAGAAACTAGTCCTTAATTTGAATAAGACTTGGGTGATGAAGTGTGTCAAACTGGAAATATTGATATTTAGATGTTTGATATTTCCATCTTATCTAAAGAGCGAGATTGTTCACAAAATGTATGCATAGTGAGAGAGGATGGTCTTCTTTCAGCATTGGTGGATGAATATGGAATTGGGGAAAGCAAAACACTAATAAAAAAAATTGAAAATACAGAGGTACATTAAATAATTGTTCACATTCCATAAGGTGTTAAAATGAATAGAAATTACTTTCTATCATGAGTGAGTGGTATTCTGAAGAGTATCAATCTGTTGTCATGGAAATTAATGTTCGAGTATTTGATACCTCTAGATTGCCTGAAGTATAAAGGTTGTTTGTGAAATTGGCTAATGAAAGATGATTATCAGGGCTTCTACGCTGATAGATGTTTGGATGTGTAGAAGTTGAGATGAGAGCGGCATTGATAAAATCCAAAAAAATTGAAAATAATAGGCATGAAGTTGTTGCTTTAGGATTATGTCATTAATACTTCTCACAAGACTTTTACTCAAAAGAAAAAGAAAAGTTTTGAGAGTGAAGTTGTGAGAATTATTTTGGTATGACCTGAATAGTTTCTGAAGTAGAAAAAATTCTGAGAAGACATGGGAGGTGGAGAAATAACGCTATAATAAAAATTTTGAATTTTTTAAATGGATTTTGGTATAACTATGATAAATGCATCTTTTTTAAAAAAGTTGATTAACCATCCCAAGAGAAGATAATTTTAAAGATGATATGACAATATAAGATTTTCCTAAAAATGCAGTACAACTCATACTCACTAATTGTCTACAATGTCCCAATTAAGAGTACAAAAATGACTATAGTGAA
Organism: Epiperipatus broadwayi; assembly: GCA_028023455.1. Lineage (NCBI taxonomy): Eukaryota > Metazoa > Onychophora > Udeonychophora > Euonychophora > Peripatidae > Epiperipatus > Epiperipatus broadwayi. Next base: position 370,634 of record JAQFVV010012706.1, read on the forward strand.
GATTTTAGGATAGTAAACAAAAATATATTTAAATAAGCTTAATATATATGAGTGAGCCTTAATGATCATAGTAGTTTTTGAATAAGTTGCCAAAAAATGAAACAAAGAGAATATGAATGAGGAATGTGACAGAAGAAATATTAAACCACTAAATATCACGTGGAGATCATGTGATGTTTAGTGGTTTAATATCAATCATGGCTTATAATATTTGAAAGGTTTAAATAATGTTTGAACTTTTCTAAAGACATTTAAACATTAATATCAGATGATGGAAATACTCCAATATAAGTCATCATTATTAACTTTGATAAGCATATTTTTAATTAATTAAATAATAAGCTACCAATTAATTATTTAAATTCAGCTCACCACATAGTTTTATTTAGTTTTTCATTATTTATATTGCCACACACAGCAAGATAGAGTAAGCAATGGATGCCAGAAGGCTTGTGCATAATATCGCCATCTAGTGCCTACTCATCCAATATCCCCAGACTAGTTTCTGGCTTGTGGCCTTCATCAGCTATACACAAGCATAAGAAGTGGTGGTCATGTGATGCTTATTGGCTTTTCTATTATTTCTTAATAATACATATTACATATATAATTTGTATTTATATATAATCCCTTCACTGCCTTCATCTGAAGCTAGTCAAGCATTTTTTGATTAATTATATATTTTCAGGGGTGAAGAATTCCCCCCCCCTTCAAAATTAATCTATCGAACATGTGTTGCATATTAATTTTTAAAAAATGTTAAGAAATCAAATAGAAATTCATGTTAAGTTTTAAAAAAAATAATAATATTTTTTATAAATATCATTCACAACATTTAATGAATTATTTTTTTTTTACATATATTATAACGTAATCATTAACAATGGTCATTTTTTATGTTTACCATCGCATTTTCATTCAAGCTGGTGTTAATTTTTTTTCTAACCTTTTGCAATAATGGTTAAAATTTGGAATGACAGAAGACAACGTGGAGTGTTATCAAAGTCACAGAATAGTGTCATTGTGGGCATATTATGAAACTTTATGTGTGAATGGAAACACAATGGCAGTGTAATCTCAAAACATGTTCAAAGCAAGTATTTTTTCATCATGTTTTTTATTTTCTTTATTACACTTCTATTAAATTTTATTTAATTACAATCATTTGGAATTTTTCTGTAATTACGTGTGATTTTATAAAAATCTTAAAAAAAAAAAAAATTCAAAGAAATATGTAATACAATAATCATCTTAATTAAAACCGGCAAAACTCTCCATACAGTAGCGCCACTCAGTGTCGACCAGAATAATCAATGGATGCCAACAGGCTTGTGCATAAAATCCCCGTCTAGTGCCTACTCATCCAATATCCCCAGACTAGTTTCTGGCTTGCGACTTTTTATCTCTACATTGATTACTCTGTTTGGCACTGAGTGGCACTACTGTATGGAGAATTTTTCCTGTTTTAATAACAGTTATGTGCTACCATAAGAAATAGTGATCATGTGATGTTTAGTGGTCTAATCATCTTAATAAAAAAAAACACCATTGTTTTTAAACATGATCCTCTGAAAATGGATTATTAATAAAAACAAAAAAATGATTTGCAAGCTACCAGAGCAGGGAGTGAAAGGATTATATGTACCTTTTTTTATATACACATAACTCAATTTAAACAATTAATTTATTGTTTATTATAAAACAACTCTAATGAGAAAATTTTAAAAATTTTGTTTGAAACTGTATTATAATTTGATATAACGTGCGCGTGTGTATCATCATGTATTGTTCGGATATGAATGTTAAACAGCTATGTGTTAAAAGGCAAAGATTGAAAGTCAACATACTGTCCCTAAATAAAAGAATATTATTGTAATAAGATTCAATCCATCATCACTTAATCATTCTTATGGGTACCTGGCCTCTTATTTACCTATTCTTTTTTAGAAATTCACAATTTAAATATATTTTCTACAGCAGATATTTCTTTTATAGATATATGGATGTCAGTATCAGTTTTCTTAAGCAAAAACCTGACAATTTCCCCTGACATTTTCACGTAGAATTTTAAATCTTTTACTCTTTTTGATTACCCCTTCCCCATAGTTTTAAAACATTTTCTTCCTGAAAACAACGTAGTTTTTTATTTGATATTTTTTCCTATAAAAATATAAGAGCTTTTAAATATTTGATTTCCTCTTTGAAGTAGGCATACATTCAAAACACGTTTCTTCATATCTATCAATTATAAGGTTATGTTACTTTTTTTCATCTTTACAAATATTTGAAATTTGGTATTTCAAGTCTGCAATTGTGATCATATGTATGGCATCCAGATAATTAATTGATGCATGTTAAGTATATTAACGTAAACTTATCTGTGCTGAACTTTAACCTATAGATGGTTTTGTTGTAGCTAATCCTACATGCTCATATTTTGTTTATTACATATATAAATTAATGAATGCCATGTAATATCCATCTAAAGAAGAATTTAGAAAAACTTTAAAAAATAAACAAATTATAGACATTTAATCATAATTTCTGGGGTTTTTTTCATGTGTCATAGCATCGGCCGAGAAGCGAACCCGGTAACACGGTACAACTGCTTGTAAGGCGGCTGTGCTGACCACTCGACTACCAACGTTTGACAAATTTCTGTTTTTTTGTTGATTTGTTTTCAAAAATATATTTCAAACAATATTTTTTGAATTTTGAAATGTTTAATCAAGTTAAAGTTTAAAAGTTTTAACAATAAGACTTATTTTTATTTGCATAAGAACCTCAAATCTATTTTATTAGAATAAAATATAATTCTTTCATTGATTCTTAACCATATGAAGTGATATATATAAATAGAATGAAACTGTGTTCAGTTTGCCACTTGAGTGCTTGACAAACATCACATGACCCCCTAGACAATTTTCACATAAACTTATTGAATACCTTAATCATTATATTGATTATTCATATATTTGGTAGATGTAATTTTTTCAATAACTTTATATGATGTCAAAACTAAAATATTACACGTTTCATAAAGCTAACATAGGATATACAATAAAGCTGAAAAAATATATAATAATTGTCAAAAAAAATTGTAGTATTTTAAAAAGTATTAATTTTGAATTTATTTATTAATAGTAAATTTTAATATTTAAATTTTAAAATAAAAATAATTGTGAGTTTAATAAAATTGTAATAAAATTTTGATTAAAATGACATATAATATTTTATACTTTTTTTTTTTTTTGTGATAACAGTAGAATTTTCTGTCAAGTGTTGTTAGCCGAGAGGTCATCGCACTCGCCTTGCAAGCAAGTAGTTGGTTGCAGACGTGTGTGGGTTCACGTCCCGGCCAATGCTATGACATATAGAAAAAAGTAGAATTTTCTGATTTCATTTGAACCTGTAACCCATCAAAAAGAACCTATGGTAAGGAGATATCTTTCTTTTATACAAAATAATAATAATACATATTAGATTATGTAATAATTTATTTTTAAATATTTATTTAAGAATAAATTGTAATTTAAAATTATAAAGAAGCATAAAATAATACAAATAGATGTACATAGACACTCAAGCATATATTTTATATACCTCACACACGCATATACTCATAGGCTTTATATAAACATGTATTTATAGGCTGACTAAATTTTATGTAATATGTGAATACAAGTATAATTATATATATGTATTAGGAGTTCAGATGTAATTATAGGAGATTTGAACACAGACTTTCACGCTTCCTTCAACCATTCATTCTATCTCACACAACTGATATACATGGCCACACACGTGAAAAACATAAATGATGTAGATGGAAACCTATCCATTAAAGTCTGATTTTCTATCTTAATATAAACCGAGTACTGATTATATATGTATGTGGGAGATAATGATCTGTATCAACTGATGAGTGTTAGTTCAACGCGAAATACATATATCGGAGATCATTTATCTTTTTTTACATGTGTGTGGTCATGGGTATCAGTTGTATGACGTAGAGTGGATGCTTGAAAGTCTGTGTTCAAACCCCCTATAAATATAATAACAAATAACTTTCGAGAAAATTTTGAAAAAATTGAGATATAAATATAGTGGTACATTAATATTAATAAAATATTGTAATTAATTTTTATACTTAGTTGCATCTATCTATCAATTAAAATGTCTGCCTCATATAAATTCTTGGTTGCTTCTTTATAATTTATTTTTATAATCTTTTTTTTAACTACGTTCTACAAAAAAAACAAAAAACATATAAGCTAGACACATATAATTTCTGCTTCTTTTCAGAAACTGAATTGGATTCAGACGAGATCTTATAATGCGTGTATAATACAATCCTTTTTTATATATATTTTAAAAATGGCAAAATATGTAAATTATATTAATCTTGTCTTAAAGTCTTTAATCTCAGGACAGATATTAACAAAGGAAAAAACCTCCAGAGTTGCCGTTTAGTACTCTCTTTTTGAGAAAATTATTTAATTACATTTTAGATATTATTATGTTTACATTGTTAATTATATTCGCAATGTCTTTTATCTATAAATGAAACTTACTTTTCAATTAAAATATTATTAAATTCTGATAATGCTTATTTCTTTGCCAAGATTATTATAATCAAAAGATATTATTTCCTTTGTAAAATATTTTGTAATAACATTGATTAAGTGCACATGCAGTAAATTAGTTATTATATAATTAGCTTTTATCTTCTTTTGTTAACATTTTTTTATATTAATTACATAACATCGCTTCCCTCTAAACTCCTTATATAAATAGCTCATCTACTTCCTACTTCTTAATACCCAATTGTTTTTTTAACCTTGGTTTAATTTTTTCTCTCTTATCCCAATTTAATTAAAACACTTTTGACAGCCCATTTCCTGCCTTCATACGCACCAAATTTGTTACAAAGATCTTAACAAAATAAATTTTAAAATTTCTTCTTGACACTATTTTTAAATTTCTCCAACTCTCTACATAATCTATTCTCATTATCTTTCAGCATTCTACACTCAATAATAAATAGTCAATACGCTCTCCCATTTCTGCATAAACTACATTTATAATCCAAATCCTAATTCCACTTTTTTCTTTACCTGTATTATCTAAAGCAACAAATAACAATAAACTTTCTTTAATGTTTTCATATAGCATTTAATATTTTATATCATTTTTGTTCTTATATAACTACCCAACTATTTTTTGATTTATATTCACTTTCCACAACTCTATTTTTTTTTTCTCTAACCAACTTATCTAAGATCTCTTCACATACCTCATAATTATACATCTGTAACACTCTGATGGGGTATTTAACTCATTTGTTATATGAATACATAAAAATAAGTTGTTTATTTATTAAATCTGCATATTAGATGCCCAATGTCTTTATTATCTTCTCTACGTAGCAAATCAAACACTATTTTTATAAACCTGTTTTCAGTCATGTAACAAAATCTTCTAATTATTGTTAAATTTCCTTTGACTTTCTTTATTAAAACTGAAGTTCACTCTATTTCTCCATGAATAGCTTTATAGGATTGTGCCAGTAAGTATTTGTTGAGATACCAGGCTAACGAAAGACAATCTGGAAATGGAATGAAGAATCTACCCTTGTAAGTATAAATCTATAAGTGCTTTGTGCACAGACAATGGAGCTTTCAATTTAATTATATATTAAACTGAGCAATTTCAGGAGATATGTACTCTCATATTCATAGCTAGGCATGTAATGAGAAAATATCTATAATGCATATGGTATGCAAATATATGTAAATTTGAGTGCAACCGGATTATCCCAGCACAAATATTTATATAACTGAACCAAAACCAAAGCACTGGGTAATTCAGTATTCGCTGATCATGAGAAAACCACTGGCCATGTTTTTCAACCATCAGCAGCAAGTATTGTTTGTATGGAGAGAAACGATGCAAAATGCAAAGTTAAAGAGGCTTACTACATAGCAAGCGATCCTGCAACAATTAACAGAAAAGAAGTTTGTTTCTTCATATTAAGAAAATGGATGTTGTAAATGATGCACTCAAATTTACATATATTTGCATATCATATGGATTATAAATATTTTCTCATTCAACACCTAGTTATGAATATGGGAGTACGTATCTCCTGGAAGTGCTCAGCTTAATATACAATTAAATTGAAAGTTTCATTGTCTGTGCGCAAAGCACTTATAGCTTTATATGTATCAGTGAAGTAAAACCTTATTTATTTCTTGTAAGTATAATAAGTAGCAATCTCATAAACTTATATTTGCAATAGAGTGCATTAATGTCAATCCATATTTTATATATATAAATATATACTTCAATTCTTGCATTATGTTATATTTTTGTGCTAGACTTCATTTCAAATATACATTCTCAATTTTCCAATATGTCCATAAAATATATTATGTAAGGTAATCTCGGGTACAGATAATGAATCAGTTGTTAGGGATTTCAGATTTATCCAAGTGAGAATTGTAGGTTGATATTTTTTCATGTATAAAGTATACTTTGAACATTAATACAAATGCCCCCCCTCCTTTATATAATTTTTTACTTCAGTAGGCAAAAAATAAAATTATTTTTATAGCTTAGTGATGTTCTTTACAGCCCTTCACTGTTTAATCACTAGATGAAAATGTCAACAAATTTCACAACCTGTTTTGGACTGAGGTTGTCGCAATCTACTTGCATAGCATATGATAATTATCATTTTTAATTATTATTGAACTTGTAGGATGAAGACTTCTCCAAGTTTAATCCAGTTTCTCTGATCTCTTCTCCATGTCACACCAGAAAATCTCACTTATTTTATCTATCCGCCCTACATATTCGTTCTTTCTACATCTTATAGAATCTATCAACAGCCAGTTTAAGATCTCAATTGTCCAATCTGTTATCCTTGTTTTTTACCAATATTTTCATCATATGTCCATTTCAATCACTTAGACTATGTAATGATTTAATTAACCCAAACCACATTTATAATAAACTTAAAAATGAAGTATTTGGGTATATTTGATCATAAATTGGGGCAGTAAAATCTACATGAACAAAGTTATCAAATGATATAAAGACTTTATCCAAATCTTTTGTATACTATATTACCTTTCTCATTCATCATGTTGCCTGTCTTTATATTCATAATCCAATTAAATACTATTTATTATTCATAAATCGCAATCTATCAAACATTTTTATTATGCTTTTTGCATCTCCCATGTAAAAATCTGACCATCCCATTTCTCCTTGAATTGCCTCCTTTGCTGACCACACATCTGCAGTTAATGTATGTCTTTCTACTTCTGTTTGTGCTTTTTTTAAGTAATTTATCATCTCTTTATTAATACATAATGTATTGTTACCATATATTAACCCTGCTACTGCCACTCCCTTCCATTCAATTCTAGTTACATCACATTTATTATATGAAAACACTGTTAATTTCTTTATTAGTCCCTTTCTTTTCTTTTCTTTATTTATCAATTTTTCCTCCCACTCATCCAAGCATTTTTTCTGATTACTAAGACAATTCCCAAATAGTTATACTTATTCACAACATTTAACTTTATATCCCCCAGTAAAAATTCTTTCTTGTCTGTTTCCTGGGAATTTATCATCATTACTTTTGATTTTTTCTCACTAAATGTAATTCCCATCTCTTCACCCACCCTTGCACATGTCCTCAGTATAACTTCCCTTCTTTCTGTGCACAAGAAGACATCGTTTGCAAATAAAAGACCCAATAATGTATAAACTTCATTGCCACCTATTAATGACATCTCTACCCCTCTTCCTAGTCGCTCTAGTGCTCTCTCCATTTCTCTCAAGCAGCAAAAATAAAATAAGTGATATAGACCATCTTTTCCTTAGTCCCAATCCATTTTTAACTTTAACTTATTCTATATGCATAGTGGCTCCACCTTGTTTTAAAAAAAATATAGAATGGATACTAAACGGTGCCTATTTATTTATCAACCGCAAACCAACACAAATAACTATATATTTTCAGCTCATAAAAAAAGTATATCAAGTTATTGCACAATGCAACCGTAGTGATATGGATTCATTTATAGTTATAAAAAAAAAAACAGTAAAATAGTATATAAATATGTGTGCTTATTTCTTTTATACAAACATAGTTACATAAAAGACATGCTAAATTAACCTATTTACTTTAGTTCAAAGCTATAATTTATTACGACCACAGCAAACATTAAACCTAATAGTTATAAATCTCAAATGTACTAGAGTGAATTCCATGTTTAAAATTTTAACAAATACTGTAATTATTCAGAAGCTATAAATAATAAATATCTATTAATAATACATGCATACGTAATTTCATTAGTACTACATATTTTGAAATATCTCAAATATATTTAATCAGACACTTCAATAAAAGTAATTACATCAATTTTAAGACTAAAATTTAAATCGATCTGTTGATAAAATTGTTCATTGATTGTATGCCTTAAAATGTAACAATGAATTTTAAATCTTTAATTTAAATAGATGTTTTATTAAATAATAAATAAGTTTATGTTGCTAATGGATTTCTCGAGAAAAATTTTGAAAAGTTATTAGTCACCTGAGAAAAAAAATGGCAGCTGTAAAGCTTAAATATTATTAATATTAACGCGTTACCAAACTGCAAGCTTAAGCACTATGATAAGACAAGAGAGGCTCTTTCCGTTAGTGCCATCTAGTGCAAGAATGAGTATTCATTATTTACTAGGTGCATATGAAACTGATTTCTAATCTTTGCCTTTATCAAAAAAAACTTGGGACTCAAAGTTGAAAAAGTACAAAGAATAGAGATTTTATTAATGTCTTTATTATCTTTCCAACTTTCAATTTCAAGCCCATTGATATTTTAAAGCAAAAATTAATCTGAGGACAGGCATTTTATATACATCTGGTAATCAATGATTGCTCAAGCTTACTCTAGATGGCACTACAATAAAAAACTGCTTTTATCTTATCACAAATATACCTATAATACTTAGCGGAATGCTGTTAAACAATAAATTACTTTTTCTCACCACAATTATGCACTTACTAGTAATCAACAGATGCTAACTTATCCAATATCCCAGTTTAGTTTTTAGTGTTTGACTTTCACCAATAAGGAGCTTTGGATTTAGGTGCAGTGCACCTTAATATTTTAGATCCAATTTATCTTTCCTCTACCAGCCATTGTTTACTTCTTTGTTTTACTGTCAAACTATCAGCCCAAATTGATAAACATAAGTACTTCCATCTGATATCCATTGATTACTAAAACTTACACTACATGGCATAAGCATGATGAGAAAAAACATATTAAGTACCTCCATCTGATATCCATTGATTACTAAAGCTTACACTAGATGGCATAAGCATGGTGAGAAAAAAAAGAATTTGCTGCTGAATAACATTATGTAAGCATTATGAAGATAGGGTCATGTGATGTTAGAGTAATATTATTAAGTCTATAGAAAAAAAAGATAAATATTTTTATAAAATACAGTAATCAAATAAGAGCTGAAACTTAAATTTGCTAGCCCTTGATGAACCCATTATTATTTGCTTCAGATTCCCCTATATAAGTGGGCATTTAGGTTAAAGATAAGATGGCCACTCTTATCTTTATAAAAGTCGCTATCTTGTGTCGTGGTTTGGAAGGTCCCTCTATCGGCAAAATATGCTTGATTATTACAAATTTTAAAGCGCATTGAACACAGGTTAAAGCCTGTTTAAAAGTATTTATGTATGCTTTCTGTGCACTCCATAAATTAATTACCACTCTTTAATTTTTTTCAAGTATAATACCAAATATGTTGCTGTTATTTTTTTATTTAAAATATTATCAATTTCATCAAATGAAATGTTAGACAGAAGAACATTTCTCCATTTTAGTGTCATCTAGTCAATGATTACCTGATGAATAGAAAATCTGTATCCTTAGTATTGAAATCCCCTTCTCAGGTCAGTTTCTGACTTTTTCCTTTATTAATGAGGCTGAGATTCAAAGTTTGAAGAATTGTATTCAACAACCACATTGAACTCCATTTTAATTATCAAAATAAAAGCATGATATTCAAATCAATCTATGATTTTGAACCCATGTCAACTTGAATGAACAGTTATATTTATTTGAATCCAGTGCAGTTACTATTATATTTTAGTATCTTCAGTTTTTAATTGATCAACTCCATTTTACTTTTCAAGATGAAGTCATGAAATTCAAACCAACCTGTGGTTTTGCATCCAAGTCAATCTGCTTGAACAATTATATTTTAATTTCAATCCAGCATAGTAACTATTATATTTTAATAGCTTCAGTTCTTACTTGACTAACTTTATTTTACTTGTCAAGATGAAGTCATTAAATTCAAGCCAAGCTATGATTTTGAACCCAGGTCTAGTTGCTTGAATAGTTTGAATCCAATCCAGTAACTAGTATATTTTAATATCTTCAATTTCTCTGTAAGAATATTAGTAATACAAACAAATCATCAAACCCCCAGCTTAAACAATATAAGAACAATTTTATAATGTTAGGACATATATAGATAATTATTTATATTTTTATCTATACTAAAATATATATTTTAATGCACTTTTTATATTTGTATTTATATTTTGCGTATGATAATGATGATGATGATTGTATTGTTCTTGCCATTTCAAAATATCTATAGATTATATTAATAGTAATAATAACAAGTCAGATGTCACATGCTTGCACTTACAAATATGTAAAATTAAGAGTGTGCTAATAACTCTAAACAAGCTTTTTTTTTTATTTATGATAAATGCTACTACAAGAGAAGGCATTCAAATCATTTTTATTTTGGATTGTCCTCATCCCCAGACCGGTTTCGACCTATGGGTCTCTTCAGTGAGGAGTTGGAACATTAGATCTAAAAAACCAACTCAAGCAAAGCATTTATCTAAAAGATAATTGTTAGAAGAAGATCTGAAACTTTTAGCAATTCACGTACAACATACTCAAAGGAAATAACAAGGAATAGTTTAATGTAGACTTAAATTATCTCAAATCTTTACTCAGAAATAACCATATACAAACTTGATAGTCTATAAACCTTTTCAGTTGGAAAATAGCATATCTTGAACTGAGATTAAAGTTCCACAAAAGTTTTATTAATTTTTCTTAGTTATTTAATAGACTAGAGATTATCTACATAATGAATATTTCTGTAGTGTAATTCTTATTACGTCATTCTCATGCAAGATAGGACTGATTTCTATACATTTTTAACACCTTGTGGAGGGGTATAATCATAAATATTTAACCAAAGATATGTGCATCTTGGGATCAGCATTTTTTTCACGTCTTAGGTCAAATATTTATGATTTCACAAAAGTATGTATTCTTAAGTAATTATGTATTGATCAAACATTAATCCGTAAGAATCAGTATATTCTTTCTATCAGTATTGGAGATATTGTATTGGTTTATGTAGAGATGCATCATGGTCTCATTATCAATAAAAAAATAATGTTCAAAAGACATCAACCAGTGATGAAAGAAAAATCTTCAGAAACATTGGCTTATATGTAATATTTAAATACATGTATTTATATTTTAAGCTAGGTGTAATTAGAGGGGATTTGAACCCTGTCTTTCAAATTTCTTTAGTCATCCACTCCATCTTACACAGCTTATACACATGACCACATACTTCTGAAAAAGATAAATGATCTTCAATATACATATTTCATGCTAAACCAACACTCATCAGTTGGCCTGGATCTCCATCTACCATAAACCAAGAACTGATTGCATATATATATATATATATGTGAGAGGTGATGATCCAGATCAACTTATGAGTGCAGGTGCAGTACAAAATATGTATATTGGAGATTATTTATCTTTTTTGCATGTATGTGGTCTTGCATATTAGTTGTATAAGATGAAATGGATGACTAAATAGAGTTTGAAAGTCTGAGTTCAAATCCTCTTTAATTAGCTTATATGGTTATCAATGTAAAATCGTAAACCATATCCTGGTAAATTTATATGTCAAATAGTATAATTAGATGTTGAGTTACTTCACAGATTCTAATGTGTTGCTGCTTTTCTTAACAAGTTAAAAGATAAGGTATTTCATCATAGTGAAATAACTATCACATTTAAATTAGCTGCATATAAAGCTGCTATTTTAGCTCAATTATTGTATGGATATAAAACTTGGACATTATCAATATAACATAAAGTCATTATTGTTATTATTATTAAAGTTATTGTTATTATTCTTATTGTTGTTGTTATTGTTATCATTATTATTATTTTTATTGTTATTATTATTGTTGATATTATTACTATTATTGTTATTATTATTATATTTATTATTATTATTGTTGTTATTATTGGTATTATTACTACTATTGTTGTTATTATTATTGTTATTATTACTATTACTATTATTATTACTATTATTGTTGTTGTTGTTATTGTTGTTATTGGTATTATTACTATTATTGTTGTTATTATTATTGTTGTTATTATTATTATTGTTGTTATCACTACTGCTTTTCTATCTTTTTCCTTTTGGAATATGAATGATCATATCCATATTTATATTTTAATAATGTATAATGAGTATTATTAGCAGTGATGTCATTCGCAAATGAATATGATTTGCATATTAAATTATAAATTTTGTTTTGCCTTTGAATATCTTAATGCAGTGGTTGAGTGTCTAACAATGATGTGTAATATTCTCAGATTGATTTCCGTTCGGCACTTCTAGCAATAATTTTTTTTTATGTTTTTAATTTTATTTTAATTAACAGTTGAATAATATATTTTGAGTTAAAACTTATTTTTTAATTTACTTCAATTATTTATATTAAATGTAACTCATTTTGTTTACATATATGTTTATTTTTTTTTAATTGGCTTTTTAAATTACTTCATTTTCTATGTGAGCGTGTGATATTTATACAGTGAAACGACAATTTCCGCTATATTTTGGTCCAAACCAACATCCTCCATATACATTATACATCTTGTATAATAGTTATGTTTTGTTGATAAACACTGATTAGAAATAGTCTTGCATTGGTGGTCGAGAGGTCAACGCGACTGCCTTGTACTTGCTGGCAGTTGCCCGGGTTGCGGGTTCGCGTCCCGGCCGATGCTATGACATTTAAAAAAACACTGATTAGAATAAAATACACACTTTTCAACATGCATATATATATATATAATAATAAGTTACCTGTTAAAATATACTATATGTAAATTTTAAAATGTAATAATGGTAGAAAATAACAATGTATATATTAACTATGTTGTATTTATTGTTTGGACTATTTCCATCATCCAATATGAGTATTGAATGTCTTTAGAAAAATTGAACTTTATTTAAATATTCCAAATACATTCAACTGTTAGTAATAGCACATCAAATTGGTTAGTTAAATTTTTCTAAAGACATTCCATACTCATATTGGATGACGGAAATAGTCCAAACAATAAATACAACTAAAATACCATCATCACAACCTTCAGAAAAACACTATATATTAACTACTTTATGAAATATTATAACTTTATGTTTCTTATTGCATTGTCAAATCCATATAATATTAATATCATTTATGTTCGTTACTTTTACAATGCTTTTTACAACCCACTATTGACGGTTTTGATTACTCCAGCAATCTTCTTCAGAACTTTTACTTATATTTTCAAATCTTGAAATATAAGTAAAAGTTCTGAAGAAGATTGCTGTGGCAATCGAAACCATTAATAGTGAATTGTAAAAAGCATTATAAAAAGTAATAATGAACATAAGTGATATTAATATTATATTATAATTTAACAGAAGTACTTTTGATTACGTTGGAATCATTATCAACTGAAGTAACATAGACAAAAAAAGCGGATCTCGTGTGATTTTCCAAGAACCATGCTTACTAATATTAGCAGATTGTCTGTTTATTATACAATCTTTAAATTGGTTTTTAAAAAAAATTAAAGAGGCAATGTTTTAAATCAATTTAAAGATTGTATAATAAATAGACAAATCTGCTAATATTAATATATACAACCCCGGAAATCATATCAGGTTTTTATTTTTTTGCCACCAAAATGAAAGTATTTTGACCACTTTTAATAAAGAATCTAAGCTGAAAGAGTTTATTTTTATTTATTCTGCTAATATTAATATATACAACCCCGGAAATCATATCAGGTTTGCTTTTTTTTGTCTACACTTTTTTAGTTAATATTGATTGCAACATAATCAAAAGTATTTCTGTTTAATTAATGTATATATATATATTATTATTTCTACCATTATTATAAATTAATATATATATATTAGAGGGGACTTGAACTTAGACTTTCAAGCTCTCTACAACTATGCACTCCATCTTATACAACTGTACACATAACCACATACATGTGAAAAAGATAAATGATCTCCAATATATATATATAACATAGTCATTTTTTATGTTACTATGCAAATGTAAATTAACATTGTAATATGAAGATGGTGATAATAATGATGATGATGATGATGATAATGAAGATGATGATAATAATAATGAATGATGATGATAATACTAATGATGATGATGATAATAAAGATAATAATAATGAAGATGATGATGATAATTAAGATGATGATGTTAATAATAAAAATTATTTTAATAACTCTTTTTAATCGTATTTATAAATCAAAGTTTTCTAAATATATTCAATTTTCTCAAAACATTCCTTGTTGAAAAAACTCATTCTGTTTAACTTCATATATCTTATTAATCATTATAGTATCATCTTTTAGAGCTGATTTTCCTCTCTGTACTGTTTATTTAGTATCTCCAGTGTATTACTTCTTAAATGCAAAGCCTATTTTCCCTTAATTCTGTTACATCTTTTCTCACTATGCTATTATATGAGAATAACATTACTTTATTTACATCTGTCCTCCTTTGCTTAATTGATAACATATCTCATTATTTATATAATTGTTTTCCTTCCGGAATTAGTTTCAACAAATACACATATTTATCCACGTCATTTCCAATAAATAGACTAATATCTTTACTTTTACATTATTGCAAATCATCCAGACTTAATTCCTATTTTCTTTCCTACTCTAACAATGGTTTATTAATTATTTCACTCTTAAACTAATATAAACTCAATAAAAGTGAAGTTCCTTTATAAGTTTTTTGTAACCAACACGAACATACATTAATTCTCATTTTCTCTAATAATAATAATAATAGTGGCATACGTAATACTAGCAAAAAACGACAAGGTGTAATTTCATTACACATATAAACTTATGTAGCATCCAAAATGACTAAATGGTTAGGAATAAACATTTTTTCGATGTTATTTCTTATTATTTATTTTTCAACCAATTGTTATTAGCGTCCTCTCTTGACGTTTTTATAAATTATTTTTAAAATCCTTTTTTAATTAAATCTAAAAATACAGAATTCGTCATGAATTGTTTAGAATTATTAGCAGGTTCTTTATATATTATATATTGGTAATGCAAGCTATATAGGTCATGTGACATGTGACTGATTTTTTTTTTTTTACTAATATCATAATATTTTAAATAAACAAATTGTTTTTTTAATACAATAATCTAATTATATTCCATAGGTAATTATATTTTTAAACTTATCTATATTTAAAGTCGTATTCATTATTAATATTTATTTAAATCAGTGGTGGTAGTGGAATTTTTAAACATGGGTGATTTATTACAGTATCGCCACCAAAACGCAAGCAAGGAAAACAAAACAGATCATTTCTAATTTCTCAACCGCAGAACTATTTTATCTTTCCATGCCAATCATTGTTAAAAGATCTAATGTGTTTTTTTCTTACTAACTGTTGTTTAAAAAATAATAATGTCTGGAGTAGATCGGTCTACTTTTTATTTCAATTTTTTCCTGTAATGACAATTAGGAAAATATAATTTTTATATATATTCAGCTCTAGCACCCATCATGATAAATATTTAAAATAATATTTCTTTTATTACTTTGTTATATTTTTCAGTAATAAATATTTATAAGTTAACTTATAAATATTAATTACAAGGAAAAAACAATATTTCATTGCTCATCCTAAATAAAAACATAAAAATGGATTCCCTCTGAAGAGAAACTAGAATCGACAAACATACCACACTCAAATAACCATTGACGCTGTGGTAGTCTCCAGTTTCCCATGGTGCTAGTCATGTGTGTTGATAAAAGCAAACAAATCTCAATGTAACTTTCTGAAATTTGCTAAATATGACATTTCTGGTATTGCCGTAATTAGCCGCATCTTTGGATAGAATCTCAAACATTGCTTAAAATAATTCTTTTTTAAAACGGCTTAATTAATTGCATTTATATAATAATTATGCAAAACATTGGATGATTGTTATATTATTGATAATTTCAAGCACAACATTAATTTTTTTTTTAAATCCGGGGTGCTGCAGTCCTGCAGTGCTTATGAATCAGACCCCACTGGTTTAAACATTATTAATTGGTTCATATTCTCAGAGAGTTTAGCTCAAAGAGTAGAAAACTAAAAACTTGGTTTGGCTAATTACTTTACCATCTGATTTAATTAATTTTTTAAACAATTGTTTCATTAATTAGAAGCATCTTCCATTTATCTGTCAAGGCTAATTTTTAGTATAACTTATTTTTATATCTATGATTTTGTTTGTGTATGAATAGGTGGATCAATTATATTCTATTTATGTTAAGGCTTCTATTGAATTGTTGTTGTTTTTTGCCTTTCTTTGTTTATGGAGTTGTTGATGGTTAGACACAAGTATACAGTTTTCAGTTTGATATGCCAAGCAATGCATCCCTTTAATTCCCTTTGCCTATGGAGTTTAGACTGCAGTGGTAAGTATCAAACTGTGGAGTGTATGTTCAATGAATCAATTCCAGAATTTTCAGCTTGATTGTCTTATGAACTTCTGAGCATTATTTACTTTTTATTCTAAATATTTATCATTAATTTTATTCATTCTGCATTTTGCTTCATGGCATCTTTAGTCTTTTTATAGCTTTCTATTCTGTTATGTTGTGCTAGTAAAGAATTTGTACAAATATTCAATGTTAGTCTTTTTTCAAGAATTATTGTTTTTCTGTGATTGAGAAGTCATATTGGTGGCTAGCTATTGTTTAAAAAATTTTCAAAATAGATACAGTTGGTGTTTTGTTGTTTAAATTATGTTTTAAGGTATTTGAGGACTTTATTCTACAGAAGCATATTCTCAGGATCATCAAGTACAATTATTAATTCTAATTAGTAGATACTGGTACATTTGTAATAAAATTTATGCCACTCTTCATTGTTAATGTACTTTTTCTACACAATGTAAGATTGCAATGGTCAATCAAAACAGTTTCTAAAGTGAAGATAAGCACATCAGCATTGCAAAAAGGGTGTGTGTGGTGAAAATCCTCATAATATTGCTTAGATGATGCTTTAAACAGATGCTTGCCAAAAAAGTAAGTAATCTAAATTAATTACAAGTTTAAGATAAATGACAATAGGAGTCTTAATCTCTTATGTAAAGGTGACGTAGGGTTTTCAAATTAAATATGATCATTTGTGAGGATAGTATAGTAGTCTGAATAAAGTGAAAATATTCATGTAGAGTTTGTGGAGGCTATATATTTAAAGAAATGATTTTTTTTCTGTCTTTTGAATATGGAATTCAGGATTTTGTCGTAAATGCTGCATTTTGGTTGAGTTACCCAACATTACAATGTGCAAGTCAATGTGCCAACGTAATAATGGTTCAAATGGACACACACACAATCCCCTAATCATGATTGCAGTGAAATATGTGAATCAGACAGTTTTTGGTAATGATTTGAAATCTATATCCTTCAAAATAATCATGGAAATTTTATGTTTAAATATCATAGAGAATAAAAGAAGATAAGCAAGATTTCATCTATCTTTGATGACAGGAAGATAAAGTGTGCGTCACAGCAGTAAATGACACTATCTATTAATACCACTTAAAGCAAAATTTGGAAAAATCACTTGGAAGCTTTTAGTTGGTAGACTATTAAAATAATGATGGCCATTATGAATTGATATAATTTATATAATGAAAACTAATGTTGAGCTGATGATCTAGCTTGATATTGTCATACTAGTGGTATTCCTTAAAAGCTATTGGAAAGGCTTGGTAGCAATAAGGTATGTTTGTTACTGTATCTAATTATTATGAATCCTGTTAGTAAGGTTTAGTACAGTGATATATTGGCAGACACTGGAGGTTAAAAGCATGGATAGTGACTCAGCTATATCATTTCCAATACTCATATTTCTTATGAATTCCTTATAATAAATTGTTCATCATCATCATCACTATTGTTGTTGTCATTATTGGTAGTGGTGTTGTATTTCTGCTACTGTTGCTGATGGTGTTGTTGTTGCTGGTGTTGTTATTGTTATTGTTGTTGCTACTGCTGCTGTTGCTGATGGTGTTGTTGATATTGTTGCTGCTGCTGTTGCTTATGGTGGTGTTGTTGTTGCTGCTGGTGTTGTTGTTGTTGTTATTCTTGCTGCTGCTGGAGTTGTTGTTATTATTATTATAGAAATTATTTTGCTACTGATGAAATAATATTTTACACTATCAATAATAATCTTGTGTATGATGGAGGTTTTTGGAAAGCATTAAAATGGAAGCAATAAAAACTACATGCCAAACATACTTATTGATGATAATGTTCACTGGAAACCTCGTCTAATATCCCATTTAACTCAAATGATCAAACCTTGAATTTCTATTACCTCATTGTATCTAAAGCCTTGTTTAAGTTAATATTGTTGCAAGCTTCTTCAAACTTATAATGGAAACAGATTTCATATGTTGATTGTGTTTTATTGACAAACATTGCTTTACATGATTCTCCCAACTTACTTTACCCATGTTCTTGTTGCCTCAATTCATATCCTCAAAGCAAATTCATCAAGTGCTCATTTTAACTACTTTGTGAAAGATCTGTGTCACACTTAATATGCAATATTATATTTTTTGTGCTAAATATTGCATACTTAGAACACCCAGCTCTCACAATGTTATTTAATAATATTCTGAGTTGCATGATCAATGTTTAGGTGCCACTGCTTTTCTCTGCTTAATTATGTAAATGTTGATGCTAAGGCATTTAAAATATTATATGGTGTTTGGAGAAAAGATACTGACAAACTTAAAATGTTATTTCAGTCACTTAAAATAAATTAGACATCACGTGACTTAATTTAATAAGCTTGTAATTATAAAAACTAAAGAGTGTGCCATAGCTCTAACAAACTTTATTGATAAATACGACAAGAGGAAGCATTTTAAAAAATCTCTATCTAGAAATTATTCCTATCCCCAGACTGTTTTTATGCTTTTGGAATTTCTCAGTGAGGTGCTAGGATATTTCAGACACCAGATCCTGGTTTTATGAGATATATTAGTGTGAAACTTAGAGTATTATTTTAGCACATTATGAAACGTAATAAATGTGAAGCTTGGAATGTTATTATATGACATTATGAGAGGTGTTCCTGAGAAACATAGTGTAACATTCCGCAATATGAAAGATAATCCTGAAAAAAAGGTAAAACGCTATTATATGACATTATGAAAGATGTGTGTTCTAAAAAAACCATTAGAAGCAGTAAGCCACTCCATTTTTTCTACACTATAGCCATCTGGTGTAGGCCTGAGTAATTAATAAACTTCCGACAATAATAATGTCACATTCAAATCATCTGACAACTTAATAGCTATTAGCCTTCATCAGTGTTGATGCACGGACTAAACACTTTTTTATTAGAGGGTGTCTATATTTTATTTAGATTAAATGAACTTTTTCTTAATTCCGTTAGTAATATTTTTCTTATTTAATTGATTCTGGTTTAGTTTATTTACTTTTTGTTTTTCCTTAGAGACAAATAAAACAACCAAAGTAAACAACGAAAAGATAGATGACGTTGAATTAATGAGAGAAGCAGGAATGTAAACGAATAAGATGCGCATTTTTTTATTTATTACACAAACTTGACTCTTTAAATACTGTAATTATTATAAATCTTTGCTTTAATGATATATATATTCAATGTGCGTTGTTTCGTAAAAGGTCTTTTTCCTCTCTCAGTTTTATTTTGATTTCAAATTTTAAAATGTAGTGAGCTATTAGAAATTTTAAACTGTGATTTAATGATGCAAACTAACATATTGACGAAGATGAAGTTGGAACAAGATCACAGTCAGACCTGGTGACCACCACTTTAGAATAACATTTCTTCTTCACTCCGATGCAAGCCAGTGAATCGTTTCCCAAAAGACAGACATACAGAACAGTATTGTGAGATTCCATTAAAACTCACTTTTTATTCAAAGTTTTTTTTTTTTTTTAGAGGAAAAAGACTGAAAAATAAAAGTGGATTCATTTGTCACAAGATCTGCAATTCTTTAGTCCGACTTTTTAAAGAAATGCATAGAATTAAGGCTAATTTCTATAGAATTATCATTTGAACGATAATTTTACGTTTCAAAGTCAATTTTGAAAAACAGTAATTTAAAAAATAAATAAAATAAAATAAATAATGTTAAAGAACACCTCTGAGATTTTACATAAAAAATATATGTTTCTTGAGATCCATAAAAGATATTTTTAAATGTCTACATTTTAAACCATATATATCAAGTAAATATCCACTTCAGAACTTATCCGTGTATATGTTCGCTATTACTTCAAGTGAGTCTTTCCACTATCTTCAGGTTATCTTTCAGAAATGTTGCCATGTCCAATCCAGATGTTGCTATTACGCTAATTATATTAACAACAGATAAATATATGTATGGACGAAATATATGTCGATTTTCTTTTTGCCAGAGAAAATCTTCATTTTAATACTTTTGCATATTGTATATATATTTAAACTTTAACTGAACTTTAGAGTTTAATGATAATCTCTAGTCTAATAAATGATTAGTAATAATCAATAATGTATTTATCTGAATTAGTTGGGTGTCAACGTTGTGAATGTAGAAATTTTAACATCTATAAATAAAATTGTAAGAATTTGATATTGAGAAATATTAAATAAATCATGGATTTATGAGTAACAGGTTGTGGCAGGGCTTACTGAAGAAATGCAACTCAGGGATTTTTTTAAAAAATGTCTTTATTCTTATGCTTTAAGAATGTGTGGCAGACTAGATGTTTTAAGTAAGGATTATTTTTAAAAAAATTCAAGTGTTTAATTTTGAAATATTAATTTTCAAGAATTGACAATTATTTATTTTAAATGAACCTTTAAATAGACTGAAACATTATTTATTGTTTTATTGGCAAGTAGCCAAGAAAGATTTTTTATCAAGAAAACTGTTTTAATCACATGAATCATTGGCTGGAATTGAAAAAGAAAACAATGGAATTTAAAACTCTCAAAATGAATTTGTAAATAAATAGTTTTTGTCCCAAGAATTTGGAAAACAAGACTCAAATGGATAATCTACTTTTCGTGTTTTCATTTATCCCAAATAGAATTTATCTCATAATCATCAACTGTGGCAAAAATCATGATTTGTTTTCTACATCTTCATTTATGCCTATCTTCTATATTTCAAATGAAGTACCATTATGAAAGAAGAATTGTCTGCTTTATTTTGAATTTGGATAACATTAACAGTTTCTACTGACAAACAAGTTAAAATTACAAAACAACTTATAAATCTTTATTAACTAATGTGATTTGAACCCAGGCTTTCAAGCTCCCTACAGTCAGTCACTCTATCCAATATAACTGATACATATAACTACATTCATAGTAAAAAAGATGAATGATCCAATATACATATTTCATGCTGAACTAGTACTCATCATCATTTGGTCTGGATCATCATATCCTATACATATATAATCAGTGCTCAGTTTATATTAAGATAGCAAATCTTCAAACTTTAATAGACAGGCTTCAATCCTCTCTGCTCTCCAACTCTTCAGTCATTTATATCACTGAAATCTGATGATGGAATGCTCAAAGCCTTTGATGATTTCAATATTATAGTCATACCCATGTTGACCTTAAAAATCAATCTGAACTCTCATATGTAGAACCTCAATATGTCCATTTAAATACACAGAAAAGGGATGGGTAGAATATAAGCTGAATATATAATGCTGAAATTCAAGTATAGTGTATCTACTTAATCTAGATATAATTAATAGTGATTTGAATCCAGAGTTCCAAGTTCTCTATTTATAATAAATTGATGTTCACATAAATATTACGCTGATATTAATTATTTATAAATTGTCAATCCTTAAATATTGGATCAATAACTATGCGCATAATTATCAAACTATATGCAAATAATATGTTCAAAACATTTCAAATATAATATTCAAAAATAATAAAGCAGTAATAAATGATAGTTTATTTTATTTTATAGATGTTACATGAAGATTATGAAATATATAGACTGGATTTTTTAATCATATTTATAATTTTAAATAATGATCGTTTAAATGGTGATAAATATTTATTTTATATATATGGGATTTGACTGATACTGTATGTATTGGCAACTGAGATATTAATGATATGTTTAGTTTGATGTTATTGGTTAGTTCCAGTTATAACTTTCTATGGTTTCATTTTGTAATAATTTTGTTTTTGTAGTGAATACTTTCTTAAGTATGGGTAATGCTTATATTTTTTGTAAATAATCCAGCTATAATTATGAATTAATATTTAAATATTTAATATATTAAAACAGGCAAAACTCTCCATACAGTAGTGCCACTCAGTGCCAACCAGAGTAATCAATGGTGCCAGAAAGCTTGTGCATAAAATACCCATCTAGTGCCTACTCATCCAATACCTCCATACTAGCTTCTGGCTTGTGGCCTTCATCAGTGAGGAGCTTTGGATCAGAGAGCCCTGAACCCAGATCTTAGGATCTAATGCAATCCTCCAGCAGCCACCTTTTATATCTACTTAACTACAAAACTATAAGAATAAACAAACACAATAATATTTTCAATCTAAGCTCAACAGCATCCATTGATTACTCTAGTTGGTTGGGACTGAATGGCACTACTATATGAAGAGTTTTGCCTGTTTTAATAACAGTTATGTGCTAGCATAAGAAATGGTGATCATGTGATATTTAATATATGAAGTTTTAAGAGTATTTCTGGTTTCTATGTCATTACCTAGAGTACTACAGTAGAGAGTTGAGCTTATATCTAACAGGCATTTCATCCAATGCTTAGTTTTATAGTGCTCAGTATATAGGTTATTGTATTACTAGGTATTGAGATTAAGGCTAGCTTGGTTTATTATGGCAATGTCTCAAATTGTTGATCATGCATGTATTTGTTGATTTTGATGTTTTAATTTAGATATTGGTAACTATTATGATGACATTATTTTTTAAATAAATTATTTTGTTTAATAATAAATTATTTTGTTTCTTTTATTAATCGCTATTACTTGAATTATAAAATATAGAATTTTGATATACCAAATTAATGGATGTCCAAATGTAACTCATGCTGGGTAAACTTGTCTTTTACTTCAAGATTTATTTTTAATTATAAGAGTTTCACTTTATAATTTACAGCTTCTCAACATTTTTGTGTAATTGTAATTTTACTAATAAACTTAACTTCTTTACTTTGTATTTTCTTACATTAATTTTCAATATTAAATTACAATTTGTCATTGGAAAGAAGTCTAGATTTATTATCTAGTAGCGCCTTCTAGTAAAATTATGTAGGGAACTATTTATCCATTACAATATATATATATATATATATATATATATATATATATATATGTAACCATATATTTTAGTATAAAATATATTATTTGGTGTAACTAGTATAAAAATTTCTCTTTCTTCTTTTGGTGATTTGATTGGCTTGAGCTGCACTTTGAACAGATTACTTTCTTATATTATTTTAATAAATTTAAATTTTGCTTCGTTCCATATGCTAACTCATATCAAAATGTTTAACTTTTTAAAATTTGACAACACATTAAAATTTGGTAAAATAGTATTAAAAATAATATTTTATTTTTATTTGTTTAAAATGATCTTAAAAATTATTTCCATTGAATTAAAAAAAACCATTTGTTCAATTAAAATTAATTATTAAAAATAAATACAGTAATTACGTATGCGTCTCAATGTAAAAAGAAAAGAGCGCGAATTTAAGGGAAGATCGTCTGTTAGTTTGCTTTTGGTGGGAAGAAAGAAAAGAAAATGGTAAAGGCAAATGGTGTAAATTTGATAAGCTTATTTTAAAATAGTTTATAAGTAAACGGATTGCCACAAAACTTGCTATAAATGTAAATATAACATGGTGGTAATTAATTATAAGATGAATTGCTAAATTTAAAAGTCTGTTCAAGTCGGCTGGCCAAGTGGATCGAATCACCGGTAATAATTTCCAATATCACATTTTAAAATGTCGGAGCTTCCCAGTTTAAATTTAAAAGAGTTAATTGCAAGAATTTGGTATGTTTTAAAATGTTTATTATTCTACAATTTGGAAAAATTAAATAAGTATTTTAATTACAGAATTTTTTATGAATATAAAAATTTGCTTTTAAAAAAAAAGAAGAAGTTTAAATTCAAGTAAAATGTTAAATTATCAACATAGTTTAATATTTCCGTATCTAATTTTAATAGAAATATAGTATTGATTGATATTTAACTTTATAATGCCAGTAATCTATTTGCTAGTTAATTTGTTTAACATTTGGATAATAAACATTCTTCAAATAATTAGTCAAAGCTATTTTATAATTGTATTGTCGGTTTGAAATGAATAAATTAATTGCTGTAATTAGTATTCCTGGATTAACGCATGGATAAATAAATACTTGCATGGATGTGATAAACTTGGAACACTTTTAATAGAGAAATGTAGAGATTAATAACTTTTGAAAAACATTTTCATTTAAATTCTGCGTATCATGTTTTAAAATTGTTTCATGTTTGGGAAGCCACGCAAAATCGTTAATCTAATATTGCTTATAATAACTAATCAAATGGATAGAATTGCATGTATGGAATTTAACTACAGTTATAGCTATTACCTCGTATGCTCATTATTCTACACATCGTACATGGATTCCACGGATCACATTAGGAGTTATAAAATGCTATACAATCCAATTTGTGATACACACATCTGCTAAAATTCATGTATTGAACTATAAATGCTATACATTTAGTTTTATCACACACACACCATTAAATTTTATATATTTGATGAATAATACATTAATTTAATTTTATCGTTATATGAACTTGCATGTGAAGTTCAAAAGTTATATTTTATTAAGTTTAAATTAATAGGGGTTGAATAAAATATTTATTCAAGAGAATAGCGCTTGCGGAAAAGCTTAAAAGTACTAAATGAATTCATGAGATGTATCAATCTTTATGAGATATTTTGTGAGTCTTTCCAGATTTATATTCCTATGCCAATATTACTTATATTATATTACACATGTTTATTTTAAGCAAGATAAGTAGTACATTAGTTGTCCTGATTAGCGTAACATTTTATTATGCAAGAACCCACATTTGCTAAAGTGTTAGTGTTATTCTGAATGGTCAGAATAATTGAGGAGGATGATTTTGCACTTTAATGTGAAGTAAATAGTAATGTTGTATTAGAATGTTAAAGGGCATTAATCTGTGCTGGTGGTTAATCCGCAGATTACTTAATTGCCAATTTTTGTATTTTACACTCATTCCTGCGCTGGTGGTTAATCCGCGGAATGGTGTACTTGTACTTATTGCTTTATGAAGGTGTATAAATCCACCAAAGTGTTTAGTGTTATTTAATTCCTACGTGTAGATGAATACATCCACAGGAATATGTTTGCTTCACAGATATAAGTTGGGCAAAGTATTTTAGTTGATCTGCTAAATCATCTTCTTTCAAGTGTAAGTAGAATTTATAAGTTAGATTATTAAATTGTAGCAGGACACTCTATTCAAGTTACTTCATGATAATTAACTGTTGGTTGATTATTATTTACCGGAATGTAAGTTTACATTTTCACTTTATTTAATGATTACATTATAGCTAAATCCTACAGACATAATATTATTTATTATATGATTATAAGTTTCGGTAGGGATTTATTGAATCTGGAAATGACGTTCAATATTTCATGAATTGATGCTGAATTTCGTATAATCTCCTCAATATTCATTATATTAGATTGAAATAAGGTATGATTAGATTTTAAATACTGTACCTATGAAATGTATTGAAGAAAGTCGATTGAATTATAATTTATTTATTTGATTTGTTTATTTGTGTTTATTTAGAATATTGAAATTAATTACTTATTGTTCATAAATTTGTAAATAAACGTTGATTTATAATTAAACTTACTGTGCCGTTGCTATGTGTCATTCATAACATCAGAAATCATAAACTTTGGATAGAGCATACATTGAAGAGCATACCTTGAATTACGTATTATTGTCAACATGATATAAGAGTTTATAAATATTTTTTTTTGAGAAAACATTTAAATGCTTTTCGTCTTTGGTAGTTTATGATGAGTAAGGTACAATAAAATCCCATTTACCTTTTCCATCATTGTGGCTTTGCGTAGTTGATTCTAGTATAAAATATAAATTAATTATTAAACTTGTAAACAGATTTACCAAATAATGATATAATTGAATATGTTTACTTAACGTTTTTAAATTGTCATTTGTCAGTATAATAAGAGTCTCAATAATATAGTAAACTATAAAAAAAAGAACCCAAGTATTTATCTTTATTTATTGCAAAGCTTTACCTGGACTAGCATTCGTATTAAAAATCATATAGATGGTTTAAAATTTCATAATCTTATGTAGTTCCACAAATTATGCCATCTTGTACATGGTCGGCCATAGGGTCGCATACCATAAAAATCGCAAATTAAGGTTTAAAGTAATAACATTGCACTTATAATTTGTTTAATGTATTTTATCATAATACTATGATAGGTCTTCACGGTACACCCTGGCTGCGATCAAATTAAATCATAAAAGTTTATGTTAGATCACTAGTTTGGTTTATGGTAAGTTGCTCCAGATGTTGATTGTGGTCTTTGGTGCATTAAATAGATAGCATGATATGCTTTTGGTTACAGCTCTTAATAGCTGACAATGTGCAGCGGGAGTTGATCAGTGATCAAGGTTACAATTCTTAGTGCACTTATGTTTTGGTGATCTTACGTAGTTGGGACACAATCAAATGGTTACAATTTTTGGTGCCGCAACGAGTTCGGCACGATAGGTAGTTGAGAGGGCAATGGCCTTCGATGGCTATAGTTGGCCATGAGAAGATTTACGGTTACAATTTTGGCTGCCCAACTACAGGGGCCTTCGGTGGCCATTAGCTGGACATCAAGAATTTACGGTTACAATATATATATTGTATATATATTAGATTAAATAGTTGTATTTTTATATAGGACTATTTCCATAATCTAATATACGTATTGAATGTCTTTAGAAAAATTTAACTCCATTTCAATATTCCAAATACATTCAACTGTTAGTAATAGCACATCAAACAGGTTAGTATATGCTCATTTCGAGAAGTATTATTCTCCCTCTTCTTCGGATGTTGGTGGCCTGACTGGTGACAGTACTAGTATGAGATTCGAACCTGGACCTTTAGATTCTTGAGTATTAAATTTTAAGGTAATGCTCTAATCAACTGAGTCATATTGCCACTCAGTTGGTTAAAGTGTTGCTTTAAAATTCAATACTCAATAATCTAAGGGTCCGGTTTGAATCCCATGCTAGGACTGTCACTGGTCA
This sequence comes from Epiperipatus broadwayi, assembly GCA_028023455.1. NCBI lineage: Eukaryota > Metazoa > Onychophora > Udeonychophora > Euonychophora > Peripatidae > Epiperipatus > Epiperipatus broadwayi. The sequence continues at coordinate 398,539 of JAQFVV010012706.1, forward strand.
CACCAGCAACACCCAAAGAAGAGGAGAGACTAATATCTCTCAAAACATTGTGCATATACTAACTTGTTTGATGGGCTATTACTAACAGTTGAAGGTATTTGGAATATTTAAATAAAATTATTTTTTTCTAAAGACATTCAATATGCATACTAGATGATGGAAATAGTCCAGTATAAAACTACAACTAGAACACCATCATCACAAACCTTCAGAAAAATATTAGATTAGATACTTTCCATAATTATAATGTAAACAAAGTAAAGTATGTGATTATTTCCATATAATAGGAGAGATAGGTTTGGCAGTGATGTTGCTAAGAAACTGTTAATTACTTATAACAACCGTAAGACTGATCTACTTTGCTCTAGTACACCAATAATAATTGTTTTATCTTGAACTTATTTATAGACAAAAGGGGGTTCCCTCTGTTATTTTTAACCCAAGTTGTTATATGTATTTAAATACAGACAACTATTTGTATAAGTTTAATAACTTAGTGTATAGATTGTGCTCTATTTCCAGTATTATTAATCATTATTGGATTATTTAATAATAGGTTTTAAAAATGAATGATCGTCCATACGTTTAAGATATAAATTGATGTGGAATGCTATTTATTCTCATAGATGTGTGGGTAGTTTTTTCCTATCTAGTCAATTAGAAGACAATGAACATTCTGACAGTAGTCTAAAGGAGAGCAGGAAATGTGAAAGAAGTACTGACCAGAGCTTTCCAAATTCTAGGAAGATATCTATTTACCAACCAGTTTCAGATGAGCCATATAAAAGAAAAATTCTCAATCTATTTGAAAAACAAGAATCTCAAATCTTACCTAATTTAAACTCAAACACCAGTTTATGATCATAGCAAATATTTTACATCTTTACTCTATTTTCACTAACCATTATTATATATCTAAACATACACATGTTTGTGCATTGTAACCCATACATGCATATACATATATTCTCTCACACTAACATATATTTGAAAGTTATTAACGATTTGTGAATCATTAAATTTAAAAAGTATGAGTAAAATTGTACGACTTATTGTCATATGGTGTTATTAGTGTAAAAGCTAACATGTTTTGTTATTTACAGTTTGGTCAAAAGGGACTTGAATTTAGTCTTGCCTTATCAATTGTTTGTTAAAAATGAAATAAACATTATTCTATGATTTTCTTTTAGATAATTATTCTGTTGAACATTTAATGTAGAAAGTTTTATTTTATTTTGAAAATAACTAATTCCAAATCATTTATATACCTGGTGTTTTTCTGAAGGTTTGTGATGATGGTGTTCTAGTTGTATTTTTATATTGGGCTATTTCCATCATCTAATATGTGTATTTAATGTCTTTAGAAAAATTTAACTTTATTTAAATAATCCAAATACATTCAGCTGTTAGTAGCACATCAAACAGGTTATTAGCTGATGGAAATAGACCAATATAAAAATACATTTATATACCTTTTTCACTTCTTGCAAATAATTTGTTAAATATTATTTAATATGACTCTTGCTGAAACTTATTTATTTGATATCATTGCTTCATGAATCTATTGCTTAGTCATACTTTAATATATTAAATATATGATAACCTAATGATGAAATGGGGACCAAACTTGGTTTCTCTTTTATTTGAATTCTTTGATGACTGGTAGCTGCACAACATTATATGTTTTAGTGGTTGAGTTTAGTAAAGTTGTTAGTCTAATGGTAAGTTTGTATTTTGTGCTGGCTGATGCATGTTGGTTAGCAGCTTATCCATGTTCATATACTATATACTATATGAGTAATAACATAGTAATAACAGTTGCAATAACAAGAACAGGGACATTAGGAATTTTCCCTGCACAGTTCCTTTAAGACCCAAGAGAAATCTAAAGGTTTCCTCTCAATTAATAGCAAATTCCTTTCTGCATCTGGAAAGTAAGTATTTATTTATATGTGTGTGACTTTGTAGGTCTATCATGGCAAAAAAACCATTGTTAGTGAATTTTTAATTTGATGTTGGATATTGTCTACCTTAGAACTGAAGTATTATGCACACATACAAGCACACACACATATAGGTACATGTAAAAAAGCAAGTCATATATCATAGGACTTAATTTAATAAGTTTGTATTATAAATGTTATATAATGAGCATGTCAATACCTCTTAACAAGCTCTTCTGACAAAAGCCAGAGCTAGAAACCAGTCTGAGGATAGGGACATTCTGAAAAGCTTGTTAAGAGCTATTGGAACGCCCATTATATATATATACTACAATTAATAACTAACTGAATCTACAGTAAATAAACACGCACGTGTTAGTTCCCAAAACATAAACCAGCTTGGTGAACTACTGGATTAATCTAAACCAGTGAAAAGCAGATAATAAAAATGCATAATTTCATTTCATGTAGACCGGGTGGTCTCTGGAACAACCTATTGTCAGTAGTAATAATTTCTCAGGAGTTCTAAAAAATTCAAGCACTGGAAATGACTGGCGTGAATTATGAACCTTAATTAAACTCCATATTAGACGATTCTATCACTGGAACAAACTCCTACGATGTATCAGTAGGTAAAACAGATTCGTAGAGGGCATCAAATCTTAGTTGAGATTAAAACAAAATATATATACCAGGCTTAAATAATCAATATTTATACTGATTACGGTAACATTTATCTACCTACAAGAATTAATAATGACTTTAAAATGACATACATATGATCAACAAAATATCTCTGTTTTTCATTATATTTTTTTATTCTAATCCTCTTCTTAAGTAATAAAATATCAGTTTTCTAAATACAGTATTTAAAAATGTTAATTGACTCTATCATTTATATCTAACTATCAACAAACTTTTCATCTATTCTTATAATTTTAGTTTACACTTGTGTTTGTTTTCATTTCCAACTATTTACAAATTTAGATCAATCTTTTTTTATCATTTAGTTAAATTTATCTCATTATTTGCGAAGCCTGCCATAATACTAAATAAATCATATGCAAAGAAACCTTTTTCCAGTTGGCATCTATCACAATCAAGTGTCAAAACAACTCTTAAACATTTCGTTTAACGTAAATATTTAACATAACTACAGATAAGCAAACTCTTTACCTATATTTATGCCCTCTTCTGTGTCAATAAATGACAAATGGTTTATAAGAAAGTGCCAAAAATGAATGTATAGAAATAAAGTAAGTTAAATATTATAAACTTCACTAATTTTATATAACTGATTATTATATATGATAAAAGATATAAACTGCAAAATATTTTTGTTTAAGGAAAAAATCTTTAGAACACTTTTGGATCACCTAAACAATAGGGCATTACACACCAAGAAGTCGACTATTAATTAGTGTAGGGTTTAAAGACTTTTTTTAGAAGTCCACTTATCTGACCAGTAATTAGATAGTTATCTTGATTAGTTAAAGGCACGCTAATTAAAAAAATCTTAGCTGGCTTGAAAATCTTCTGTTGGTTCCATTAGATCTAAACATAGACTATACGATTGTATGTGCTTGTGTGTGGGGGGGTGTAATGACTAAGTACTAGGCTGGATGTAAATAACATACGCAGACAAATGAAATTTCATGTTGTAAAATGTTGACCTAGCAAAAAAAGAAATTATTTTAATTTTCTCTTCCATGTTTACTCTATCTTACAGAAAAATTTCAACATAAATGACATCTCTCAAAATTCCTTGTCAGAAATGATAACCAAGCTTTGCTATATTATACTAGTTGTTTTTGAAAACTTAAATAAATATTCAATCAAATATATATAAAACTTAAATTATTAATTAATTAAGTTTTATATATAATACTTTTATAACGGGTATTAGACTTTTACATTTATTATATATATATATGAATATTTTAAATTATTAATTAATGTCTGTATTCCAATTATAATAAAATATATCGTTCAAACATAATAAATGTAATTTAAAGTGATTGCTTAACACCTTCATGCTCTCATTTCCATACGCTTAAGATTCGCCCATACATAAATGTTTGGGTCGATAGAATGGGTGGATTCATTCCATTCTTTCTAAAATACTATATCTCATGTCTGGAAAAAGTGAGAGTATTCATTTATAATTTATCTTTAAAATGCATGTGTATTGGCTTAATCGCTAATATCACTATTACAGTATTAAAACATAGCGCTATATAAAATAATATTCCAATAATTAATACAGTAAAAATATTTTAAAAACAAATATATATCATAATTTAAAAGAAGTACTTTCAACTATCTATGTAGTCATTATCAACTAGATTCAAATTGTATTACAAAAAACCATTACAAATGTACACAAAAAAAATTATGTCATACATCAATTTTCCCACAATTCATTAATTTTTATATTAGCAGCCTGTCTATTTATCAAATGTTGCTTTCCATTTTTTATTAACATAGCTTCTTTAATTTTACATTATTATTAATTTCTTTCAGTACACAAAATCTTAACTTTATTAAAATCAAAATCAAAACCATAATTACATGTAACATTATGATCAAAAAATACTGAAGGTGATACATCATCGTTTCTAACATTCTCTTGTCTTGATTTTTATATGAATGTTTTAAAGGATGGATTATCCACATTGGAACAGTCATTGGTATGTAACCAATGAAATTAATTTTCTGTTCTTTAACTGAACTATGAAGCAGTTAAGAAGTACTGTGAAATAATAACATTAGTTTTATATACATAATAAACTATAAATACTAATAGCTAGCTGAATATCATACTTAAATACATTACCACATCTTTCATGCTTGAACAAACCAATAAAATATCAGATATCTATTGTCAGTGCAAGATTTACAATTAGGCAATAAATGGATTCCATTTATTGCTTAATTGTAGTATTTCCTTAGAAACATATTTAAGATTTTCTATTGGTTTGTTTAAGTATGAGAGTTGTGGTGATGTAATTTACATATATATATATATATATATGTATGTGTGTGTGTTTTTAATAGCAACAAGTGCTCCTGAGCTTTTTATCCAGATTACTGTAGATTTAATGATAAGTATGTATGTTAGACATATTATCAAATTAGTAAGACAACTTTGTTAATAATTTTCTCCATTATATTAATATATTGGATTATGATTTTAATTAAAATTAAAATGGTTTCTGAAATAAGTTACTTTTTGATAGTTTTTGATGTCTGATACCAATTTTATTTTCAGTAGACCAATCTGAATTATTTAAATGTTTGAAATATGAGAATGCACGAACTATGAATGTAAAATGTTTTAATAAACATGTGATCAATTATACTTGTATTCAATTCTACCAGAAAACAAACAATCTATAAGATTTGAATTTCTTTTAAAATTCATATGCCTACAGAATGTTTAAGATGATTATGTTGTCATGCATTAAAAAGATCACAGAATAATCTCATGATTGATCAACTAATGTAAGGTGATGTTCTGTTCTATATGGATAGTATCTAAATATTTGCTATATCTTAGAAGACAGAAACTGTAAGAATTTCCAGTAACTTTTCTTTATAATGGTATTTATTAATTATAAATATAACTAGCATTCAATATTTTCAATTTTTTTTTTTCTGAATATATAGCATTAGTACTGCCTTTAATTTAGTACATTTCAATGAAAGATAGTTATAAGGGCTATGTGCAAATATTTTTCTTTATGGATCTCTAAAAGGTGACACTGAGGAATAATGATAATAAGTTATTGAAGCTTTTGAAATGTGGTGTTACTAAGAATGTTGAGAACTCTAAAGTCAACAAGGAAGAAAACAAATCAATACTTAATGAGATTGGAACTGAATCCTCATTTTGGCACAGTGGGCCAAATTGAAATTGCCTTATTTTGGTTAGATCATGAAATGACCTAATTTATTAGAAATATGCATATTACGAAAGAAAAGTTGGCTGGCAATTACATCGTTGAACTAAATATTTGCTCACAATTGTCATAAATTGCAAGAAGGATGAAAAAATTGTTACTTAATTAAAGTGAACTGAAATTTTAAGTTAAAAACTGTAAATTATCAGGTAGAAATTATATGATGGTCTAAGGTATCAGAAATTTAAACCTCATTTAAACTTTTCAAATACTTTCAAATGTTAAGTAACAAGTTACTGATTAGTATATAACACAACATTTCAAGTAGTATTGTTTTCTCATTTTCAGATGTTTCTATCCTGACACCAATGATAATACTAACAAGGGAATTGAACTTGTGGTATTTAGAGTCATGAATATTGAGTTTAAGAAAACATTAACCAATTATGCTATTCTGTCAAAGGTAACAGTCAAAAATTTATTTCTGGGTATATGTTATTTATACGATCACCTGAAGTCTTGAAAGTAGCTAAAATATAACATTTATATAATTTAATATATCAAGCACAGAGTTCTTTTTTTCAAAATAGTTCATAAATATCCAAAATAAAAATAAAACAAACTAACTCCTTTTTAAAAAAAACTTGTTTTTTATATGACTATTACATGAAAAAAAAAAAAAAACAAGTTTTAAAAAGATGGAGTTAGTTTGTTTTATTTCTATTTTGAACATTTATATAATTTAAACATAAACATTCTTCCCTGATTTCACTGCTGCAAGATCATTGATGAAAACATCCATGATTTTCCAGCATGATGAATAATTATGACTCAACAAAATCATTTTCTCAGCTAGTTATTATAGACTCAAACTTATTATTTTACCACTGTATCCCACGGTATCACAATTCCCTTTCAGTGAAAAAGCTATATTGCCCTTTTTCATTTATGCATACATTTCACAAACAATCTTTACTTTTCAAGGGAGCAAGAGCTACCTAATATCTTAATCAATCCCTATGTCCAAGCCAATGTCTTGAAACCACTCACTATGTTATTTTGTGAATGGGAGAAATTTATTTCTATTTACTTTTAATATCTTGCAGAAAAGTGAATATTTGTTATACTACAAATATTAATAATCAAATTTTTTTTCAATTATATATATATATATATTTATATATATATATTGCAACCAGTTGGTTACATCGCTGCACTAGAAAAAATGAATAAACAATTAGGTAGTTGGCAGCAGATTCCTCAAGTTTGAAAATTAAAAAAATTATTTTATTAATGGGGGAAAATAATATTTAAATTTTCTTAGACCTATTTTTATTAAAGAGTCACTCAATTATTGTAAAATCCCCACATGATAGTATGAAAATTCTCAAACATTAAATCTATTTAAGTGTACTTTTTTAAAAAATAAAAATTAAAAGAAAAGAAAGACAAAAATAGGATTTTAATAATTTTGTGAATTTTAATTTATCAGAGTTGTTTTCCTTTTTTTATATCTATTTAATGCAATGAAAAAATCAAATCAATGCAATTAAAAGATTATCTTCTTGTTTTTTTTTTCAAGATTTGATTTTAATTATAAAGGAATGTCAAAAATTTTATGTTGTTAAGTTTTTAATATATGATTAAGGAGATAATTTGCTGAATAATTTTAGTTATGAAATTTGATTTAATTGGTTGTCATGAAAATGATAATTTAAGAGATAGATTGTAATTGGCTTGTGGGCAAGATTGTTTTAAAACAAATATGTGAGGGTGTAAATTAGTAACTATACCCAAGTGTCTAGAGAGAGGTTATTGCTAACTTAGCTGTTGAAGAGAATAGTCAAATCTTAATCCTGCTGCTGAAAAGGATAGTATAAGAAATTATTCCTAACTTAGCTGTTGAAGAGATAGAAGTCCAAGCTTAGTCCAGCTGATACCAAGCTATTGAATAAAATCGCAGGTTTTTTGTATCAAGCTTTTAGCATACTATGAGTTTAGCACTAAAAATGGTTTGTACAATGAAAACCATGTGCTAAGTTCAGCTAAAAGCTAGGCATCACCTTCCTCCATGTCATCTATCTTTACTGGAAAAAATGTAGGGAAAGTGAACCCCCTTTAAGCAGTCTGCAGCCTTGTATTCAACCAAAAGCAATGAATCTCTGTCTACAGCTGTCTCACTTAGAAATTTAAGAGGAAAACCAAATGGACAAAAATTGCTATTTTCATTTACCTAGAATTGTTACAGACCCAGAAAAGGACAAATTTAACCAGGCCCATGTTTAGAAGCCTTCAAGAAGAAACTCCATTAGAAAAAAAATGAAATTGCAACTGGAAAGGCCTTTATGGACAAGAGATCCATGGCTATAGGTATTATTTTTTTATTTATGTGTGCATACTATTTTTTTATTAATAGAATTTTTTTTAGTTTCAAAAATGTAATAAGTTTTCTTTCTCTCAATTTGCCCTCTGGGTATAATCAAAGATTGCTATCTTTGATTTCTGAAAATATTTAACACTCTCTTAATTATTTTTAAAGAAATAACCTAATGAATTAAAAGTTAATCTATGGATAAAAATTACTTAATAGATTAATATAATTTTATCAAACTGTATATTTATTTATATTTTTATAATGAAATGGATGTTTGAAATTATCTACTATCATATCATTTTTTTGTTAATTAGACATTAAATAATTGCTTTCAAAAATTATTCTTAATTACTTTATTCTATCCAATTCCTGTTTCATGAAGTGTTGTGTGAGTGATCTTGCTAAAATTTAATATTTTTTATTGATGATCCCAATAAACTAGTTATTTATAAGTAGAGGAAGCCCATGAATTAATTAAGATTATTTATAATAAGCTAATTTATTTATTTCCCTCCTGCTCATAGTAATAAATTATAGAGTTCTTGCTTCCCGAGCTAGATTTGTGCATAACAGCTATATGGGATAGGGGTTTGTATTTAGGGTATGGGCATCCAAATGATGTTGATGATGATTCCTGGGTTGGCATGAAGAGGATATTCTTCAAAGTTCATGTACTACCTTTTATTTAAACTGGCCTTTATAAATATTATTTTTTTATTAACTTGAGGATAAAAATACAATTCCTCAGATCCCTCATGGTTTAAACCCAAATTTTCTGTGGAGATACCAATGGCTAACCAATTTAGGGCAGTTGATGTTCATGTACTGGTGCCCATTACTCCAGGTACGATCATTTATTTACTCATAGTGTTCTAATATATTGAACCAGATAGTAGCCATTTCAAAGATCATTTCCAAAAGGAGAACAACTTTTGGTTTTATTAAATTGAAAGCATAAAGCTATTTAAAAAAATGTTTATTCGAGTACATGTATTTGTCACATACTCATTTATATTCAAAATAGGGCATTTAAATTTTTTTTATGTAATTGATTTTAAAATAGTTTTCTTTCACCGTTTGTTTTTAATCAATTTGATTAAAAGCAAGCAATCTTGTTAATTACATTCCTGTCTCTTTCATTTTAATCATTTCTAAGTTCATTCTAAAAGTGGAGACTTAATTTTGTGTTGTTTTTGTTTAAAATAATCCCTGGTTAGAATTCTTCATTAGATTGAGTAGGAGATTGATATTTTCCCTGCCCTAAGATGTAGAATTTGACAAGAAAAGTTTTCACAGGAAATGTAGCAAGGTAAAAATAACCCCACAAATTTTGGGACAATAGCTTTTATTCTTGGCTGCAACAAGCTAGTCCAAGTGACTCCTTCAACATTCATATCTTATTGTTAGCAGATCAGACATTTAATTTCTTAAAACCATTTTGCTTTCCCCCAAGATGTCAAAAATACTACTGTACATTTTGTAACCAACATGATGTGTTGCTAACTTAAACCAAGACAGACCCATGACTGCCAGCATTTCTTTGGTCATGCTATAAAGGAGTGAAATAAACTGACTATGGTTATTAAAGAACCAGAGACACCAAAATGTATAGGTACTGAACTGAGTTCAGACCTATGTGACTATATTAGCAAATGAGCTTGAATTGAAAATATTAAAGTGCTTTCAATTTAAGACATAGTTTTGTAGTTAAGTAGAGGTAAAAGATGGCTACTGGAGGTTGCATTAGATCCTAAGATCTAGGTGCAGTGCTCTCAGATCCAAGGTTCCTCACTGACGAAGGCCACAAGACAGAAACTAATATGGGGATATTGGATGAGTAGGCACTAGATGGGAATTTTATGCACAAGCCTTCTGCCATCCATTGATTATGCTAGCTTGCAGTGAGTGGCAATATGTATTGTGAGTTTTGCTTGTTTTAATAACAGTTATAAGCAAGCATAAGAAATGGTGATCATGTGATGTTTATTGTTGAATACTATTTTAAAGAACTCTAGACATCTTTTCTGTTTTTATTTATGGTTGTTGACAATTTTATTTCTAGAAATAGAATATCTCATTTCAGAAAGTGATGTTTTATATTCTGAAGACATCTTAAAGCAACTGGCTTTTGTCTGTTTTTGTATATTCTTTGTATTTGCAAGGCAGTCATATAAACACCAACTTCCCTCTCTTCTACTTCTTTATTTCCTGTAGTTCTGAACTCATTTGATTCATATATAGAAGTAATTTTCCAGATTATTTCACTTTTTTTACTTATATCATGGCTTCTAATTTTGCATTGCTATATTTGAATCACATACCTATTTATTACTAGACTATCTTCTGTGTTAAGTTTTAGTATTTATTTGTTTAAAATATTTGTATAAAATTTTGTTAAACTATTTATTTGACCAAGTATTTTCACATTCTATCTCTTATCTTGATCTTATCGCCTTCTACATATTTGGATTTTTCTATTTCATGGTTGTATTTGTCTCTTATATAAAAATGTGATATTCTTTCATTCTCAATAATTTTATGCCGTCTAGTATAAACTGTAATAATGAATAAACTCCAGGTAATGATACTTAATAAAGTAGTGAGGAAAATGAATGTGTTAATGAAATAGCCATGTACAAACAAATGGCATGTGAGAATTTGTTTGCCATGCGATGTTTTGAAGGAATAGTTATAGGGTTGTTTTTTTTAATTAGTAAAGTGCTGTATTGGAAAAATAATGTTTTGTTTATCATTTCATAGATGTGGATTCTAGATTTTGGTTACTCCTAGATTTAATAACTGGACTGCCTTTTCTGCTTTGACAATTGGTGATATAGCAATGCTAGAAAGACTTTTTTCACAATTATGAATTTTTCAAACATGAAAGATAATCTTGTATTATAGTCAGAGATCATTGTGATGGTATCCATAATGGGCAAAAATTTCACTTAGTCTTAAGATCATTGCCTTCAAGTCTGTCCTTTTTACATTTCTGTACTCCATCTACATAGATTATGAGTCTACTAATAAAAGACTATTCTTATTATAGGATTATCTAGGTAGATCATAACCAACGTGCTTCTAATTGTATTGTCCAAAATTTCTAGCTGCCTTTGGTCCATCTTTATTAGTTTACCATCTTTGGCCCTATGTATTACTTACTGTGCTTTTGTAAACATTATTGGACTGGTCCAACTCCTGAGAGTTTTGCTTTTATTCTTGCCACTTTTTCTTAAGGTTTGACTTGTTAACTATTGACTTGATTTGTTAACTATTGTTTCAAACGAGTTTGAACAAGTTTTACATTTTTATTTTCAAAATAATGTTGAGAGGTTTGTGTACTTATATTCAAGTAAAAAACACTAAAATAAACCTCTATAAAAATTTCTCTACTACCAATGTTATTATTTTCCTTTAGAAATAAATCTGTCTGTAAAAAATAGGTATAAATAATTTTATTTCAAGTATAAAAAAGATTCAAATTAGCATCTTTTAATTTACTAAATTCAACAATAAAATCTACTTCAAGTCTCTTTATTGACATTCTGTTATTTAGAAAACTAAAAGTTGAATGAAAGTCAAAATTTTATTCACCAGAATTTAGGATGTAGTAATATTTGTAAATGTCTAAATTCTTTAAGGGGACAATTTTTTGATGAGGCAGAAAAACCTTAACAGGAACAGCTATTTATATTTTTATCACTTGTTACTATTTACTGATAATAAATTATTAGATTTTTATTTCCAAGTATCAAACATTTTACACTCACAACTTGGATACTATTCACTTCAGACAAATACAATAATGCTTATTACTAATTATTTATTAAACTAGAGATTATCTTTAGCCAAAATATAAACTTTAAATTTTAGTTAAAGATTAATATATCTGTTTTATATATTACACATAAACACATATAATAACACAATTTTATATCCTGTTTTTTATGTGTAATATACTTTTTAAGATAAACATAAAACCATCACACCATCATGTAATCTTGAAATATATGAACAAAGATATCTAAAATACATATGTGACTCCAACATATATTTCATGCTGAGCACTTCAGGTTATCCTTGGCCACAATTTCTTATACATATCTCCATGATTTGTTCAATATTTATCAACTTATTACAATTGGATTTACAGGTTTCAAACTTCCTACACACAACTTTGACCCCAAGTACTTCAGATAAATACATTAATATTTATTACTAATCTTTTATTAAAGTAAATATTATCTCTAGTCATAAATGTTAAATTTTAGTTTAAGACTAATAATGTATTTGCTTAATAAACATCACATGACTACCACTTCTATTTGCTTAATAATTAGCCATACACAAAGTTTGACACATATAAATTAAAATATAATAAAAGAAACTTTATTAGATTAGAGAGTTATTCAGCGCTTTCATTTTACAAAATAGGAAACATCAATTATTATTACCACCACATTTTGTAATATAACTATTAATAAATTTTGGATTAATTAACAAAAAAAGTTCAATATTTTACACTTGCAAAAAAGATAAGAGAAAAAGAAAACTATGTTTCAAATCAATTTATATATATATGTTATGGATATGTTATATGCAATTTGATCAAACATGAACCAGAACTTAATGTATTTTAGTGTTTTTATAAATATGTATAGCACAAGTATAGATACACATAGATAAAGCATATATATTATTTTGTGTGCATGTCTGTATATATAATACTGTTTATATTATGCAAACATATGCATAAAGGATGTGTGTATATGTAAACATACATATATGTTTCTGCCTCCTCCTCCTTTCTTCCTTTCTCTCCTCTTCTTCTTCTCCTCATTCTCCTCCTCCTCCTTCTTCTTCTTTTTCTTCTTCTTCTTCTTCTTTTTCTTCTTCTTCTTTTTCTTCTTCTTCTTCTTCTTATTATTATTATTAAAATGGCATAGTTCAATACATATATAATTACTTGAGTTAATCACTTTCATCATGCTATAAATAAATAACCCTCCATTGATTGAAGAGCCAAGAATAGACTGGATCCACCTATTTTTTAAACTGAGGGTGAGAATGATTTATTTTATTATTTAAATATACATTGAGCTACACTAATTTTATAAATGCTACAGATTAATTATTATAACAGGGTCATTAAAAGTAATATTCAGTCTCCATCCTTGTAGAACTGACAATTAAATAATTAATAATACTATGTTTTTATCTGGCTAATACATTGAATTCATTCTGCATTTTCATCAATAATATATCATTATACAGTGGAATATTCCAACAAAGTGTCCTTTTTTAGTGCAGTTATCAAATGCCAGCTTTTTCATTTCTGGTAATCAAACTTTTTATGATCTTCTGAGCAATGAATCATTCGATTATATATGTATTACTAAAAAAAATCAATTGAAAGATGAAGTTCTGATTATTATGTCAGCCTGAAGTGGTTATGATCCAAGTATAATATTAAAAGTTAACTTAGTTGAACAAAATCCATATAAAATCAGGTTTACACAACTAGCCTTAATAATTGTTAAATAAATATCTAATTGCAATAAAACAAGAGTAACTTTCCACTTTAGCATTTGTGTTACTTCACTTTTTGATTCCCAACCTCATTGATAAAAACAAAAGATAGTCTTCAGATTTAAATGCACTATCATCTGGTAATAACTGATTGCTCAACCTAATTATAGATGGCACTGAAGTGGAAAGGTGCTATTTTATGTAATGTTAAAAATGAAGAAATTTGCTATTATTAAGTATCTAGTTACTTATATCTCAAGTTTCATAAAATTGCCTTATCTTTGTCACAGATCAACAATAAGTCCATCCTTTATATCCATGGCCTATATGATGAAAATTATGCTGATATTTACTTACTCTTAATGTAGAATCATTATTGACCATATATACAATAATTGAATTGTTTATTGCTTGAAATTTGTAAAAAGTGAGAGCGCTGTATGGGCAATTTATGGACATTGAGTTCTTCTATACCAAACCACATAGGGAAAAACCCATATTATGTATGTATATTAATAATCTCCTACAGAATAGATTTCATCTCTCAAAGCCACTGTCATCAAGCCCTATCCAAGCAGGAAAAAGATATTAATTACTCATATATTTTCCAGTGTGCAGAAATTCTTTAATGAAGATGAAAAGTACCAATCTTTATTTAAATAGACTTCTCTCAGTGATATAATTTCTAATAATTTTTTAAATTAGAAAAAAAAGGTCAATTGATAAACTTTATGTCAGCATCAGGAATTATAGTGACATCTCTAAAACCATCTTTTAATTGATCAGGCAATTTGTCTTTTTAAAATGCAATGCCAGTCTTCCTTCAAGAATAAACTTGAATAGTTCACATCACTTTAAAAAGGTAGAGATTTATCTAAGAATAGTTTTCAAAAATGAATGTCATAAAGAAATGACTATTTAAAAGAGTATTTTTCGACCTGGTCTGTTGTAAAACAATATGTCCTGAAACAAAAAACAAACCTGTTCAGTCAATATGGAAATAACAATGAGAGAAAAACAAGAATCAAACTTGAAGTGATGAGAACAATTCCATTGAATTTAAATTTAGTTGCCATTTTAGTAACTTGTTCTACTTCATCCTGAAATTGTAATGAACACATAACAACACCATAATCCTGTCAAAAGCAAATGCTATTTTATCAAATGACCAATAATTACTTACTTTAATACATTTTTAAACATTATACCAGAAAAGATTAATTAATACAAATTCAATGTTCTATTATAAAGAGCCATAATTCACTGAGCATACTTTAACCTTTATGGTCAGATTCATAGCATTCTTGTTCAGTGTTCATAACTGCTGTATTTGAATAACATTATGTAAATGTACAAATTTGAAAATTACATTTCTAAGATAATATAGCATTGGGATCTTTTATTGATAGCATGAGAGTTATAAGTGATATGCCACACCTCTTTAATCTTGTGCTTTCTATTATTGTGCTCCAAACATTCTATGCATACATTTACAGAATTGAAGTTGTGACTTCATTTTTGTTCATGCTCAAGAAAGACTGACTTATATTCTGTAAACATAAACATGGTTTGTTGGAGCACAATGATAAAAAGTGCAAACTTAAAGAGGTATGGCATGTTGCTAATAACTCCCATGCTATAAATAACAAAAATCCAGTGTTACACTATTTACAAAATGGAATGTTTAAATTTATAGATTTACATAACATTATTCAAATATGGAAGTTCCAGCAACTGATCAGAAGTGCTAAGAATCTGACCGTGCAGATCAAAAGGATGATCAGCAAAGTAAGGGCTCTCTGAAATAAAACATTGAATTCATGTATTGATTAATCTTTTCTGGTACAACATTTAAAAATGCTTATATATTAGAATTACAAATAAAATAAAAGAATAAACACACTTGGAAATTATTTAATATTCTATGTGGTTGTTCCAGAAAAATTCCATAAATTATTATATCTCGTAAAACATGTCAACAAATATATAATATACCTTTTCCAATTGTTTTCAATTGTAATTGATGATATATATATATATTGAAGCGTTCAGTGTGTATGAATACACAGAGCTTCATGTTAGTTGTTAACGTATATATATTTTAAAACTCAAATATCTAATTTTTCATTTTTTTTTCATTTTTGTTTGTTTGCTAAAGGGGATAATATGCAGGTGCATGTGTGTGACTTGATGAATGAGTGGACTCATATATATGTATATTGTTCTATTGAAATGCATTTTTTTTGTATGTATATATTTGGAAAGAAAAATATATTTCCATTGTCTTATATCTTTATCCTAAAGGCGATTCGTTCCTTGCGAAAAAACATTTTGATGATTCTGTTTTTTTTTTTTCATAAACATTCCGAAAAATATAGTTGCATGTAAGTGTGAATTCATTTTTCTCATCCTTGAGGCGATTAAAAGGCAAGTAAGATTTTCATACCTTGGTGTAATCTTATCTCGATTATGTCACCTGTTTTTGGTAAAAGATCAACTCAGCTAGATGCATGGAAGTGTTGAATTGTTTTTCCTATCTTTAAACTGATGTAAATCAAAAAAATCTTTAAACTGATGTAAATAAAAAAAAAAATCAATCATGCAGTCTGTTTTTTGTTTCTAACCAAGGCAAATATATTATAGGTGTTAAATATATATATATATATATATATTATAGGTGTTAAATATATATATATAGAAAACAAAGAGTTGCTTAGCAAAAAGTTTTTATAAATAGAGCAAAGAAAAAGAACCAGGGTATTCAAAGTCGAACAGTTAGAGAAGAAAAAAGTTGTTGGCAGTAAAAAAAAAGTTGGTGCCTTTTAAAGAAAAGTTTTAAGAGAAAAGTGACTCCCAACTACTAGTGTAATACTATAATTAAGCTGAGAAGAAATCCACAATATGGTTTGTGAGTAGTACAAATTACTTTTCCCTTCTCTGGAAAGTCTCCAGAAAAATGCATCTAAAGAAGAGGAGGAGAGACAAATCCCATGCTGCTGCTATGAAAGAAAATGGAGAACCAACATCGAAGCCAGTCTATCCTGAGTCCAGTAAAGCCCAAGGTCGATCCTAATAATGAGTGAACCTGGAAAAAAATATCTGCCTCAATCAAAGTGACACAATAATCCATCGAAGGAAAATAGAGAAGCAACTTGAAGCCAGTCTATTCTGAGTCCAGTAAAGCCCAAGGTCGACCCTGACAATGAGTGAACCAGTAGAAAATTATCTGCATCAAGCAAAGTGACACCGTAATCTATCGCAAGTATAAACTTTCTATCTTTAAAAAAAAAAAATATATATTTATATCTTAAGAATGCCTTCTATAAAAATTCGAACATTTAATTTCCTTAGATTCATAAAATTCGCAAAAGACTATCTTAAAAAGATGTGTTTCAAAAGGACAGTTATATATATATATATATGAGTGTTTAGTTTTTTTATTGTTGTTTTAACAAGTCAATTTAAATTATAACTAGATTACTTATTAATGGTTAAAACAAGAAAGAAAAAAAGTGTAATGTATAATTCTAAGTGGAACAAAAGATTGTTATAGAGTTTATAATTGCAGCTTTTATATATTTTATTTTGAGATATGCCGGTATGTTTTTTTTTAAGTATAATATATATTTGATTGATTAATTTATTTGTGCCAATTTAGTTAAGTATGGGGACAAATGATATTACACTATGAAACCAATTTATGTATAAATTTGTTTGCTTTGTCCCGAATCTAAAGTGGGAAAGGGGTAACGATTCATTTTGAATGATAAAATAAGAATCAGTCAAAGTTAAATTTCTTAAATCGGTCTAATTCTGGCTTAGTGAAAAATGTCATTTATTTAATAAAAAAAGAGAGATAGAAAAGAAATCAAATATATAAAAAAAAAAATCCGCCCTCTTCCCGTATATGCATAATCACAGTATCTTGGTAAAGAAATTTAAAATATAAATAAGTGTTAAAATTATTTTATTTGATTTAGATTAAGATTCTTTGTGACAATTAAAGAAGGTAGAATGGTATATATATGTGTGTGTGTGTGCGTTTATTTAAATGTGAAAAAATAATAATAATAATAATGATAGTTCTTCTTTTAAAATTTAAAATAGGCAATATTACTTATTGCAAAGACATGTGTTCATCTCACTCTATATGTATATTTAGTGATGCATGCATTTGGGGAAAGAAATATCCCAGCAGTAGTATATTTTTTTTGCCTCTTTAGCATTTTATGGTTAAGATTTATATTTGAAACACTTGGGCGTTTTATAGCCTATAAGATATGGTTGTCGAATTTCCCCATTATTACTTATTAAATACAGGTTTAGGAAAATATCTATGCAGATATAAGTTAATGCTTTTAATGGGCAAATATATCAGTGGCTTAATAGATTGATCTGTGCCTATATGGCTTTTAATAAAGAATAGATGTCGAGTATGCTATGCGGACTGCCACACGGATATTTTACCGGTCCTGGCGATACGAGATACCCAAGGTTTTCTTTGAGCTGATGAATGGGTAGACTCTATAATGATAGAGATTCAAAGCCCATGCTCTATTATTTCCTACACAAGCCAAGCTGAATGCGGATGTGATATCATAGGAACATATATATTACTGCTTGACAAAGCAGATTGGCCCATGTGTGCCAATGCTAATAATATAGCCAGCACAGGATTCAAACCCCGACGCCACTGAATGCTGTAATTAGATTTCTTAATCATACCTGTTGATAATTCTGTGTGAAATAGATAAGCCATATTTTCATATAGTTATTAATAATAAAGGGAGATAAAATTATGCTTTTGTCCATAACTCCTGCTGAGAATACTAACAATAAAATATAATAATAATAAATATATATATATACACTTAACTTCCCCTATGTATGTAAACACACGCATAAATTTGTTATATATATTCATTTGGCCTCTAACTTAATATAACCAAGTATTGTGTTTGCTCTCCAAAATTGGCCTATTAATTTTATGGTGGCATATTTCTTGATAAAATATTATCATTCTCAATATAAAAATTCGTTTTTATGCTGACACGTAATACCGATTATTTACTATGTATGTAACTGTCATTTCTGGGTAATTTATAATTATTGTTTTGATTCACAATGGTTGCATCATGAACTCCAGTATGACTTCATTATGATACACACACATACACCTAATACTGATGTTCATTATGGTAATTGTTATATTTAATAGTTCATAACCTTGGTTGTCATTATTGACAGGTGACTTCTTGTAAAAAATCATATATTTATCCTAGTGATATCTAAATACTGTACCTTTATAAATAACTTATGGTTGAATATTGTAATTCTTTGTAAAAATCATATATTTATCCTAGTGATATCGAAATTCTGTACCATTATCAATACTGATCATCAAACATTGTAATTGTTATTTTTTTGGGTTTAAATGTAACCCCATACATGGATCATGATCAGATCCAAACATGATTGTTATTATTTATATTTTCTAATGAATTGTGTTAATAAATTGTATATATTTACACCGTTGTCATGTCATTCCCTAGTTCGTCATATCCACCCAACCACATCCACACTTGATTAAGTCATATATGTATGTATCCAAAACCTATAAAATGTTAAAAATAATATTTTGAGCTATATTAAAGTATTTAGTGAGTATCTTGGATTAAATTAATAAAGTCTAGTGCAGGATAGGCTAAGTTTGAATAGAGAGTCCTTGTTTCTACCATGACCACCGGGACCGAAGAAACATGATAACCATTAGTAGCATCAGGAGCGTTGGTTGGATAGTGGAGATTTTGGAGCACTGGCAAATAGGTTAAAGCTTAGTATTGTTCCGTGAATACCATATCCTGAACATACTGGGTTTGAAGTACTTTTGCTAGGTCTCTGAATCTTGTTGGCTGATCATACGATTCTGAACGTTACAATATATAAGAGAAACACATTTAGACTATGACAATTATGAGATGCAACATCGAATATTGAAAGTTGTTTACTTAAATTTAATATAGATGGTGCTTGGAGAAAGGGGATGGTCAAGTTTTCATATGAGAGATCCAAAAAGTAAAATGAAAATGTTTGGTAGATTGCAGTTTATAAATAATAAAAGAATAACCAAAATAGTATTTAATTGGGTTATGAGTAAAGGGCAGTCAACAAGATGGGTGAGAAAAATAATGTGGTATGCAAAAGATTTGGATAAAGAATTTATATCAGTATATTTGTACAAAAGTTGGGATGATTGTGTTAGGAGGATTGTTGAGTATTATAGTGGTAAGGAATGGGATAAAAGAATAAATTTATTAATAAAGAATAGGGAGTTAGAGAGATGGAGAACTAGTATGGAGAGTAAAAAGTGTTTAAATACATATAGAAATAAACAGAATATTAGGTGCGAGTTAATATTTGATAATAGTAAGGAAAGTAGTTTATTGTTTAAGGCTCAAACGGGATCTTTAGCAACAAGAGAATATACATGTAAGTGGAAAAATATGGGTGATTTAGTCTGTAAATTATATAAGGAAGAAATAGAAAACATTAGGCATTTGTTAATTGAATGTAAATGCTTGAAAACAGAAAGGGCACATATAATAAAGTTATGGGAAAATAAATATGAAAAAAATGATTATACAGAAAGTAGATTATTGGTTTTTATGCTGGGTTTGGAAAAATATAAGGGGGATTTAGATATTAAGGCTAGTTGACAAAAAATTATGTTGTGAAATGGGATGGAGCAGAATATGGGAAAACTTAGACTCGGGAATGCAAAATTAAGTAGCTAACAAGTTTTTCTTGGTTTGATTGCTGAGTGATTCTTGACTTCGTTTAAGAAGAAGCTACAGTACATCTTATCACAAAAACATTTCATGCTTCTTAGTATAGTTTAATTCTAATATAAGTATTAATTTTTATCTAACATATTACTATTTCTAACTAATATTAATCTACTACAGAATAAAAATCTTTCTGAATTAAATCGAGTCTTTGGATTCGTAACTTTTCCACAGCACTCACTTATTTTATTCATCCATAATACATGCATGCATCTCTAATGTATATTTTGTAATGAACTATAATGCATTTTTGAATCAAAATGAATGTTGCAAATTATAATAAATGTAATGTTCTTATTACAAAATTCTAAAAGATTACCATGAAAATTGTATTCCAGAAGCATTGGTGGTTGAGAGGTCAGTGACAGCTGCTTGACAAGCAATTGTCCTGAGTTAGCGGGTTCACTTCCTGGCTGATGCTATGACACATGAGGAAAAAAACTACTACAAACAATAGATCATAGAGATAGTTTCTGGAGAGAGTGTGTATTCTTCGGATAGCACAGTGACAGTTCCATTCACCAATCTTCTCATCTGAGAATTTATCCAAAATCTTTAACGTTTTAACCCATCTTTTTAATCCTTATCTATACCATGTACCACTATCAGAGATAATAAAAGGTTACTGTTTGATCTTAACATGCCACTGCCTACTTACAGCACCAGCTTTCAGAAAAAATATATATAATTATGCATATATTAATCTTTAATTAGGATTTAAATTTTGTAGCTGAGCTACTAATAATAGGATAATCTCTAACCTAATAAATGATTAGCAATAATCATTAATCTGTTTATCTGAAATGGTTGGCACCGAAGTTGTGCATGCAAAAAATTTGAAGCTTTTAAATCAAATTGCAATAAAATTATATATATTAAAATTAAATTGATTGTATAAATATGTAATTACTTAAATTCGTGGCTTAAAATTATTCCATGTATAAATTCAATAGCAACATTTTTTAGATCTATGGATGTAATTTTGCTTTAATTAGCATCTCTTGCAGCACCAAGATCACTTTGAATTAACTATTTCTGCTTAACCCATTGCTGAATTTATTGGGTATCTACATTTAGTTGTTGTATTGCTGGTTAGAACCACAAATTATGAAGCAATATACTACATGTTTAATTCTTATTTATTTAATGTACTGTTCTTCAAAAAAAAAAAAAAACTTAAATTCTTACTAAGTAATATGTAACCTTGGGAAGGTTGTGAGCTATTGTTCTAAAGATATAAAATAAAAATTAATACTTTACTTTATAACTGCATTGTGATGTTCTTGCCTAATAATTATTTTTTGAAGATGATGATGATGATGATGATGAAAATGATATCATTGCAGAAAGACTGACAATTGTAGATGAATTTGTAACTAATTTTATATCTACTAAATGTAATTCTTTCTTGCGTTTCACTCAAAAATCACTCAAATTTTTTGAGTGCATTTGAAGATATTTATTTATATAAAATAAATAATTGAATGATTTTGTCACTCAGAAGGTCATTAAAAGTTTCAGTGTTGGAAGATCCAGAACTGGAATCAATCTGAAGATCTTATATTCCAGGGTCTATCACTTTACTATGTCACCCAGAGCCTTTACTTATATTATAATTATTAGTAGTAAAAAATAATTATACATATTTCTTCTTTTATATCAATGTCACTGTGGCAACTAGTATCGGATCCAAATATAATAAATCCTCTGCAGTTTTTAATTGCTACTTTTTTATTGTTTATGCTCATCTCTTACTTCACTGTAAATTATAAAAAATTCCAAGTTGCTTCATATCAATTGCTTTCACCTACAGAAACACTATCCAATCTTCTTTCCATTTGCATATGCATTAGCAAGCATTCCCATTGGATATCTATTTCCACAAATTGTACTTTTCATTTACTGTCATGTTTCTATTTAATCTAACTGCAATTATTTTCAATTTATATGTTGTAACTGTAAGTAAAGAGTCCAATAATATGATTAAAAGCAATGGAGTAATAAAATATTTCTTATAAATCTTATTTTGTCCCATATGCACTAAATACTTCAAGACAATTTTATCATTGTAAGCCACCTATTGCAAAACTTAGTAACTAATAGATTCTAGCTATACCATTCTAGTTTCAGGCTCATGGCTTCCATCTGTGAGTAGCTCTGGATTTTGGAAAAGGGAATCTTGATCTTTAAAATGTATTGCATTTTCCTACCAACAGCTATCATTTATCTCTCTGGGATGTTATTATGTATATTCACTAATGAAAATCATAAGCTTGAAAACAATCTGGAAATATTGGGTAGAGCAACACAGAATATGGATTTAATAAGCAGAACCATCTGGTGTCAATTAATTACTAAAGCTTATAGTAAGTGCCATAGAGTTGATGAAATCATATTATATTTGATTGGTTTATAATTAAAGACACCCGATAAAAGCAACTGATCTCCAAAGTGAATTTTATGCTGAACCAGGCCACAATGTTTCACCTATATTTGGGAGGAATAGTATCACAGTTATGAATCTAGAAATATTGGCATCTTTACTATAGTTTGATATTGGTAATACTGAGCAATGATAATAAATATGCATGAGAGCATGGTTTTTTAAATAAAAAAAGATGCCAGGACTCACTTCTTGTCAAGCTTTTTTCTAAAAAAAAATATATTCAAATATCATTTAAATGAAATTTAAAGTTTTTCAAATGCTATGAAGCAGATAAAAAAATTAAACAAAATTTATTATAATTTTTTTTATTTTAAACACGTCAAATCTAAAGCAGAAATCATTTTTTTCACCCAATGACCAGCAATCTGGCCAAACATTTCGAGTCTGGCATTGCATCTCAAGATCTGCTTGAGATGATCACGAACATCAACTTGCAGTAATATTTTTATATTTTCTGTCATCATTTTGGACTTTTTATTAGTGGGACCTATGGTCAAGACGTAACTGGAAATATTTTTCTTTTAAACTTGGGGTAAACTTTTACACTAAAAAATAAAATAAAAATAACAAAATTAAATTTACATAAAAATAAAGAAATTAAATATTCCACACATCATCAATCACCATGCAAGTGCATTCAATCACAAGCATCGGAGGTTACTAGCTGCACATACATTGCCGTAATCAGTCATTGAGCTCAAATGACCAATGGGGATGTCAATGAGTCCACTTCTCACTACACAACAGTGCCAATTTCAAACCCATCCATATTTCATCTGATTCATAAAGCATCATATTTTTTATTTGTTTGAATTATATAAATATGGATTGTACTTATGTCTGTGTGATGCTGTTTTATGTAATTATATTTGAAACATTAAAAATGCACTTAAGAAGGTGCTGGAACGCCATTCCATTGTATTACATGACAAAAAAAAACCTGCATGAGATGGTGAAACTACTTTTTCAGTGTGAAATGTAAGCATATGTGTAAAAAAGGGGAATGAAGAATTAATTATTCCGTGTAGTTGTATTAAATAATAATAGATATATTAATAAAGTTTAAAGGATATATCTGTGTCAGAAATGATATGAGAATTTCTAGCCTAACAAAAGATTAATCATAACTATTAAGATATTTATCTTGGAAGAATGATGTCATAGTTGTGAATGTAGGATGTTTGGTACTTTTATGATAAATTGTAATAATAATATTAATAAATACTGCACAACAGTGAGAAGTTGTGGTCGGACTTAACTCTTGACTGTTGCTGCTTCAGTATGCAATTGCCTTTATCAGATGTTTTTATTTATATGATTAAATTAATACACTATACAGGCTTAAACCTTCATATATATATATATGATTCAAACTCAGACTAATCCTCAACTCTCCTTGCCATCTCATATTGCTGACCCACCTGATCACACATGTTGAAAAAATAAATCATCACCGATATTTGTATTTTGTGCTAAACCAACAATCATCGGTTGCTCCAGATTACTATCTCCACACATATACACAATCATTGCAAGGCTTATATTAACGTAGCCAATCTTCATATTTTAAGGGACAAGCTTCAAACTACTCCATCTCACAACCCTTCAGCTTTCCATTTCATTGAAAATCTGATGGTAAATGTTCAAAGCCCACATTACCCACATTAGTGCCAAGATTGTCATCCTATTCATGTTGGCATTTAGTCATTCTGACCCCTCATGTATAGGAGAATAATCCATTTTTGCATACATATGTGAGGAATATATTGCTGCACATGGGAAAAAGTGGAATTGAGTTCAATTAATTATTCTATGTCTAATATTTAATACTAATAGCTATATTCATCTTTAATTAAGTTTAAAGTGGATTCCTGGTCTAAAAATTATAAAATTTCTAGCCTAAAAATTTTAATAACTACTTCACGAATTATGTTTACAAAATTACATTAGTTAATTGATCTAAATGCTTTTTGTCTCCATATTTCATTGGTGAACTTGATTGTGGTTATTCCAGGAGAGGTAGACTCGATGTGCATTATAAAGATTGTTTCTAAGACTCTGTTAAAAAGTGCAATATCAATTGCTTCCATTGGGAAGATATGGCAAAGAATACATTGGAAAATTATAATTAGAGATGATGTTGAAATATTTCAGAAGGGGAAGATTTTTCCTGAAGAAATTAAAAGACAATCATAAAATATAAATTAAGGAAAAATGATTCAGCATATTCTATATAGGGATGTATTTGCAGTTTATGAATTGATTTGTATAGTCAGTGCAAAACTCATTTCTGTTTTTTCTCTTTGGCTTTCTTTTTTCTTCTTTTTTTTCCAAGTTAAAGTGGCCATGCTAGTCTATGAATGTTTTGTTGTTGATATTGTTCTTCCTCTTCCTCCTTTTCTTCTTCTTCTTTCTTCTTCCACTTTCTCCTTTTCTTCTTTCTTCTTCTTCTGCTGGAATGGAAATGGCTAAACTCACTTGCGAGCGGTTACTGCTTCTTATTTATCTATTATAGCAATGTTTTGTTTTGAAAGATATAAACTTTCATACCTTCATATCCTTTCTTCACTTTTATATCTCATTTTAGTATAAACATGTTAGTTATATAAATACATACTACAAAAGTAATTAAACAATCAAGCGTTGGTAGCCTAGCGGTTAGCATAGTTGCCTTCCAAGCAGCTGGTCCGGGTTCACTTCCCGGTAAATACTTTGACATATATATAAAAATAATTAAACAATTTCAAAAAATATTGCAAATTATCAGGATATAAACTGACAGATAATCGTTATTAAATAATAATTAATGCTTTAGAGCAATTTTAATTAAACTTTTTTCCTTATCCAATGACAGGTTGCTTTCCTGGAATGATTGTTTTATTGTAAATAAAGAAATATGATAAGAAAAGTGCTCGTATTTACCATGAGAGGGCAGTAGTAACCAGAGATGAAAGTTAAATTAAGATTAAATGGGAAAATTATTTAAATTGAAGGAAGTTGAATAAATTATAGGGATAGAATGACATTAAATAATAAATTGTTGGAGGACAATAATAAAATTAAAAAAAAAAAAACCCGACTTAAAAAATTTGGAAATGTATATTTAAAAAAAAAGAAATATACATTGAGGAAAAAACTGAATTATTTGACGATGAGGAAAGATAAATTAGCATGGAGAAAGAGTACAAATGATTATATATGATTAGATAAATATAGCTTAAAAAATGAAAAGACTTAGAAATTATAAAAAATTAAATAACAGTTATTAAAATGTTTAATAAATGAAATATTGAATTTACAAAAAAAAATTCATTGGCGAATCTACAATATTAAAAATTGAAAGGGAAAGAGTTTGGGATTATTGGGCTCATATATGTTGAAGAATCCGAAAGTTACGAATAAAGCAGTTTTATTGAAATGGTTTGATGCCTTAGGTCAGAAGGTCCGGATAGCTGGACAAATGCTAGAGTGAGATTGTTATTTAAGGATAAGGACCTTAGAAAGCAAAGTAATTATAGACCAATTATGATAACTTTCAACGATCTATAAAATATTTGAAATGATATTTGGAAAAGTGATTGAGAAGTGAATGAGAATAACAATAAAAGAATCATACAATAAATAAAAATGAAAAAGAAATTCGAAAATGCTTATATATATATATATGATTCTTATAGATATAGACCTAGCCTATTAATAATTTTTATTAATCTTTCATTAAACTAAAGATTATCCACATAAAGTTGTGAGGGAAGTAAATTTCATACTTATCAATTAAACTGTAGCAATTGGTTACCTATATATATATACTGAACAATGACATAGAAATGAGGAGATAATATCAATTAAATAAAGAAACATTTTAATTTTTGATATTATTAAGAAACTATCAATTACTACTAATTGACAATTCCTAAGGTAAAGGAGTTATTATGAGAAAAACTTTCTTTACCTGAGGATTTGATAGTTTCTTAGTAACATAAAAAGTTAAATATTTCTCTATTTAATGGACATTATCTCCTCATTTTTATATAATAAGATCCATATAAACATAAATTCAACTGAACAATGATATATATATATGTGTGTGTGTGTATAAAAGATTATGATCTGGGCTTACTCATGAGTGCTGGTTCAGTTTAAAATGTGAATCATGAAAATCATATATCTTTTCCACATGTTTTTGTTCATATATTTATGGTTATACCACTCCACAAGACATCAAAAGGAAATAGAAACCAATCCCTACCTTATATGAGAGAGATGTGAAAATTATACTACAGAAATGTTATTCATTAAGTGGATAATCTTTAGACTAATGAATGACTAATAAAAAATATTAATATAATTTCATCAAGTAGTTTGTGTCACAGTTGTGAGGGCAGTAACTTTGACACATAAATTAAACTGTAACAATCAGCTATATATATATATACTGAAGAATGATAAAGATATGTGTAAGCGATTGAGATCTAGTCTGAATTTACTGCCAGAAGAAATGACAATTGATGGGCAGATGAAGTTCTAAATTGGATCCACAGTAAGATGGGTAAATCAAATGAGGAAGTCTTGTGGTATGAAGAAGAGGGCTAGGGATCAGAGTAATTGGATTCAATTTATAGCAATGTTCATTGTGTGATGTATCAATAATGGTTAAAAGTAATAATAATGATGATAAATATAGAAAAGCCTTAAAAGTGAATTAATTGAAATAAACTGTAACATATTTGTTAACTAAATAAATGGTTGGAATATTAGTGGATCTGATTAATCTAAAATTAAATATTAACTTAATCAATTAGATAATATAAAAGTTACAATTAAATATACAATCAATTAGGAACACAGGACAAGATAGTGTTATGTTTCTTTTGTTTTTTATTACATTTAAAGTAATTGAAATTGCCATTAATGTCTCATGGGAGATCTTGTGTTTTACCGAATCTTTTTTGTAAAAATTATTGATGATATGTTTATGTTCAGCAGAAAATAGAAAGACATAGAATTAGCTTTAGAGTCTTTTGAGCAATAAAATGGGAATTAAATTTAATGGGGGAAGTGGAGGAAATAAGGATAAATGTAAAGAAGATAAGGAATCATTTCAAGTAATCAAAAACATTATTTGAATGATTGAAAAAATGAAATTGATAACTGATGTAAAAAAATATGTTATTGTTCTAATATATTAAAATGGGAAAACTCTCCATACAGTAGTGCCACCCAGTGGAGAGTTTTTGCCTGTTTTAATAACAGTTATGAGCAAGCATAGGAAATGGTGATCATGTGATGTTCTAATATAATTAGTATGGAAAAGCAAATACCAGGATTAACATATGGAATACATTAGAGGTTCGTTAAAAGGGAAAAGAATATTAGCTACTTTAACTGGCAAATGACCTAATCAAAGTGAAAAAGTTATGTTCCAGATTTTATATAAGATTTGCAAAAAGTGAGTTCAAAATGTGGAACAGACTTCTGACTGCGATTGTGGTATAATAACAGAAATGATTTTTAATAATTATTGAAGGAAAGTGTAAGCAATAACATGGGTAAGAAAGTTATTAGAATGTGCTAAAAATTTGCATAAAAATTTTATAACCGTTTGCCACCTATGCAGTGTGGCGCCACCTATGCAGTGTGGCGCCACCTATGCAGTGTGGCATAGTAGTAGATGGCAGTTTGGCATAGTAGTAGATTGTCTGATTTGGGATTAGGACATCCCAAGATCAACCATGGCACTCAAAAGATCTGGGGCCAAATTTCTTGTGAACTCCTAAGCAATATATCCATAAACCATTTCTTTCCAGTTTGCCGACATAAAAAGTGAGGCTATTTTATGGGGATTATTGGCTATTTATTATTAGATTGGAGACACAAGTACAAATAATATCAATAATAAATTAAAATAAAATAATTATAAATAAATAAAAAATACATAAAAATAGGCTTTTGGCTTTTATGTTAGGATTGGATATGGTAAGACACCTAATTTAAGTTAAATTAAACACTGCTAAAAAGGATATTTGTCTGAAAAAATATGAAGATGGCATTTTAATAGTAATTAGATGTTGGATTATTTTCCTCATGTAATATTGATTGTTAAATGTTTTCAGAACATTTCAAACTTGATTCAAACTTTTCCATTTGTATATTTAAATGTTTAACCAAGAAAAAGTATCACATGATCACCATCTCTTATACTAGCACATAATTGATTACTCTGGTTGGCACAGGGTGGCACTACTGTATGGAGAGTTTTGCCTTGCAAGAAAAAGTAGTGCAATTTTATTGTGTTATAATTTGTAGAGCATGCTTTCAATATTAATGGTTAGAATCATAGCGCTCGTATTTTGCTGCAGGAAGTAGTAAGCAATACAAATATTTAAATAAAGTGTGTGTTATGTAAATGCGCTATTTACATATTCCATTTCTTTGAGAAGGGAATGCAGGATTCTTTTTTACTTATAGCATGGAAGTTGTTAGCGATGATTCCTTGAATTCATGCTTCCTATCATCCTGCTGGGAACAAATCACTTTTACTCTCACTGGGTCAAAAATGCGACTGTATTCTCACTCATATTTTAAAAATATCAATTTATATTCAGAGTTCTTTTTGTATGACTATGCAGATATTTAACTGTTATTATCTTATCTTTTTACCGATGTATTTAGATTTATTTAACTGTAGTTAATAGCACACAAGTTAGAACATATCATAATATTTTGAGTAATATTATTCTCCTCTCTTTTTAATATGTGAATCAAATCTGGATCTTTGGATTTGCGAAAGTTGGATTTAAGGTAAGCTCTAATTATAAGGACTATTCTGCCAGAATTAATTATCATTAATAATTTTATATACTTACCCTTATAAATAAGTATATAAAATTTCTACTGACTGTTGCCTTTGGCAGAATAGTTTAATTGTTTAGAGCAATACTATAAACTCAGTACTCATGAATCTAAAGATTCCATTTTTGATCCCCATGCTAGTACTAACATTTGTCCACAGTGACACACTTGCAGAAGAAAGTAATATCATTCAAAACATTATGATATATGCTAACTTGTGTGGAACTTCTAACAATTGAATGTATTTGAAAAGTTTAAATAAAGGTTGAATTTTGCTAAAGATATTTAACAAATAATATTAGATGATGGAAATAATCTAATATATAATCAATGCCAAAAGAAATATTTTCTTTGCTTTCAAAGATGACAAAAATTCTACTATAAATTATCATCAGTTAAATTATATTTTCATTTTTTTTATATTCTACAGATATATTTTCATCACCATTTTCTAAAACTTTTTTCTAGCAGTATTACTCTTACAACAGTAAACTTTATAGAGAAAACTCTTCATACAGCAATGCCACTCAGTGCAAGCCAGTGTAATTAATGGATGCAGGAAGGTTTGTACATAAAACTCCTATATAGTGGATATTTATCCAATATCCCCAGACTAGTTTCTAGCTTGTGGCTTTCATCAATTAGTGATGCTATTGTATGGAGAGTTTGCCTCTGTGAAAAACAGCTTGTGTAAGCATAAAGAATGGTGATTTGTGATGTCTGATGGCTTAATACTAATCCTGCCCAATAGGATTATGGTGACTGTGCTTATTAAAGAAACAAAGACACCAAAAATATATGGATGCTGAACTGAGTTCAGATCTGTACAACTATAGAAGTTAATGAGCTTAGTTGAAAACATTATTGTGTTTTTATTTTGAACCCAAAGCTTTATTTCTAGCTAAAAAAAATAAAAAATGGCTGCTGGAAGGTTGCATTAGATTTTAAGATCTAGGTGCAGTGCTCTCAGATCCAAAACTCCTCACTGATGAAAGCCACAAACTAGAAACTAATCTGTGGATATTGCATGATGAGGCACTAGATAGGGATTTTATGCACAAACCTTCCTGCATCCATTGATTACTATGGCTTGCACTAAATGGTGTTACGGTATGGAGAGTTTTGCCTCTGTAAAAAAGAGCTTGTGTAAGCATAAAGAATGGTGATCGTGTGATGTTTGAGGATTTAACAGTGAACTTGATAAAGGATAATTCCAATAGCCAAGCCTTGAAAAATACTGAATAAAAAACAAAGTGTACATTCATAAATATCATATACATAACCTATCCTAGTAACACCATAGTAAATAATGTCTTGGGTAGCCATATTCTTCAATGGCACTCTCATCCAGTCATGTGACTTCATTCCCTCTCTTTCATTCCCTCAGTGTACTATTGCGCTGTTGTTGTTTTTTTCATAATTATATTTGTATTATTTTTGTTGATGATTTAATGTGTACATTTTTTAGATTAACTGTTTGGATTTATATTGAACATATTAATTTATAATCCACTTCACCCTAAACCAAAGTTACTATATCAGTAAGACATCACATAACGAATTAATTATCTCATTATTTTTGCTTATATCTTTCTATTCATTAGTGTAAATTTTATTCTCACTATTTTTCATGCCATCTAGTATAAGTTTTAATATGAGGATATTTGGATAGGACAGAGATGGTTAAGAATTTATTAAGCACTGAAATCTGTCTATTAATTACTCAAACTTACACTAGATGGCATAAAAGTAGTGAGAATAGAATATTATACCAATATAACCATAAGTTAACTATTGTTAAATGAAGTTTAAACAAACCAGCCAATCAATTCATTGGTTATATAGTTTGACATAATGCTAAAATAATCAGCCAATCAGCTCTACCAGAATACCATTCTTCTTCTGATAGTGAGTCCACTGGAAGTATCCCAACATATTAGTTACAGACTTTACCATATAAATGCCCAAGTCTGTACACTAAATTGAAAGGTTCTTTGCTTATTATGCTGAGATACTATCAGTGAGCTCACTGTTAGATAAGGAAGGGTATTTATAAGCTGCAAAACAATTGTCTTTGAAGAATTGATTGGCTTGTAATGTCATTATGATACTAAAGTTGGTTAGAGTATGTTACCAGAGAATTGATTGGATAGTTTGCTAAAAGCATGCTAGGACGTAGTTATATTATATGTTAAACATATATATTATGAAGATTGTAAATATCCACCAAAATGTTTGCAACCAATTACATATTTAAAAGTTTAATTCACGAAATTTGTTTTCAATCTACCACTCCTTGAAATGTCACTAATTCTGTGTCCACATTATCAGCAAAACTAAGATAATCGTATAAATGGAAGATGAAATTTGAAAAGTATCTTTTTTATTTTACCTGCCATTAAATCAAAGATATTTCAATCACTCATTCCTATAATATTCAATCCATTCTTTACATGAGACTTTAATGCTTACAACATCATTAATAATTTTATTTTTTTACTCATCCTAATACACATCTGTTAACCATCCACAATCTGTGTTTTACAAATAAAAAAACCATCTGGATTTAGTCTTCCTAGATTTTCCTGCAGCCTCATCAAGAGGTTCGGGCTAATCATGATTTCGTCTTCATCTTCTAAAATAGAATTTTATAGATTATGTAACTGTAGAGCCTTACAAACCATGAACTACACTGTAATTACTGACTGTCAATTTATTTATACAATGGCTGAATAGAGTATGATTTAATAAACCACTCATGAATCTATCTTCTGGTTGGATTCTCTACCGATTTCTTAATAAGCTATGGTATGATGCAATGGGAATGTGGCCAACTCTAGATTGAAAAACCTAAAGATTGTGCCCAATGCTGTCACTTTTGGCAAACAGTTTTAAATCTAAAGACCATCTTTTACAACCATATAATAAAATAGATATGTTAATTGAAATGTTTATTTATTTTTCAATGTAATTAATGACATTAATTATTGTAAATGCAGTGCTAAATAAAAGTCTGATTCATTTTTAAATCCAAAGTCTATGTTTTACAGCCATATGTTAAAATAGATAAGATACATTAATTAAAATGTTTATTTATTTATCACTGTAATTAATGGCATTAATTATTGTAAAAATCTTTTCATTTTTAAAATCCAAAATTCATGTTTCACAACCATATGTTAAAATAGATAAGATACCTTAATTGAAATGTTTAATGACATTGTAAGTGTGATCCTAAATGAAAGTCTGTTTAATTTTTTAAATCCAAAGTCCATGTTTCACAACCATATATTAAAATAAATAAGATACATTAATTGAAATGTTTATTTACTTATCAATGTAATTAATGACATTAATTATTGTAAATGTGATCCTAAATAAAAGTCTGTTTCATTTTTAAATCCAAAGTCCATGTTTCACAACCATATATTAAAATAAATAAGATACATTAATTGAAATGTTTATTTACTTATCAATGTAATTAATGACATTAATTATTGTAAATGTGATCCTAAATAAAAGTCTGTTTCATTTTTAAATTCAAAGTCCATGTTTCACAATCATATGTTAAAATAAATGAGATCATTAACATTGAAAATTTTGGGATGCAATATCTCGAGGAAATGTAATGTGGATAAATATACATATTTGTATATATTTATCCACATAAGATCATTAATTGAAATATGTATTTACTCCTCACTGTAAATAATGACATAACATTATTTTTATTTTTCTATTCATTATTTTCTACTTTACTCATCTTAAATAATATTAAATAATCTAAATAAATATTTTATTTTTTATACACTTTTATTTTATCTACTCTATTTTTTAATCTGTATGTCTAGATAAAATCTTGTAGCTCATTCAACCATTTCCTAATTTCCAGTCTTGTTGAAATTTTGCAAAAATATGTATTCATGAGGACAATACATTGTCCAACAGTTTCAAATAATTTTAGCAAAAAAATTAATATAGAAATTAAATTTTTAATTTTATATGTAGCATTGATGCCAATGTTGCCTAGCAACGATCTTAATTTAAAACTGCACGATTCATTACAAATTGATTTTGATAATTTAGAATTACATGCAACTAGAAAAAAAAATTAAATGAATGCTATCTGTCAGTCGTATAATTGTACTAAAAAGTAAAAAATTAATTTTCTTCAGCGTTCAACTCTCATATTTAGAAATAGTTTTAATTCCATTTTCAGTCAAATTTTACGACTTCTTATCAAAGAAAAATTCAAAATTTATTTTAAACTTAATATTTTTGTTGCATTGCTACGATATATATATAATTTCTGAAAACTTATTCATGGAACAAAAAAGTCCAAAAACATCGTTGTAATAATCTTCATGTCAAATTTCCAAAGAATTATTAATGTCCATTTTCTCACACCATTATTTGTCAAATAAAAAATGACATTTTTACATGATGAATAGACGGCCATCAATGCACAAAAGTTAATATTAATTGCAAATTCTTTAAATGATTCATTAGAAATCTAATTTGTAAAATATTATACTAATGTTTTCTGAAGGCCTTGTTAAAATTATTAGAACTTATATGTTAATATATAAAGAAATAAAGAAAGAGGTTATTTTTTGCAAAGTAATTAAAAAATAATATTTATTAGCAGAAAGAAATAGGGAAAATAATATAATTAAATAAGAATGGTAATGTCAACAATTCAGCTATATATTCTTACTCTATCCTTTTGCAGTTATGTGTCAGAATATTTCTATCATCTAAATAAAGTATTAATTGTTTTTAGAAAATCCAAAATTTATTTCATGATGGAAATAGTCCAACATGTAATTACAAATAGATGACCATTACTGCAAAATTTCAGATATCATCATCTTTATGATTGGTTAATAGAATTCCCCATATGTACAATTTAAAACTATCTTTATTAAATGTAGTAAATGCCTTAATGTAATGCTGTCTGCTTAGTCTATTTCCATGCTGTTCTATATGAGCTTAACCATACACTTTTTCATTAAAGTACATATTGATAATCAAGTAAATCAGTTTTATAGGAAAAAAATAAATGCAGTTAATATTTTCTTTCAATACATTTTCTTCTTTGGTAGACACTATGTAGAAACTTTACCTATATTTTGATTTCATTTAGAATACTATTTTATTTGTTTATCACCATGAGATTTGATAAAAAAAAGTTTTCAATCAAACCCAGATAACAAAGATTAGACCAACATTTATCTCAGGTATTTAGTAAATCTAGTCAAGATAATTTAAAATCATATTCAGGGAGCTTTCAGTAAATAATTATAAACAATCACCTTTTGCCAGTGAAAATATTCAAATTATATATATATATATATGGGTGTATGTGTAATAGTGTGATTACCTCACACTAGCTACAAGCACTATGCTATACTGCTATCAATTTTCAAATTTCATAATTTCATATTATTTTTTAATTAATTAATTGTTCTTCTCAGTATCTTTTAAACATGTCTATTTTGTAAAAATTAAATTAGTTTGAGTTTAGGTCATAGTTATAAATTGTATGCTCCCCTTTTTAGATTAGTAGTATAATTTTTTCCCTGCTTTTTGCAAATGATCACTATTTTTTTCTTTACTTTTTTAAAACAAATATTATAAAAGTTATTGTAATTTAATGGTGTCAATAATAAAAAGCAAATTTATTTCATTATAATAACTTATTATGAGAAAGCAATCAACTACATTCAATTAAACAAAAGTAATTTAATTTTTTAATTTTTGTGATTTTATGGCTGCATTTTTTTATAAAAAATTATACCAACACTTTAATGTGTATTGTAAATAATGCTTAAAATAAAAAGAAATTAAGTTTGAAATATTTATATAAAACAAATACTTTTCTTAGAATCAATATAAAATACTGCTTATGGCATTTATGCACAAATTTCAGTGAAGTCACTGCAAGTTAAATAGTGTCAATTAATATGTAATAGTTGAAAAACTGATAAAATTTTCAAGTGTCATTTATGTTAAAAATACTTTAACATTTCCTTTATACAATATTCTCCTGCAAAGCAGAAGAAATTGGAATCATTTTTGGTTTTGGTCTGAGTTATTTATTTGAAAACAATGTATATATTTTCAAGATTCAACATCCGATATAGAAAGACTGTTTCTTTAAGTTCCTTGAATTGGCTTTTAAATCTTGGTTGCTACATTACTTATATATTAATAATATACTTCATGATAAATAATTTAGCATCATTGATGAACACGTTAGATTGCTGAATCTCTCATTATACCCTTGGTATATATTTTAATTTAACAAAGCATTTAGATGTATTTATATTAAATTAGCTTTTTATGGAATTTCAAATTATTTTTCTGAATTGAATTATTACTTATTTGCACGATTGAAAATAAATGGTGAAATCAAACTGGATATGCTTTTGGCAATATTTTATTTATTATTGGAGAAGCAGGGATCAATTTTAGGTCCATTATTGATATTCCTTGAGTTAATTCTTTAATCAACTTTCTATGCATTATATTAATGATCTTGCATTTCTAGCATGACACATATCTAGATATTGTCCAGAAGTGTGTGTTATGCATGATTTGTCTATTGTGGAAGATTGGTTAAGATTATATATAATTTTATTATTAATATAAATAGAACAAAAATAGTTTAATATTTACATTTGTGTAGAGTTATTAGAACCAGCTTTCGATGAAATTGTACCAATGTCATGATAACAATTGCCCCATAGATAATATTAAATTTGTTAAGGAATATCTTTGTCTTGGGGTGTCAGTGTCAATAGATTCATGCTTAATATGGAAAAGTCATATCACCATTCATTGTAACTGATCATTTAGATTCAATTATCTATTATATATCTAAATTTCTTCCTACTAATACTCTATATTCCCTTACAAATCTTCCTATTAAATTATTTTATCCTACTCATTTAGTAAAAGTCTGATCACTTTACATTCTACAGAATCATACTTTTATGTATTGTATCAGCAAAAGGCAATTAGATACAGTAACAGATTTGTTTCTTAAATACAGTACTTATTCATTAAATTAACTTAACCTATAATTTGTGTCACCTGTAATAGGGCCACATCTCTCTTTGTCTCTGCACAAATGATTGTGCCAAATATGCTTAAATCTCATAACTGAAGATAGAAAGTATATCTTAATTGTCATTTATTCAATGTATCAATAGGTTATTTGGGTTTGACCATATCACTTTCCCTACATCTAAATTTTAACAGATGCTTAATGAAGTCAACTTCAACAGAAACTAATATATTATTTAATTTTGTTATTATTAATTTTATTAATATTAATCATTTTATTATTATACATATAAATTTATGTAGCCGTTTTTTTAAATTATTGCTTTTCATATCTATGCACCTGATATTATATAACAGGCAAGGCCTAGATGGCGCCTGTAGTTTACTGATAGCCCGCAAGGGCTCTGAAAGTGACTACGAAGCTGTCGCGAACACTGACAAATTATAGTGATAAATTCAGAGCTGATTTGAATATAATAAAAAATAAAAAAATGTAAAGAAGCTTGTATTTTCTAATTAGCGATTCTCGGCTTCAACTTTTTGATAACATGAAAATCATACACATTACATGTGCATACATCATTTGATAAAAAATAAACATTTTATAGTGATTTTTCTAAATAGAACTTTTTTTTCATTTTTGTTATTCTTACCGATTAATGTTTACCAAGAAGTTTATAGCTGAGAATAACGTTTAATTAACAGATTCAAGCATTATTCATGATTTCTCATCGTGGAGCTGACAAACTAAGCTTCTCTCATAATCTTTGCTAATGATTTCTTAAAACTAAAAATAATTATAATATCTAAAAAAAAAAAAAATTAATGAGCCATCTTTGCTCATAAATGCACAGATTATCTTTACTGCACTATCTATTTTCTAATGAATTAGACTTTTGACGATTGAACGTTATTACTAGATTTTCAGCATTTTTTTTTTAGTTTTTATTTTATAGAAAAATAATTGGACAAAAATCATTTATGATATTCCTTTTATATGTTTTCTTGTCTAAATTTTAACAATAAAATAAGCCAAATATTAAAAGTAAACATTGCAATAAAATTTAGCCAATTAGATATATATGAGTGATCATAGTTATATACGTAAACATGACCATTGCGATGTAAACTTTAAGAGTTCTGTACCAGATACATAGAGAAGTATAGTTGATAAAACTATTAAAAAATTTACCAATTACAGTTAACATTTAATAATGCCATTCAAAAACAGTAAAGATATTTCAAGTGATGGTTCTGTGGCAGATAGCTATAGGAATTGGGTTCAAATTATGTAT
This sequence comes from Epiperipatus broadwayi, assembly GCA_028023455.1. Taxonomy (NCBI): domain Eukaryota; kingdom Metazoa; phylum Onychophora; class Udeonychophora; order Euonychophora; family Peripatidae; genus Epiperipatus; species Epiperipatus broadwayi. The sequence continues at coordinate 436,796 of JAQFVV010012706.1, forward strand.
TTGTGCAGATAGTCATAATATCCATGCACACCATATAATTTTTCATATATACAACTTCTGATATCTGGTTACTCAAGTTGTACTCTTAGTAGCTTCATAATATTCCAAAAAAAAAAAAAAAAACCACAAGTACTGTGTTGCCTGCCAGAAAAAAGGCATGAAAGTTTTATTTATTGACTAGAGTGCTGATTAAACACAAACCAGTGTTTAGAAAGACTGCTTTATTGTTTATTAACTGAAATAGGTAATGTACTCTACAAACTTCACCTCATTTATCTTTATTTAAAAGTATTCTCTGATATGCCAGTTTCTGCAACATCTTTCTACATTGTTACTTTGACTTTGTGATCATATGAGGATAAATGATAATGATATACCTAGTTTTATGAATTATCATTGTATTATACATCAGCATGCCTTGTGTTCAAAAATATTGAAATTTAATCATGTTATGAATGTTGCCTTCAAAATTGTTAATAAAATAAGATCAAAAAAGTTGGTTACATCAATTCTGGAATTTGCTAAAGGAATGTAAGAGTAAACGTGGTGAATTGTTATTACATACTGACATAAAACAAAATTTTTAATCAGATTCAGAGAATTTCTACCACAAATAAGATCATTTTTGAAAACTAAAAGTAATTCATATTCTGAACTGAATGACAAAGAATGGCTTCTTGACTTCATCCTTTTCTGTAATATTACAGAAAAACTAAATAACTTGAATGTACAACTAGAAGGAAAAGATAAAACAATAATAGTTATGATAAGCGCTTTGAAGTCATTCAAGGTAAAATTAAGTATGTTGTAATGCAACTGAAGCACTGTGAATTAAAACATTTGAAAAATATGGCTGACCAGTCTGAGGAATTTGAAGGAAGATTCGTGGAATTTGACAAATTTAAAGATAATGCTAGTTTTTTGGTCTTATCCATTTAACGCTAACATCAATAAAGGAGATACTGCTATGAAATTAAGTGAATTTTTATATATAGATTCAACGGTCCTGGAAGAAGAAATAGTAAATATTAAACGTGATATACATTTAAAATCAATGGCTTTAAATGAGAGCTTCTGGACCTTAATAAGCAAGGACAAATATCCAAACATTTCGAGAGTTGCTGCATATTTCAATGCTTTTTTGGTTTAACATATTTGTACGAATCAGCATTTTCCTGCGTGAATGCGATAAAAACTAAATATAGGTCACAGTTAATGAATTTACATTTGGAATCGTGTTTAAGAAATAGTTTAAATTCATATAAGCCAAATTTCGATAAACTTGCCGAAACTGCCGTTTATGAAAAAACACATTAATCCCTCCAGTCTCTTCAATATACATCCAATTTCTATGGCTCCTTTACTTATTAAAACTATTGAGGCCATTATCAAAGATAAAATACAAGAACATTTATTTACACAAATTTCAGCTTCTCAATTTGCATGCAAGGGATCCTCAACCACTGAAGCAGTCAGACGTTTCATGTTGCTTGTAGAACATGTCAGGCAGTGTAGGAAGGCTATGCCAATAGCATTCCAATTGGATTTTGCATCAGCTTTTGACTCGGTTGTGCCATCTACCCTGCTACAAACACTCAGTGATTATTCAGTCCCACAGGTGTATATAAGAATTATTGGTAATCTTATACACAAGAATTATTGGTAATCTTATACACAATCGGTCAATTTTTACTTTCCTTGATGGATATCTGGCTCCTGGATTCAGACCCCATCTATACATTCCACAAGGCTCACCACTTAGCACCCTTTGTTTTGTCACTTATATTGACCCATTACTAAAGCAAATTGAACACAGCTTACCTGGGATCTTTGTGCCTGTGCTGAATCAAGAAGTTCACCACATCTCATATGTAGATGATGTCACTGTCTTCCTTCCCTCCAGCAGGCATGTACTCCACTTAGAGCAGATCCTTGAAAAGTATGCTTCCAATTTTAACCTTGATATTAATTACTCAAAGTCATCAATATGGAAAATAAATAAGGGATCTATCATACCGTCTGTTTTCACTTCCAAACCTCAAAATTTTCTAGGTTTTCCAATTTCTCTGTCCAAAACAGCTATGAGAAAACAAATACAGGAATCCATCCTAGATAAAACAAGACAAATAGTTAAATCTCTATCTTCAGTCTCTTTATCACTCCCGGGTAAAGTAAAACTCCTTAACATGCTGATATTTCCTAGAATAAACTATTTTCTACCAATAATAAAACCCACAAAAAATTTTCAATCCAAAATTAATTCTATTTGCTCCAAATTATTCTGGAAGGGCAGGGTTGTAGCTATCAGTATGGCTAAAATGCAAGGACCCACAGAACTTGGCTTACACTCTATATATTTTATGTGCAGAAATCGATTGGTCTGCTGAGAGCAATTTGTCTGGACATACCAGGTAACAACATTGACTTTCCAATTGATCCTACAGACACTCCCCCACATTCTAAAAGCAAATGGATTACTGACATTAGCTGTTATGTTAACTCCCTCATTACTATCTCAAAGCAAATCTTTCAAAATAGAAAATCATACCGGGAGGTGTACAAAATGATGTATCCAAACCAACTGCTGTTACAGTCAGAATTAGATCTAAACACTAGACAAATCATCAAAAGGTCCAGAAATTGGATATTTGAGCCTAAATATATTGACTTCCTCATTAAGTTTAACCTTTCAGCCTTACCTACCAATCACTTTCTAGTGTGGAGAAGAGGCTTTACAAGACTTGAGCCTCTATGCAAATTATGTCAAACAGATGATGAAACTTTACATCATCTGTTCTAAAACTGTCCTTTTCTTGCTCAACTGCGATCCCTAATTGTAAGCAATGTGTCTTCTGATATAAGGGATGCCTTATCAATCAAGAGAGCCATCAAAAATGGCACTTACTCTATCATCAGACTTGCAATTTTCTTACTATTTTCACTTTGGCTCACGAGGTGTAAAATTCTTTTCACCAATACCAACCACAATATTTCTCAGATCTACACTGAAATAATTACCAAGATTAGGGACAGAGACAAGTTGCTAGCACCTCACCTTTTATTTACAGAGACCTGGTCTAATTTCACGCTGTACAAAAGGGACTGATCACCTCACGCTTGATCCAGAGTTCTCTTTGATTCAAGTCTATGTTTTCTAAATAATGGCAATCCTGTTGACATTTATATATCAATGTAAACAATAAAAAGTTCATGTATAAAACATTATTTAAATAAATAAAAAAAACTATGCAATTCCAAGTGTCATCAAAATAATAAAAAAAAATATTTTGTTTTTATTTTGTAATTTTTTTTGTTCATAAAATTTGCATCTAATTTAGTTTAATAAAATTCTAAAAATTTTTTTTTCTCTGTATTTTCTTGAAATTTTTTTAAAATTTAAAACCAGCTCCAGAAATTAATTATTTATAGGTAATTCAATAATTGTAATTTAATAAATATTTTATAAAGTGGCATGGACAAATTATGATACGAAAGGGAGCTGAAGTAATTTAATAGTAGTCATGGTAAAATATCTTCGACAGTTGGATCTTATAGGCAAAAAATTCAGCAGTTGGTAAGTATCTTCAAAAATGTCGCCAATGTTTGTGAGTAATTAAAAAGCCCTTACAAAAAAGAAACCAATTCATAAGTACATTCTTAAAAAAACAGGACTTCGAACCATTTTTTTTCATTCAGTGCTTGTTCGGTTTCAGGTTCGAACCCTGAAAAAAAATAGTAGCTCCCAGGTACACTTTCATCACAGCTCCCAATGTCTAAAAGTTTGGTCATACCTGTTATATAATAATAGTTTTAAAAAATGTTTGTATCTCTGAAATCAACCATGACAATATACAAGACTAGTCAAACATATAACAAATTTAAAAATTATTTTGGTTTTTAAGTACTTTTACTAATTTTAAGATATAATAATAGCTCAAACTTAAATTAAATTTATGTGGAAGTTAGTGTAAATCTCTAATGAACTATATGAAAAGTTATCTACCTCCATCAATAAACAGGTGGGTTTATTCTGTACTTTCTTATTTGTGTAGTTTGTATTAATTTACATATAGCTTGCTGGGGGGGGGGGAGTGTTTACAGCAGCTTCCACATGAATTTGAACTTTAAAATATTAACTATTATAGAAAATAACTTTTTTTACAAATTAAATTCAAACTGATGGACAAATATATGTAAAATTAAAAGTAATATGATATTTATCAATTAAACTGTAGTAATTCCATATATATATATATATGAGAACAATGATAAAGATATATGTAATAGAATGTGATCTGGGCCTACTGATGAGTGCTGATTCAGCATGAAATGTGTATCTTTCTCATATGTCCTAAGTTATATGTTTATGATTTCACTCTTCCTCAAGGTATTAAAAGTGAATAGAAATCAGTCTCTGTCTTGGGTTTGTGAGAGTGGTGTAATGAAAATTACACTACAGAAATATTATTCATTAAATGGATAATCTCTAGTCTAATAAATGACTTAAAGAAATTATTAATATAGTTCCATTAAGTAATATGAATATTGTGAGGGCAGTTAAGTTTGACACTTATCTGGTAATTAAACTGTAGTAATTGGCTATCTATATATATACTGAATAATGATAAAGATATGTATAAGATATTGTAAAAGACCTGGAAAGAGACCACATGTGAAATGGATGGATGAAATAAGAAAGTGTGCAGGGGTGATGTGGAGAAGAGAAGCTAAATATCAGAGGAGATGGATTGAACTTGGAGAGACCTTCATCCTGCTGTGGATTAATAATGGTTGATGATGATGATGTTTGTGATTTGGGCCAACTGATGAGTGCTAGCTCAGCATGAAATGTGCATCTTGGGGATTATACATCTTTTTCACATCTTTGGTCACATGTTTATGATCACACTCCTACACAAGGTGTTAAAAGCAGATAGAAACCAGTCTCTATGTTGCATGAATGGTGCAGTGAAAATTATACTACAGAAATATTAATCATTATATAGATAATCTCTCGTTTAAAGAATGATTAATAAAAATTATTAATATACTTCCATCAGATAGTTTGAGTCAAAGTTGTGAGGGCAATAAGCTTGACACATATCAATTAAATTGTGACATTTTAAGTCTTGTCTTAATTATATTTAATATGTTGTGAAAAGGTTAATACAAATATTTTCACAGATAAAAAACGATTGGCTGCAATTAATTGATGGGTATATAGTTTAAAACAATTTTTATTGGACTTACCAAATGTCTGAAGGAAAAATTATTCAGTCCACAGCTGTGCTCGTAAACCTGATTGAAAACATTTATTTAAGTGTACATTTGTAACCAAATGAAACAATAAATTAGAAAGCAATTAATGTTTTCATGCAATTACAAATGCAATTTCTTGAGAGCATTGTTTTTAAAATTTAAGAAAAGAAATCTCCGAAAAGTGTTCATCGCTATCACATGGAAAAGTTTTGTGGGCTCAAATGTCATTGCAAAAAACTAAAGCAGATGAACGTTATTTTTTAGCAATTTGATTAATGCAATCAAGACGGTTTTAAATCATATATATTGAACTTCTTATCAAATAATCATAAACAAACACACACACACATATATATCCCTAATGTTTTATTCCAGGTATGGAAGATACTTCATATAGGTATTTAAGGCGCTGAATGATAAACGTAAGCCTGCAATGTTAACTTTGAGCAGAAAAGAATTAACAATTCTATTATGTCAATACATCAATACTTTTTTTTTTATTAAAAGAAAAAAATTATTCTTATTTGCAATTACATTGAATCACTGATAACATGCACTAATGGAAAACAGTCAAATATCTATTGCAGTAGAGCTGGTGTGAAGAAGCAGAAAATCTTGAGGGGAGTTACTCATTGTCTGGAAAAGAGCATCGAGACAAGGTTTCCCAATGTAACCAGTCTGGAACCAAAAGTTTGTCTCTGTTTTTGATTTTAATAATAATCTTTGTATATACCTGCTGGACACTGTGAATTACTCGAGTGAACAGAAAATTGCACCTCATAAACCAAAGTGCAAATAGTATGAAGATGGTTCAATCTGATAGTAGAAAAAAAGCCATTTTCGAAAGCACTCTTGATAGATAGGACATCTTTGTGGGCAGCCGACACACTATCCACGATCAGGGATCTGACCAACCCAAGAAAGGGACAGTTGTAAAATAAATGTTGGAGTGTCTCATATTGGTTTTACATAAATTGCACTGAGAATTGAGTCCACTAAAACCTCTCCTCTACACCAAGAAATGGCTTGTAGACAAGGAGGTGAGATTAAACTTGAGCAGAAAGTCAATGTGTATAAGCTCAAAAACCTAGTTCTTTGACGTTTTAATAATTTGTTTGTTATTTAAGCTCAATTCAGATTGCAGTGGGCTTAGCTTCAGATATGTGAGTTTCAGATATAAAATTAATATATAATTATGCAAATCACCATGTCTGGAGCAAAATGTGAATTAATATCAGCAACCTAATTTGCAAAATAATTGATATATTGCATGTGTGATTTAATTTGTTGTAATCTAGATTCTGTCTGTTCTTTAGGGAGAATCTTTAAATTCGCAGAGTAAAATAAAAGGTTCACCTGATTTATAATTCTACCAAATTTGATTGATGAAATGAATCGTTTGTTGCACCAAAAATGGTTGTGAAATTTGGAGTACTACAAACATTAATGATATTTGTAAAAGTAGGAAAATAAAAAAAAAAGATTTTTTTAAAAATAGTATTTATATTAAAATGGAGCCACTTTTCTCAAGTAGATAAATGTTAAGGCAGTACTTAGGCTATGACCTGCATAGTTTAGTGTGGGGATAGAATGTTGGATTCTAGAGCATAAGGCCCTCAAACCCAGTTTGGACACTTCTGGTACTTGAATTTCTTATGAATTCACAAACAATAACCATGCAACAACTTCTTAGAATGCTGTTCTGGTCCTCAAATGACACATGACCCACTGAGGAACAAAACATTCAATTATTATAAGTACTGAAAACTTAACTTATTTATAAAATATATTGTAATAGCTGAAATACACAGGCTTATATATACCTGTGTCTATATATGTAATAGACAGGATATGAGCACAGACTTTCACATGACCCACCACTCTCCACACTATCTCTTAACACTGATACACCTGAACACACATATGTCGAAAAGATAAATAATCACCAATATACATATTTCATGCTAAAACAGCAATCATCAGTTGGTCCAGATTACCATCTCTATACATATATGCTACAAGTGCTCAGATATAAATTAAGATAGCCAATCCTCCTACTTTAATGGACAGGCTTCAATCTACTCCACACTCCAACTCTTCAACTGTCCTTCCAATTGAAAATCTGATGATTATGAAATCTAAAAAATAAAATTGTAAGTTTCAAAGGTTCTTTAATTTGATTTCTTTTTTTAAAAAAATATATTAAATAAGAAGCTGTTATGTTTAATTGACTGAATATGTCTAATTTTCCCTTGTAGCAATATCTTCCACTTCTATTAGTTAAAAATTAGAATAGCTCTGGAATATTCTGTATATAAATGCCCAGAGTTCTATTAAAAAAGCCACTTGGACTATAATGTGTTATTCCAGTTGATATAACAATTAATGGTTTTTATTAATTAAATCAATTTCTTGAACTCATGTGTGATACAAAATTGTTGACTGAATGAATTAAACTTTTTGAATTAATGTGAAACTCATAAACTGTTTATTTGGGTGGGATAAATCAGCTGACTTAATGTGTGATATGTAAATGTGTTTCTACTTTCACCCAAACCATCTATATAAAAAATAATTTCAATTTGAGTACTGACTTTAGGATAGGATTCATAATAGTTGCCCCAATTTGGTAGTTCAATATAATATGGTGAATCTCACATCAACAGATCTATGAGAGTTATCTAGCACATGCAAATCGTGTATACAGATTGATTTTGTTCGATCACGAGCTTGCTACAGGACACATCCTTTCTCCATCCAATGCAGAACAATATGTTCTGAAAGGGATGATAGGAAAAGAAATGTAGAGAGGCTTGGCCTATTGCAAAGGATCTTCATTCCATCAATAAAAAATATTCCTGTGTCCCATTAACAAAAAATGGAACATTTAATCATTTAATTTACATACAGTGCCTAATTTACATATTGAACTTCGCTAATATAAATGCATATCCCTAATGGTGCATTCCTATTCGGCACTACGATTTTGGCAGAAATCTGCCGATAGCTGACTCGGTACCTTTAAGATTTTCTTATTAGTTTTATTTTACCACTTCTGATCAACTTGAGCATTACATGTTTATTAGAATTAAAGAACAATAGTATTTATATTTCAAACAATGCAACAATATTTCTTTTTATTAATTGAACAACTTTTTGAATTATATGCTGTGGAAAAATGTTTTCCACTTCAAATTACCTTCAAGTCTATATCTTATAAATTAGTATGTGATAACAATTCATAAAATTCAAATCCTGCTATTTTTTTAATTTCTTGGGTTTTCAGCTTCGTATTTATTTCAGCATGATACCTAGAGTTGATATCTCAGAACACGTGCCTAGACTTGATGGAAAAATCTTATAAAATAGTATATATATTTGGGGGGAAAACATTTAGAAAATAAAATAAAATAATAAAATCTAAAGAAATACTATATTTTAAAACATAATTGTTAATGAGGAAGCTAGCAAATCAATTTTTGTCTAACAGTGGGTTTTTAAAAAACATACTTTATAATAATCAATAACATATAGAGTATATGAGCACAGACTTTCACGTGACCCACACTCTCCACTCTATCCCAGAACACTGATACACTTGAACATATAAATGTCGAAAAAATAAATATCCAATATACATATTTCATGCTAAACCAACAATCATCAGTTGGTCAAGATTATCATCTCTACACATATATGCAATAAGTGCTCAGATATATATTAAGATAGCCAATCTTCATATTTCAATGGATAGGCTTCAATCCACTCCACACTCCAACTCTTCAACCGTCCATCCAATTAAAAATCTAAGCACTTATTGCATATATGTGTGGAGATGATAATCTGGACCAACTGATGATTGCTGGTTTAGCATGAAATACGTACATTGGTGATTATTTTTTTGACATATGTGTTCAAGTGTATCAGTGTTGTGGGATAGTGTGGAGAGTGGTGGGTCATGTGAAAGTCTGTGCTCATATACCCTATATATTACATATATTGATACAGGTGTATAATAAGCCTGTATTTAAGTTATTAAATAATCAATAAGCGAGTCATATATAACGTGGCATTGCTTTTATAAGCTTGTATTTATAAAAATGTAATGCAGAGGGCCTACCAATAGCTCAAACATATTTAAATTTGCAAACCTTTCTTCAATCTGTCTAACAAAGTGGATTCTTTCTTATTTATAACCAACCGTTATAATTAGGATGAACTTCACCAAAAGTGAATTCAGCAATAAGTTATAAAAAAAAAAAGAAATGGTTTCAATATGCAGACATTTGCAAATTTAGTATTCCATATTAAAACAGTGATATCTAGCCAAAAACAAAATGTAAATAAGCATCAAAAAGTATTAGTAAACAAAAATAAAAGCATTAAAATTTCAAAAATATAATGCGTTTTATAAATGTTTTACTTATCATGCAGTAATAGCTATATTTTCATCTTGGAGAGCTCTAGCTGGTCAAAGCTATTTCTCAATTATTACAGTTTTGTTTCATTGAACTCATTTATTAATCATATTTCTTTAATTTATGTTGAAATCACAAACACACACATTTTCCGCTCTCCCCTCAAAGTTTGATATAATACAGCATTTCACGCGATCAAATGTTTTTTTTTTTAAAGCCTAAAATTAGAAACTGAAAATTTAAGAGATTCTATACACAACTTTTCTTAGGTGAAAAAAAATAATATTATCAATTTAGCAGAAACAAAAAAAAAAAAAACAATAAAATGTTCTTAGAAAAGGTTTTTTTTTTCATGTGTCAAAGCATCGGCTGGGAAGCGAACCCGGGATAACTGCTTGTAAGGCAGCTGTGCTGACTACTCAGCCACCAACGCTTTGTAAGAAGGATTTAGCCAAGAATTTGAAATGGAGAACTTCGAGTAGAGATAGACTATATAGATATGTTTGCATTAAAAAAAAAGTTTTTAATACAAAAGAATACTGGCTAGAATATGTGTTTAAATGCACCAATATTGGATTGTTTTGATATATTAACAGCTTCAGAAAATTTAAACTCTGACATTTCACAATCCATTTTATTTTTTAATAAAATAAAGATATGATATAGTAAGATATATATATGTATGTGTGTAAATTCACTGAAAGGAGTCAACACTTAAACAATTGACTATTAGTTAATATGCTTTCAGAACAGGTTATATTTACTTATTAATGAGGTTTATTTAATGTTCTTTGAATTAATCATTTCCCTGTCTGTGATCAAGTTGTAATCTTTAGTGCCTATATAAACATATTAGATCATAAATAAAGATGGATTTCCATCTTTATTGTTAAAAGGTAGTTGTCTTGACAACAGATTGAGATTGTTATTGATAAAGTCTCTTTTCCCTATTTTAAAATGAATAGTTTAATATTTTAATATCTTACTATTAAAACCAAAATCTTTAACATCCTAAGTTTTCAATATGTTTCTTCTCCACAATTACTTTCTTTTCATGAATTTTCATAAAGCATATATTTCTTCTTTTCAGACATTTAATACATAAATTAGCATTATATTAGTATAGTGCATATGAAATACATATAAGTTTTTAGCAATTTAGCTGCATAATCCATTTCTTTCCTTTTCATGGCAGATTATGAGAGGTGGCAATATAATTTTACATAGGCATTATTTACTGAACTAGGTTGGGCTGCATGCTCAGGGTCTTCACACTGACATGCTACTTGTTCTTGCCTTGCTTTTCATGGTAAAACAGGTCCTAATGTAATAAAACATTCTTAGAGCTTCTATTATAAGGATTACAATTTCATTTAGCAGCAAGGCCAAACTCTTCTCCACATAGCTCACTTCAACTGCTTTAACATATATCTTGCAGTTTTGAATCCATAAATCCACACTAGAATGAAGGTGACTTCTGGCTGAATATCTGCTTAGTTACCCATCATTAGCTATTGCATGTACCATAATGTAGATTAATCTCTTTGGTTATCTGCATCACCTTCCATAATGACCACTAGTCTGCTTTCTTGAACTCCAGAGAAAAATATTTCATTATTTTTCTTTAACAAAAGAAAAAAATAACTGTTTGCTTTCTTTTCTTTATTTACCACACCTTACAAGAGAAAAATTATTTTCCGACTCTTATTATTTTATTTACAATTAAAAAATATTGTTAATTCATTTTTTTTTCTTGGAATTTAAACTCACCATTCTGTTTTCTATCAAAATTATTAAGATTTTATTTCTAACATGATTCAAAATAGGTGAGACTAAAAAGATCTTAATATGCTCTTGAATTTACAAACAGCATATTTTCTCTTTTTTATTATATATATGTATGCATAAGTGCACACACACATTATTCTTCAAATCTTATTCTGTAACATTTACACTCCTGCTACTAGGCTTATATACCCACCCCATGTTGGGTGCCAATACCTAATTGGCACTATGTAATTGGTGCTACCAATGTGTTCTGCACTGGAACATCCCCTTTTTTATATTTAAATAGAGTTAAAGTATGAAAACGACAAGTATATGGTGTGTATACATTTAAAAAAAGAACAAAATGCCTTGTAACTGGAAAGTTAATATAAACGGCAATATAAAGATAATATAAAGGGAGAGGTAGAAAATGTTATACTGGAAAGAACTATATGCTGGGGTTGAGACTGGTGTTGTATTAATTTATAATATAGTAGAGTAAAATGAGAAAATTGTGCAAACCTACAATAAAGAAAGGATAGTTAATCAAGAATTATAAAACATTTATATATAAATACTCATAAGTCACTTAAAAATAAGAAAATAGTGAGGCTTAAATAAATATGGATTTACCAAAGTCTGAAACAGTATAACCAATGAAGGCAGAGCTGGTTGCTCAAGAAAAAATATGACTGCACAAATGCATGGGGAAAAAAAACAAGCCATGGTTACTATGGATATGATGTGGGCATTTATGAATGAGTGCAAAGAGATGATGCAACAAAAACATGGAAAAAAATTAGATAGTTGAGATAAAAAATTTGAAGAATGGCAACCAAGATTTTTGGAAAAAAATGACATGGATATAAAAAATAGTTTAAGAAAATGGATAAAACTTTAAAGTGGCATATGAAGATAATAAAAACTAAAGCAGGTGCAGATGTTGCCAATCCTCCTGAAAGTATGAAAAATGATGCAAACCTTGCAGATGAATCTAGAGAAGTCATCATCAATGTAAGGAGATGTTGAAAATCTCTGAAAAGATAAAACATCTCTAATAGAAACTTTACACGTAGAACCAAGAGTAGCTATTGAAAGAAACCAAGAAAATACTGAGTTTGAATATAGTTAAACAACCTAATATTGATTTTTTTGAAAGAGATACACTTTTACAAAGATGCTAATGAAGAGAAAGTTCTAAATCAGGCATTCATGAAAATAATTATTGATGTAAAAGAATGCCAGAATTTACTGTTTAGGGAATCTTTTGAGGATTTTATCAATAAACAAGACAAAGTAATCTGTCTGAATATAAATAAGGAAGAATGTGTGAAGAAAGTTAAAAAGACAACTGAATGACATTATAAATCCTACAAAAGAAAAAGACTAAACAATAAAAGGTAAACAAAAAGAGTAAAACACTCCACTTTTAGCATGAATTTAAATTAATGGATTACTACTGATAGAGTGTCAAATTCTACAGCCTGTGCCCCAAAGGAAAATAAAAATGGAAAGAAGAGTAAAATGAAAATAAAAGAACCAGGAGAGAATAAAGAAAAGATTGTATTATTGAGGTCATTCCAAAAGATATCTCTGCCAATAAACAAACATTTGGAGAGAAGTAAAGCTTAAGTTTAGAAAAACAAAGGATGGCTTATTCTCTGTCAACCTTGGATCTGTTTAGAAAGATAAATGTTGTAGGGATAAAGGCAATTGTATAATGGTTTTAAAAGCAAAGAAAATGGCAAACACCAAAGTGACTTTAATCCAGAATATGAACCAACATTAAAAGTATTAAAATAAATAAAAAGAGAAACTATCAGCTTGCAAGAAAGCAAGAAAGACACTTAAAATGCACAATAATTAAAAAAGAGCTTGCAAGAAAGCAATAATGAGGTTCATATTGAAAAAATTTTTTGTTAATGATATGCAATATATGATACAAATGAAAAGAAATGAACTTAAATTAATAGAGAATTAATATATAAATGACAAATGAAAATTTCTACTATCCCATTGTTTCCTTTTAAAGGGAGGGGATATATAATCCTAGTAGCAGGAATGTAAATTCTACAGAATCAAATTTGACAAATAAGGTGTATGTGCACCTATGCATAAATATATACAATAACAAAAAGAAAATACGCAATTCATAAATTAAAGACCATTTAAAGGTCTTTTTAGTTTCACATATTTTGAATCATGTTGGAAATAAAATCTTATTGATTTTGGCAGAAAACATAATGGTGAGTTCAAATCCAGGCATAATAATAATAAAAGTTGAAAAAGAATTTATTTCTTGTAATGCATGGTAGATAAAAAAAGAAAGCAAACTGTTATTTATTTCTTTTGTTAAAGAAAAACAATGGAATATTTTTCTCTGGGGTCTGAGAGAGTAGACTGGACATAGTTATAGTAGGTGCTGCAGATAACAAATAAGATAATCTATGTTATAATATGTACAATGGGTAATGATGTGGACAATAAGCAGTTATTCAGTCAGAGGTCAACTTTACTCTAGTGTGGATTTATGATTCCAAACTGCAAGATATATGTTAAAACAGTTGAAGTGAGCTGTGCTGAGAAGAATTTAGCCCTGCTGCTAATTAAAATTGTAAAGTTTATAATAGAAGCTATAAGAATGTTTTAGTATATTAGGGAATCTTTTACCAGGAACAGCTAGGCAAGAACAAGTAGCACATCAGTTGGAAATCCTGGGCATGAAAATTTATAAAAAGACTGTAATTGCAGGGAAGAAAACATATGTAAATCTACAATGTAGGATGATAAAGATTTGGTTTTAATTGTAAGATATTAAAATATTAAACTACTCATTCTACAATAGAAAAAAAGAGACTAAATTTACAAAGATTAAAATTAATTATTGTATAATGATATCCTGTATTTTTATATTTGATTTACGAGTATAACCTCAAACTGAAAGTATATAAAGTGTGGAATTATGTTTCCTTCATTTATATAAATGTTGTATTGCTACTGAAGATGGCAGAAGAAGCCTTAAGCTGGTTATAGCAAAGACATTATTTTTAAATTTTATATAGGCATTTTTAATTTTGTAGATTTATTCTAGTGTATTTTGTTTATTGTATTTATATCATTTGATATTATATATGTATATGTGTGGAGTTACTAGAAGTAAAATTAAAATTTATGAACTGTTTGTTAAAAATATAATTATAGGTTTTATTTTATATCTATGAGAAGGAACCCAAAAATAAACAGAATGTTATAATAAAAAAATGTTTATTTATTTTTAAGTGTTATAAATTTAATCACTTTCAAATTACTATCCATTTGATGCAATACACCAGTCTAAATGTGTTTTTCATTTTTTAAAGTTGTCTGGAAGTGCTTGCAAAATGATGCCTTTTAACGCCTCCGTAGTTTTTTCCCACTACTTCTAAGTCTGAAAAAAAAAATTGGAACATTTTTTCATTCAAGAAATTTTAAAAAGTTGCACAAAGTAAGATCAAGTGATAAGCTGAGTCATGCTGAATTTAATTAAAATGCATTCCACACCAAGGCTTTGAGAAATGCCACTTTGTTGGGGAGGAGCTTCTATTCTTTTCTTTGCTACAAAACAAGATGTTTATATTTTCTCACATCATGTAAATGTTTCAGAACTTGCATATAAAATGCCTGACCATTACGAACTAAATCTGAGAGAAAAATGTCATTTGCATCGAAAAAATATAAGAGCATTGTTTAGAGTTTGGACTTCATTTGCCAAACTTTTTAGGGATGTGGTAAATTTAACATTTCAATTAAACCACTTGTAAACTTGTTTTTTTTTTTTGTGAGATCAGCTTACTTATAATGTGTTTCAAGCATTACAACTGTTTTCCTTGCTGGTTTCTGTAAACGAAAACAGAATCACCATTGTTCAAACTTTTCAATCATTATAAAAAATTGACAAATACCCAAGACACACTTTACAAAAAATGTGTTACAGAGCCCTATGATTTCACAATGATGTCATTTGGCAGATTGATGCAGAAGATTCCAGCAACAAGTAAGGAACAGCAGAAGTACATATTATAATAATCACACAAACCAGAGAATAATTCTGGTTGTTTTTGGATGCTCCATTGTATATATGAAATTATTGCAAGAAAAAACTAAATATATGAATTTGTTGGTTGGAAATGGATTATTATATGATTGATTTTTTAAATATCTATATATGAAATTACTAAATGGGAAGAAATAAATAGATGAACTGTTTGTTGAAGATAGATTAAGTATCATGCAAATGATTTTCTATCTACATGTAAAAATATTTATGAGAAGAGAATGAAATATCTTGAGTGTTCCATCTTCAGATCTTCAATGAAATGGATGGCTGAAGAGTTGTGGGGTGGAGTAATAGTTTGAATCCTGCCCATTAAAGTATGAAGATTGGATATCTTAATATAAGCTGAGTTTTGATTGTATATATGTGTGACAATAATCTGACCCAACTGAGAAGTGCTGGTTTAGTGCAAAATATGTGTATTGGTGATTATTTATCTTTTCAACATGTATGTGATCAAATGTATCAGTGGTATAAGATAGTATGGATGGTTGAGGATCATGTGAAAGTCTGAGCTCAACCTCCCCCCTATATATTACATATATGTGTGCAGCTATGAAAAAGCCTGTACTGTAGAAAAAATTCATATTTCAAAATATAGTGCTTTAAGGTCTGCCCATCCCTCATATATGTATGTAAATGGACTATGTCCTGTACATGAAGGGTCACAATGACTTGTGGTCAACATGGGTAGGATGAAAAGGTTGGCACTAAGATGGGCTTTGAGTGTTCCATCTTCAGATTTTTAATGAAATGGATGGCTGAAGAGTTGTCGGGTGAAGTAGTTTGAAGGCTGTCCATTAAAGTATGAAGATTGGCTATCTTAATACAAACTAAGGATTGATTGTATATTTGTGTGGAGATGATAATCTGGACCAACTGATGAGTGCTGTTTTAGCATGAAATACAAATATTGGTGATTATTTATCTTTTCGACATATGCGTGATCAAGTATATCAGTGGTATGATATAGCATGGATGGTTGAGGTTCATGTGAAAGTCTGAGTTCAAACCCCTTATATATTACATATAAGTCCAGGTATGAAAAAGCTTGTACTGTAGAAAAAATTCATAATTTAAATGATCTTAATAATTTTATGAACGAATAGAAATTTTCATTTGCAATAGCTACATAAAAACTACCTACGTTTTTGTGTTATTAATAAATGGTTATATTGTTTTATTAATTCATTTTGTTTTTTATAAGTTTAAATATTATAACTTCAACACACACACACATATGCTAGTTCATAAAAATATCCACAACTCTGAGAACATGTGAACCACTGAA
Organism: Epiperipatus broadwayi; assembly: GCA_028023455.1. Classification (NCBI taxonomy): domain Eukaryota; kingdom Metazoa; phylum Onychophora; class Udeonychophora; order Euonychophora; family Peripatidae; genus Epiperipatus; species Epiperipatus broadwayi. The sequence continues at coordinate 453,624 of JAQFVV010012706.1, forward strand.
AGATGTGCTGGGCTATTACGGTAATGATTTGGTAAATAATGATTAACGTTACCTTACGTAATTCTAAGTAAGCGTTCTCTTTTGAGATTTGGTGCCTGGAATTTCTTTCAATGGAAACTGAAAACAAATAGAATACTTTAAAGTGATTGTGATATTACTACCATCATCATCCCTGTAGTTGAATGATTTATAAGATTTCCAGATATATGTAATGATCTTCTTACATTTATAATTATATATTTATGCTTACTGAACATGGAAGATATTATATATGTTGTGTAATATCATGATTTTGAGTTCAAATTTGAATTACTGAGGTATTTATCACAACATAAAGTTCGTTAATTCATTGTATTGTTACAATATACATATAAGTATAAAAACTATCCACCCACATATGGATAAGTGTTAAATTCAATTGCAACACTATTTGTTTATGATTGCTTAGCAACAATAAAAAAGATGACTATCATGTGATCATTGCTAAGCAATTATAAATAAGTAACAGTGTGAATGAACTGAATTGTTCTATTGATGATGTGCTGCATAGAACTTTGCATATTTCTCCATTTAAGAGTTATGCATTGGACATTATAAATATGCTTCTATCTTGGTTAGCAATGTTAATTGGTCCCCCAAAATGCCTCACAAAGTAATCTCACATGGGTTCATATAGAAAAAAATGTCTTTACTTTAAATTCAAAATATAAAACAATCAACATAAGAAATAAAGCTTAAGTTGAAAAAAGTATTAATTAAAGTATAAATATTTTACTTTGCATATTATTAAAAAAAAACAACCAGTGAATAAATATGCTACTTAAGAACGTTAAAAAAATGGATAATTTTTTCCTTTGCTTATTGCCATTTTGCTTTGTACATAGCCGCAGAATGTTTTCTGAATCCCAATTCATTGAATTAAAATGAAGCATGAAGTAAACAATACTAATCCTAATGCACATTTTAAAATTAAATAAAAAATGCATACAATGTATGCTTTAAAAATTATTTTTCATGCTTTTTATGTTCAATTATTAAAATGTTTTATTTTTGTAATTTCTAATTAAATTTTTTTGCAGTGCTGTTAAATTTTTTTAAAAATTGCATAAATCCAATACACCAATAGACTGATAAATAACACCAAAAACAGGATCAAACCTGAACTCACCCCTCAAGTTGTGTACAAAATCACCTGCCCCCAAAGAAATTGTATGGCAACATATTATGGAGAGACCAAAACTAACATTGCCACCAGAGTAGCTCAACACAGATACCTTTATAACAGAACTAAAACAAAGCTTGAAGGTAATTTGGTTTTCGTTGAGCATGAGACAGCCACTGGCCATGCTTTTCTACTCACCACAGCCAGTGTCATTTGCTCTGAAACAAACGACATCAAACATAAAGTCAGGGAAGCTTACTTCATTGTAAGTGACCCATCAGCAATCAACAGAAGAGAGGCCTACTTTTCTCTATCTCGAAAATGGTCCACGTAGCATTTGCATATAAATTTGCATAAAATTTGCATTAATATTATAGTTATTAATCAAATACAAGTCATCATGAATATGGGACTATAAACTGTCCTGAAAGCACTTGGTGGTAAATTTTGATAATTTCACATACAATTAATAGCTTCATTATCTGTGCACAGAGCACATATATATATATATATTAATAAAATTAAATAAAATTTAGATAACTAAATGCATTTACAGTTGATTTCTGTAGTTTTAATAATGTATGTAAATGTCTAATTTTTGTTTTTTTTTTCTTTGCCAATCTATGTTTATATAAATCTGGCTATTATCTGAAATAAGACACAAATAAATTATGTGATTGATTTAAAATTAACAAATTTAATAACCTTTCATCATATAAAGTTGGCTATTAGTCACACATATACGAAATCTCTTTTTTCTCTTAAAAATAATTTACAATTACAATAATTATTATGATTGTCATATTTTTGCTGCAGGCAAAATAACATTCATAAAAAAATGTAATAATTAAAACTGATTGAATGAATATAGATTAGCTAATATACACATTGGACAAATTAAATATTAATGCACTTTGTTGTAGTACATGATCAAGGTATGTTATTGTGCTTAATGAATCTAGCAGTTTTGATTTTGTAGTCATTAAAGATGAAAATCTTTACTTTGGATATGTTATAAATTAAAACCCTAAAATCACTGGATAAAAATTAAGTAAAATGCATTAATCAGATTTTAATTCTATAATCAAAACAATATTATATAATGAATCAATTCTACTATACATATTTAGCATGAATGTTGTCATTTTATTTTTGGAAGATGTAGCTTTAATGAAGTCACTATCCCATGACATCATCAATCTTACAAAATAACCGCCATTTTTGGCCACCATCTTGAAAAAATGGTAGACATTTTTTTTAAAAAAAAGTTTCAATTTTTTTTTAAAGATCATAATGGTGGTGAATGACTGATTGTAAACCAAAATAATGCGTACAAATTGATAATGATCACAGTAGCAAATTTTCACACAAAGATCCATTACTAACTAGTGTAAAAGTATATAGTGAGAAATTAAAAAAAAAATTAGATTTCATAATAGCATTTTTTTTATTTATGTCTGGTTCAATTAAGAATATTATAAAATTGATGTAAAGATCATGGAGTTTGAGAAATGAATTACAGAAATATTGGAAAGAAGAATTTTTAATTTATTTAATGTATAAATTCACATTTAGTGGTAAATACATCTTTAAATGTTATGTAAAATATGTAGCTGTCTAATTTAAAATGCCTTGCATACTAAGTCTGAAGATTTAGGTCTATGAATCATAGCAATAGCTATTAAATTCAAAGATCAAATTTCTCATGAATTCCTAAGCAATAAATAAATAATTCAACTGCTTTCCTTAAAATCTGGAATGTAATAAATTAATAATCAAATTGCTTTACTCCTTACCAAGTTTGGAAGAAGTTCTGAAAGTAAGTGAACCAGGATGAACCTCTATCAATACACCAAACTATTCGGTGCAAAAAACAATTGGTTTTGTTGCTCAGGAAATCATAAGAAATTTGAGATCCAGAAATGACAGAGTGAGGAATCAATACGATGAATCTTGAGCACCCAAATCTACTATTCTAGTCTGCATTAAACCACCCATGGCTTTAATTTGGAAGGTCCTTATATTCCAAATACCATTTGTTTAATTACAAAAGCAAATTGCACAACATTCAGCATATCCTCATAGACAAAATATCAACAGTTTTTTTTAAAATGTATTTTATGGTAAACATGAGCATGGTATTCATGGTAGCGGCAGATTCTGTTATAAAAATGATCTCAAATACACTCTAAAAATGTAAACTACAAATCATCACTATTATAGGAAGGTTACAGCTGTGAGTAGGATATAGTGGAAAATTGAAGTTAGGAAAAGTGGTGAAGTCTTGCAGAAAAATTGCCATCAAAATTCAAAAAAGGATATACAATAAGTCAAATATTCATCCAGCATTTATTATGTAGAGACATATTAGTGTTCCACAGAATGATTTCTATTGCCATTATAACACCTTGTTTTCTTTTTGTTCTTCATTTTCTATTTTCTTAAGATTATATTTACTTATGAATGATCGATAATGAAGTATTCTTCTTTTGCTTTAATTGCTCATTAAATAAAAAACTCTAGACAGCAATAAACAGCAAAAAAAAAGCAAACATTTTTCAAAATAGTAATTTTAAACTTTAAAAAATAATCACATGGGTAGTTACTTAAAAAATCTTAAGAAGAGTGATAAATTTAGGAACCATTACCTCCTGGATCCATTATCTTATCACCGGATTAAATTGCGCAAGGTTCTTTAAGAAAAATAATACCAATAAAATCACTAATAGTTAACTGTACATTCATTATTTCTACTTGAAACTGTTTGTAAAAAATAAATAGTAATTGAAGGATTTATTGCTCGGGTATTCATAAGAGTTTGAGTACTAAAATTAGTAGATGGATTCATGGTCCATGAATCTTGAACTTCTACCATTGCAGAAACAATGGCTGCATATTTATTTATTTCATTCACTTTTCAATGGTTTTATTGTTCTAGAGTTTATAGGTTTGAGCTGGAATTGATCCAAAGATTTTATACCCCAAAGTCTAACATTCTGCTATTGCATTAAACTATGCAGTGTGCTCAAATTATTTAACTGTATTAATTATAAGACTTAAACTCCCCACAATTATCCAATCCATGTTATACAATTGATACACATGACCACATACAACATGCGTATGACAATAATATTGCCATTATCAGGGGCTATGAGCATTATATCCTCAGATTTTCGGTGATGTGGATGGCTGAAGAGTTGGAGGGTGGAGAATATTGAAGCTTGTCCATTAAAATTTGCTATTTTAATATAAACTGAGCAATGATTGTATATATGTGTGGGAGTTGGTGATTTGGACCAACTGATGAATGCTGATTCAGCATGAAATATGTATATTGGAAATCATTTATCTTTTTCAAATATATGTGGTTATGTGTATCAGTTATAGGATGGATTGGATAGCTGTGAGGAGTTTGAAAGTCTGAGTTCAAGTCCCTTATAATTAAGTTTCATATAGACTTTATACTAGTCTTTAAATATTAACTTTATTAAGAAACATTTAAAAAAAATGCAATAATTATTTTTAGGTTAGTGTATCTTAAATCACTGAGCATCACACGATCACCATTTCTTACGCTTATACAAACTATTTACACAGAGGTTAAACTCTCCATACAGTAGCGCCACCAGTGCAAGCCAGAGTAATCAATGGGTGCCAGAAGGTTTGTGCATAAAATCTCTATCTAGTGCCTACTCATCCATCAGTGAGGAGTCTTGGATCTGAGAGCACTGAATGAAAGCTACAAGCTGGAAACTAGTCTGGGAAAGTTGGATGAGTAGGCACTAGATAGGGATTTTATGCACAAATCTTCTTGCATTCATTGATAACTCTGGCATGCAGTGGTAGTGCTACTGTATGGAGAGTTTAGCCTTAGTGTATCTTAAATAAATAAATAAATGAATTCTAAGGAAACATTTTTATTCTATTTTTTTCTGGTATCCTTTTAATTAGACATCGATCCATCTGTGTAGTAGTGGTAAATTCTGAAGCTTAATGTCTATGACTTGTGAATAAACTGTCAACTAGAACTTCTTATGAACTCTTGAACAATGAAACAATTTGATTATTTTATGTATTGATCTATGGATTTTGAACTCCAAAATCGCTATCCTTCCACTATGTAAATATGCAGGCATAAGCTATTTAGTTCAATTTATTTAACGTTTATCAAGAGACATTATCTTTCAAAATCTGATAATTTCTTGACTAGTTTATCACAAATAGTTAGCCATTTCATAACTATTCCCATAAGAGATTGGAGGATATTCTGTATATGTGTATCATTTATTCTGTGATTTAAAATGTACGCATTCGAAAATAGAATATATGATATGGGTAAACAGAAACAAAATTTGCAACTAGAGTATAATTAATCGAGACAAAATAGTTTTAAAATGAAATGGTTATATATATGCGCCAAATTTTATTAAAAAAAAAAAGCCTTTCAATAAATTATGATAAGAAGTCTAAAGCTATTAAATATTTTGATAACCAACTAATTGAATTTTGTCCGAAATAAATAAAAAGGTATCGTAAACAAACACTACATTAGAATTAATACGAATGTGAAAGGATGGAAATTTGTTTTTAAAATTTTATTTTTTACCTCATTTACGAACCGCTTTTGCGCACTAGTAGTTTAAATGTTTATGATCGCCCTCTTGTGAGCAACTCCAAAACCTTGATCTTGCCTGCAGACAATGTATACTCAAAAAAATGTTAAACAGGTGAAGCCATTACGTGGTTTACTTAATAAAACAAAGTCATTCGTCATCCTATATGGTAATTGATTAACAATGTGCTTTTAAAGCAATGCTCAGACGTACGCAAATAGCGTAGATTTTTCTGGTTGAAAGGAAGCATCATAACGGTTATGGATAAATTTATTAACACTTTCAATGCTGGTGCATTAATTGTTTCGATAATGATTATTTAGTCTTCTCTAAAATTCAATACGGTATTTAGCAAATAAAAATATACCTGAGCACTTTTAAATATTGTAATGTATACGTGAAGATATATTTTTTTAGAAAATGATTCACAAAATCTTCAAACGTCCACGAGATACCCATCTGATAATAATAAATCGGTCCGAAACTGTACCTAATATTTATTAAGATTCAAATCAAAATGGAGCGAGCTAGTAAGGCTATAAGACGGTAAGTTTATATCATTTTTTTTATTTATAAATATTATATTGTTCTAAAACAATAAAATGAAAAATATTTTTAATTTAATCGCACCTGTAAATAAACTGTTTGCATAGATGCTAAGCGACCTTTTGTAAGAGGAAAAAAAAACCTGCACTGTAATGATGTACTGTGAATGATTGATTGTACTTTGCTTCATTCACAAAATATTTGTAAATATCTTTGGATCTGCAGTTAGGTCACATAATTGTGTTATTTAGCAGGATTGAGCGTATAAAGTTAATGTTGAGCGATACTCGGTCTTGACTGGGTGAAACGTAAATCTAAAAAGGGGTTACTAAACTTAAACTTTTGCTTGACCTTTCAAAATTGTCAGATCCTATTAATGAAGATTGGGGAGCTAAAGATATTAGAGTCATTACTGCTAGTGTTAAGGTTTTTTTTTAAAAGAAAAAAAAACTCATTGTAAAGAGTGTGTTACATTACAAAAGAGTAAATCATGCAAATCTAATGTTGAATGCATTTAAAAATCGATGTTGAACTTTATTGTATGTATATTTACGTTTAGGCTTTCTATAAAGCCTTTGTAAACACAGAATCATTTCATTGTTTGGCAACAGTATGTAAATTATGTGTAGTTATGGTAAACAGTTTTTGATAGCGAGATTAAAGGCGCTTAATTAATAGCTCTTTTACTGTATGCTCGTTCAAATGACAATAATGTAATTTTTTTAAAGAAAACATCCTTTGTTTATTTTGTTAAATTTAATTGGGTAAATGTTTGGATTTACTTAATTTTTTATAATATCTATAGCTATTGTAGTCTTCCCCATCTAATAATTAGAAACGTTGACTTATTTTTTAACTCTTAAAAGTTAATTAGATCTTGTAAATCTAATCTTACTATTCGATTAAATAACAAAAGAAAACTATATCATATGAAGATATGAGTAATCTATTAATAAAAATTAATGAATGGTTTTATTGCCCGGGAGTTCGTAACAAGTTCGAATGCCGGAAGTGACGTAGTTGGGCCGCGATCCAATGGACATGAAGTCCAGAATCTATTACTATATCACTGTACCCAAACAGAAATCTATTTATATTTTAGAGTGTAACGTAAGTTGGTTAGACTTAATGCAATATATATATATTCTGCTCGATTAATTAAAGTTGAAAGTGATCTCGAAGCTAGTAAGTCAGTATGTATGTTTAAAATTTAATGTCCGTTAAATGATTAACTTTGTATCATCTGTCATAAATTCATTGGTTAAAATACTATTTTTTAAAAAAGATAAGCACTTTTTTTTTTACTAATAAAATAATCTTTCTGCCCTCCCCCCAGACACTTTTTTTTTTTTTTACAATTTTGAATATTAAAAAAACAATTAAAATTGTTGTTTTCAATCTCAACGTAGTGTTTTTATTTTTTAAATGAGGATTTAAAAATACGTGACTTGTACTTTACTAAACCATTGATGAATTTTTTGTTTATTTTAAAGAGTGCGTTATAATTTTTTTTAGCAGATTTTATTGGCTGTATTAAACGTGGCCAAACTTTTGGACTCACTGATCTAAACTTTGCTCATAATCTTATGCCATCTAAGCAATGAATATACAATTTTACTAATGCTGTAATTGTAATGTGCCATGTTAAATGTACACTTTTTAAGCCAATCACAAACAAATATGATCAATCCAAGTCCAAGATGGAAAAAAAAAAAAGAACAATACAAACCAGTGTGGGAACTACAAATATGTCCATATATAGATCATACTGGTCCAGTACTTCTTCTGCTGAACCTTTTTATTCTGAAATACTTTAATACTATATTTAATTGTAGCTTTCTGATGTATTCTACTGTTCACCGTATTTTCCCAATGCAAACATTTTTCGTTTGACAGTTTTTGAGGTAATCGTTATCGTGTAATCAGGATCTGCTTCTCCCACAAAAGCCATGCTTTAAGTTTACCATAAAACATCTTTTTAGAAAAATTTTGTGTTGTTCATTTGTTTACATATCCACTTCATTGAAGATATTATTTTACATTAGAGAACCACAAAACATTACATGATCACTATTTCATTGATTACTCTGGCTTGCACTGAGTGGCACTACTGCATGGACAGTTTTGCCTGTTTTAATGACTGTATAGTATCTCATGCAGCAATGTGAAGAATACTTGGATCGATTTTATAATGTTGTCATTGTATTGTTGAAATATTACTGAGCATTCTTAAATGAAAATTTTTTTAATGCCTAGATGTTATGCATCGATAGAGTATCTAAGTCTCATTTTTATACAATAAGGTACAATAACGGATCTATATATAGCTAATTTGGTTGTAGAGCATTGTTTAAGTAACATGTGGTAAGGACACCTCCAACATCTCTAACCTGATGGAGATTTTAAAACTATTTCTAACTTCTTTTATCTCTAGCTAAGACTCAAATGCTGACCAGAAATTGGGTGGTTTCTGGAATTGGATTTATGCTAATTCCATATCAAGCTTCATCTGTGTTTTATATGCAAGCCATGGTCATGGCTATTCAATGCAGTAACAGTTATAGTAACTATAACATGAGGTACTCGTATAAAAATATGTTTCTTAAAATTAAAATAGGATTTAAATAACCCATTGCATGGCTAACCCTTTCCAATAACTCCTCATGGAGCTTTAGTAAAGGAAAATTTATTTCTCACTAAGCATATGTAAGGATTTGATAAAATTTTCTACTTTTATTTCTCTTCTAACTAAGATTGGCTAAATACCCATTTACCAACCAATGTTAGATGAGTGCCTGGCATAAAAATTTTTCCAAGTTTGCTGGCTTGATTTGAAACAAGATTGTAAGCATATCAAACAAGTGCTACTATGGTAGCATGAGGTTTTTTATTTACTTAATTATAACTATTTATGTATGTGTGTTTGTTTTATATTTTATACTTAGAATACTAACAACTTTCATTTTGCTTTAAATACTTTAATCATATGAATAAACACATCTGAAAAAGGCAAATGACTTCCAAAATACATTTCATGCTGAACTAGCATTCATTTGACTCGATTCATAACCTTTTTTATGTTTGCATTATCCTTTGTTTTCTTTATTCTTTCTCGGTATTTATTAATATCAAATTATTCCAATTTTTTTTTGTGAAGGTGCCAAACTTACTACTCATATAACTTTGATACCATCCTTCTCAGATAAACATCTTAATGATTATAACTAATCATTTTTTTAGGCTAGAATTTATCATATCTTTATTAATCCAGATATATTCTTCAAATTGTAATTAAAAATGGATGTATTCACTGTTATTAAACACAACCAAATGGAATAGTTAATATAATGCCATTCCAATTTTTCTATAACATGTCGCCTATGTTTTGATCACATGGAATAAAGATATTGGAAAAAAGGCAAATGGCCATCAAGATTCACTTCACACTGAACCAGCATTCAGTTGTCCCAGGTCACAACTGCTCATACTTCTTGATTACCCTTGCTCTGTACTTATCAATGTTAATTATTGCAATTTGTTATGAAGCAATGGTGTAACTACTGAGATTCAAAGGAAGGCAATGCCTAAGGGTCCATGCAGTCCAAGAGCCCATAAACTAGAAAATCTATAGTAAGGTGATTAAAATATATTCACATAAAAAATTTCTGTCTTCGAACCCATTTTTTCCAGTTATGTTACTGTTATGAAGGTGTGAAACTTATTACTGCTCACACACACTACTGTGACATCCTCCTCCTTATATTAAGAGATGTTTTTATTCATATGATTAAAGATTATATGGTAAAATGAAAATTAGAAGTATACTATTATGCATAGAAAAAATTAAAATGAAATTGAACTAATAATTCCTTGTTGTGCTTAATAATAATAGATATAATCACTGTTAATTAAATTTAAAATGCATATACCTTGGCTAAAAATAATGAATGATAATATCATATCTAAAAGGGATTAATAATAAATATGAAGATATTTTTCTGAGTAAAAAAGTATTATAGTTATGTGAGTAGCAACTTTGGTACCTTTGCAATAAATTGTAATAATTAAAGTATTAATATGAAGACAATTCACATAAGATTAAGGTCAGAAATGATTCTTAAGTACTTTGCCAAGAGGTACATATCTTCATAAGTAATTCCAGCGCCTTCTCTTCACCGAGCTTATTTTAATTTACAGTAAAAAAGCACCAGTGTCCCTCAAACTAACTGTTATATATAGATTGATCTTGAGTGAGCAAATAAAACATAATAGCAGTATGTCAAGCAGCAAATTAACCATTATTTGTAGTGATTGCTCTTGGGAATATGTAACACTTAACACATCACAATGACAGCTTATATGTTTATTGCAGTTGGCATTTATGTATAACACAATATGTCAATCAGCAGTAGTAAACTCCATTCAGTAGTGCCATCCAGTGCAAGCCTTAGAAATCAATGGATGCAGGAAGGTTTGGGTATAAAACCCCTATCTAATGCCTACTCATCCAATAACCCCAAACTAGTTGCACTGGGTGGCACTACTGTCTGGAGAGTTTGCTACAACTGATAACAGCTTATATAAGCCTAGAAAATGATGATCATTCCTGCCTATAATATGTCAATCACTTGTGTCTGATTTTTTTTTTGCACTCACATCATCTTTATTCTTTTGACTATTATTGATACACTGCAGGATGGTCTATGCTAATTTAAGGAAGTTCTCCAATCTGTAGCTTCTCTTCACATTAGTCCAACAATCCTCATTTTATCCAACCACCTCACGTGTGGACTTTTTCTAGGTGTTTTGCAAGCTCTTCCAGATTCAGGTTAAGACTTCAATTGTTCATCTGTTTTCATCCCATATAGAAAATATGTCCAACTCAGCTTTATTTCAGTCTCTCATTTTTTAAAACATGTACCTGCTTATTCTTTCACCCATACATTTTGCTTTTTATTTCTCCTTGTTATTCTCAACGTGTGTGTCCCCATACTTCAAAATATGGTCTTAGTCTTGCTTGCCTGTTAACCATCTTATTTAAAAACATTCTTTTTTCAAACCACAGAGGTGTATTTTCTTTTGTTGTTAAATTATTTCTATCAAAAGTACTCCATCCAAGTTTAATTCTATGATAAAATTTCCAGCTGTATTAGTAATCTGACCAAGATATTTATAGTTAATTTTTTTTCTAATTCTGTATTATTAACCTATCCCTCTACCCCTGTGAAAAACTATTGAACTAATGTTTTTAACGTCACCTGGTAATTCTTGTGACTTTTCTGAAGCTCCGAATCATTATTTGTAAAAACAATTCCATTCCCTTGGCATCCCATTTTAATCCACAAAATACTTCTAATATGACTGCTGTAAACATTTGTGGATTAAGATATTTGTAATCAGTTCTTTTACTAATACATAGTTATCAATCTTTATTTTACTCATCAGTGAAAAACCATTGAACATTAATTACTTGATTTTTTTTTAGCAATTATTGCTAGTCTTAATTTCCTACTTCCATCTGATAATTCATAATTGCATTTTGATAAATATTCTTCAGAATATGATAATATCCCAGTTCTATAGCTTGATCATCCAAATCTTTAAACTCTATGGAAACATTTATAAAATCAAATGACTTTTCATAGTCAACAAATTCTAAGCAATTCTTTCTATAACTTCTATCACTATTTGGTTTATCAACTTGTTTTTGAATTTTTTTGGGGGGTTGGTTTGCATCCACAGTTTGCTTTGTCAGAAAAATCTTATCTAGAACCGATACATTGACAGTTCTGCAATGTAAAAAATCTTTTTTTTATCTAACTTAAATTTCACTATTACATTCTTTCAAACAACAGATATTTCCTTATCATTTGGACATGATATATAGTTTTGCCAACGTTTTTGCTATATCTTCACCTGCTTCTGTTCTTTTTTTTTATAGGACCCTTTTCCTTTTTTATATAGATTTTAAATGCATGGTTTATCTTATTTAAAATGCTTAACAGTTTGAGTGTTATAATTGTATAGATTGCTTTGTTTTCTCATTTTATTTTTATATAATTCTTTATAGAACTCTTCCTAACATTTCGTAATGTGTAATTGTCAAGAGTTAAACTGTAGTAATACTGAATGGTGATAAATGTATGTGCAAGAGATTGTGATCTGGGCCAATTGATGAGTACTTGTTCCGCATGATGAGTACTGGTACAGCATGAAATGTGCATCTTGGAGATCATATATTTTTTTCATATGTCTCTAGTCATATGTTTATGATTACACACTTCCTCAAGGGTTAAAAGTAGATTGAAACCAGTCCCTATCTTGTGTGAGAGTGATGTGGTAAAAATTACACTAAGAAAATGTTATTAAGTGGATAATCTCTAGTCTAATGAATGACCAATAAAAATAATTAATAAACTTCCATTAACCGGTTTATGTCATAGTTGTGATGGCAATAAGTTTGACATATCAGTTAAACTGTGGTAATTGGCTATCTATATATACTGAATGATGATAAAGATATGTGTAAGAGATTGTGCCCTGGGCCAACTGATGAGTACTGGTTCAGCATGAAATGTGCATTTTGGGGATTATACATATTTTTTGCAATGTCTTTAGTCATATATTTATGATCACACATCTCCACAAGGTATTAAAAGTTGATAGAAACCAGTCCCTTTTTTGTGCGAGGGTAAAATTATACTACAGAATTATTATTCACTAAATGAATAATCTCTAGTCTAATGAATGAGTAATTAAAATTATTATTATATTTCGTAATGTGTCTCTTTTTAGTAATAGTTCCATCATTTTTTCAGGTTGCAGAAGCAACTTTTGTTTTAATACCAGATACTGGTTGATTATACACACACGCTGCTTGATGGCATGATTTATGTGCTAAAACACATAACACTTTACATGGCGACCATATTTTCATGGCCGTGTGTTACATGTATACAACAGTTTTGTTGTACTACACATTGCAGGCCATGTTGTCGCATTGCACTAAATGATTTCTGCGAATTTACACACTTCACACTTATTTACGGTGTCATGTGAGGGTGTGTGTCTTTCAATTATCTAAAAATTGTTATTTGTAAATAAAGTTTTATTTTTTTTACTGAAATCACACGATTTGACCAACAATAATTATTGGAAGGTTTATACACTTCTGTAGTCAAGTTTTAAGGTGCAAAACCTTGTCAAAAGGTATGTCTGAACAAACTTTGAAGTAGGTAATGCATCAAATAACATATTCTTAATAACCTCAATGAGAAAAACAACATGGTGCTGAAAAGCCCAGATGTTGTTTGATTCTTGCATTTTCCATCAACATAAGCGGATGCTGTGGCGTTTTTGCATGGGAAGAATGTGCTTCCAGATTCAAAGAGATTTTCAGTTATGTTGACATATTGTAATGATATGGACTTAGGGATGACCCTGGAATGTTGGAAAATCATCATCATCAATCCTAGTCAATGACTAATATAATTTAATCACAAAGATAGAAGGAATATAATGAATATGAGCATGAATATAATAAATGATCAGCAAAGAACTAAGACTAACTATAAGTTCACCAGTATTACAGAGAAGAAGAAGAATCATTCATCATCATGATTGATCAAAAAAATAAAATCAACCTTGTGGCTGGATTTGAAAGTTGTAGACCAAGCTAATTATTTAGCCCTTGCCATGTTTGGGGCAGATTATATAAATAATAATTTGGATGCACCCTTAAGTTCTAATCCATCAGAACATAACAATTAAAAAAATAATGCTGGAATACAGAAACATGCTGATCATCATCAATGTCCTCAGGCCACTTAGTCCCATTAATGTATTAGCCAATTATAAACTGAATTTCTAATAATAAAAACTAAATAAAATGTAGTGTATGGACTTTAAACAATATCTCTTTGCACCATCCAGCATTAGAGAAATAATGAAATTATCATCAACTGGATGTCCATAACACTAAACATAAATCCCAATCCATATAACTGACTGTTATGCAGGAATCCAGTTCAGGGAGCAAGAGCTCTCTATAACTATTAATGTGAGCAAGAGATAATATTAGCATATAATGTTTTAAATCTAGTTTAGGATTAAATAAATTCGTTGGAATAACTTAATAAAATATAAACAAAATTAAATTAAAGGCTGTTGAGTGTGCTGTAAATTCAGAATTCTGACTTTGATTAGAATACAAAAAAAATAAGCTATCACATTGTGATTTTTAAATGTCTCAATAGGTTTACATAAAACATCTGTACATCAGCACACAATTGTACCTGTATAATATAAAATGAACATATTTGAATTGTCGAATTGTCATAGACTTATAAAAAACATTTCACTTTAATAATTCATAAGGTATGTACGAATAGAAATGTGTGTACACACTGACATTTATATTCTACAGTATTTCATTTGTCAAAAAATAATAAACTTATTAAACCATATTATATTTTCACGAGACATAATTAATTCCATTTTGAAAATCATCAACCATTATCAGTCCACTGCAGGATGAAGGTCTCTCCAAATTCAATCCATGTTCTCCAATCTTTAGCTCCTCTTTTCCAACATTCCTACACACTTTCTTATTTCATCCATCCATCTCACATGTGGTCTCTTTCTGGGTCTTTTACAATCTCTTGGAATCCAGTTTAAGGTTTCAATTGTCTATCTATTATCATTTCTTCTAGCAATATGTCCAGCCCAACTTCACTTAGGTCTTTTAATTTTTTCAATGAGGTCAGTTAAACATCTGTTTACCCATATATTGCGTTTTTGATCTCTTCTTGTTACTCCCAACATGCATCTCTCCATACTTTTTTGAGTAGTCTGAAGTCTCTGTATTGCTCTTCTATTAAGTTTCTAAGTCTCAGATCCATAAGTAAGAACTGGCAAAACACATTTATTAAAAACCTTCCTTTTCAAACACATAGGCATATTTCCTTTTAGTATCAAGTTATTTCTACCAAAAGCACTCCAACCAAGTTTAATTCTATGATTAATTTCACACGTATGTGTGTATAAATAAAAAAAATAGATAGTATGAATCAACGTTATTAATCAATTCATTGTTTGTAATGGTAAATAAAAGTTTTTTGTTCCTTTTTAAAAAAAAAAAAATCACGAGATTCAGTTTGGAAAGCTCCATTTAAAAAAAAACAACTTTGGCTTCTTGTTTCTTCATTTACAATATGATTTCCGAGTTTAACTTTTTTTTTTAATTTCCAAAGTAAAATACAAACTAGAAATCAATTCCCTGTTTTTAGATGTATAATTCGAACAAAAACTTGTAATTTAAAGATTTTAACTGCTAAGCATTTAAAATAATCTCGTTTTCAATATATAACATTCTACTCACCAGATCTACGCACTTTATATATATATATTCAGTTGGCAGTAATTATATAATTATGCTTCTTTGCTCATAGATTAATCAGCTTAATATAAAGTCATCGTAAGGTAATCGTTCCAGGTATATTTATTTCTTAAAATACTACATTAAGTCATACAGGGCATTCTCCCCACCTTAGTAGAGACGATTGTTATTTTAAATGCTTAATGCAAGGATATATATATATATTACTCATGATTACTATTTATCTCACTTCAATCTAATTTTTTTTAAAAAAAAAAACTATTTACACATATCCAGATATATTCAGCTGCTTATTATGGAGTGGGTTATCTTAAATCACATACCTTATCACACCATTTAGTTTACTGCTAATTATCTACAATTAACAAATGACAAGATGGATGGTTCCAAAAAAATCATTCAAAAGATAGGAATCTCTTTTTATACCTATTTAGAATTCATCACCTTTTTTAATATTCGTTAGTTATATTAATAGAGTTAATAAAGTTAGAATGCCGATGCGATCCCATGTGGCGAATAATGGCATGAACTTTAAATATATAATGTCATCAACTGTGAGTAATTGGTAAGTAGTATTGGACCAAGAGTATCTCTTGCTTCCTATAGAATGAGATGTAAGCTCATAAATGCCTATAAGGTAAAATGTAAGTCTGTAAAATAAAATGTATGTCCTGAGAAAAATTATTAAGCTTATTTTCTATCTTTTCTCTTTGCTGTTTTTCTTTTTTCCATTTCAACTTGAGTCTCTCATCCTATTGGTCAGTTTTCACCATTAACTATATATACAGCAATAAAGACACTTGCTTATTTTGCTTTCCGTTTTGGTATAGTGATAGACTGGTAAATCACCGAGCTCCAAAATCATGTATCATGTCAGCTTTGTCATATCTGGTGGGAGACCTTATGAATTCTGGGCAATAAACTTCTATTTTATTATAATATTTTATTATTATTATTATTTTGTTAATTGTAACATTTCTCATATTAATGATTTTTATTTATTGTGTTCAACACTATATGCTGACAAATATTATTGAATAACATTTGCTGTTTTCAATTTTTTTATTAAAATATTTTTTGCTATGAAAATTTTATTAAAGGCCATATTTACTACCTGTTCATTGGAATCTCTTTACAAATCTTCTTGCATCCATTGATTACTATGGTTTACATCGGGTGGCACTACTGTATGGAGAGAGTTGCTACTATTTGTAGCTAAAGTTATATAGGTACACGTCTGTCAAAAAAGACTGAATTATGTGCTTTTAAAATACATATATATATTCATTAGGAAAGATCATGTTAGTGTTTTTTCTGTAATATGTTAGTTTAACGTATTACTATTTAACATTTTTAAATTTAGCTTTTAAAATGATTATTACTATTTTTAATTAAAGAAAAAAGGCATTTTTTTCTCTTAGTTGGCATCGTTTTTGATGTAAGGGATTTCATAAGAGATTTATAGCAACCAGGAATCTTTTTACTTCTTCTGCAATCCAAATTAGTTTTAGTAATATGATGATTTAATATGTTTAAATGAAATAGCATTGTGGTTCTTTATTAAAAAAGACAGCTCTTCGTAATTTAATCTAAATCAACCGACTTGTCATTTCCGTTTTGTTCTTGTAATATTAATCATTTGAGTTCTAATAATTGCGACATTTTTATTTTGTAATATTTTTTAATGCTCTACTTTTAGGACTTGGAATTTTTTTTTTTGTTAACTGATTTCTGATTGGTTAATAATATTTGAAATTATTTCGTATTAGAATAACGTTTACATTTAGTAATTAGTATGTCATGTTTATTTTTAATAATTTTTAAACGTCTTAATTTTTAATTTTTGAAGTAAGCCGAAATGTTAAAAATATTTATGATATACAAAATAACATTTTATTACCATGTTACTAGAAAAACACGACTCTGGGCTGATTTGATGGAATAATTGTAATGTTTCATTATGATCTGTGACAGGCATGGTTTGTTGCAGTGGAAGATTGTCGTACTCTGTAGCATAAGGCCCTTGGATTGATTTGAGTTCTGGCATTTCGAACTTCTTATGAACTCACGTGCAATTGATAGCTTATTATAGTTTGTAGTTTAACTAAATATTGAAAGAATTGAGCAAATTATGTTTAGACGATGTATTGAGCATTCATTGCCTGATATACTCATGACTTGGTATTCATATTTAAACTGAATGCAGACTTTTTTTTCAGGTAACCCCTAATTTTTCCAGGTATCTAACTCATCATCTCATATAGTCTTCCACAGGTTTTTGGCAAATGGATGAACAATTATTCTTTTCTAAAAAATGCCAATGACTTTATTGCTCTGGAGTTCATAAGTTCAAGCGGCAGAACTGAGAATGCCCAAATCAATCCTGGGATCTCACAATCCCAAATCGGACATTTTGCCAACTGCACTAAACCTTGCAGGGCAATTATTCTTAGATATTGAAGATCAGAAGGTAAGATGAGTTCACCAGGTGAATATGAATGCAGTGATCAGTGTAATATGAGATGCAGTTTTTACCACTGATGAAGATATACTACTATTGAGTTACCAAGCTTCTTATTTTGCTTTGTTAGCAGCCATTGAGAAATGAGAGCCATAAATTCCAAAGAAAGAAAAAAGACCATAACAATGAATAAAAAGACAACAAATAACAACATCTAAATAAAAAGCAAAGAATTTAAAAATATATATAATAATTCAATGGTGGAAATGTGGTTTCACAAGTGGACAAATCTCTCTTATCACCGTTATTTTAGAGATGACTGACAGCATGACAGTCTCATCTCAGACATATTCATTATCAAATTAATTGATTGACAGTAATAAGGTAAAAGAAAATGGCGAGTGACACTCTATTCAGTTTTAATTGCAAAATGCACCACCCTCCCTTTTTTTGATAACTTAAAATCATTCCACTTATCACTCTCAATATCAGTATCTTTAAAATAAGAAAACATGAACCAGTAGAGGATAATGAAAACCTGGATTAAACTCAAAAAAACTTTTTTATTTATTCACTTCCAGGATGAAGGTCTTTCTGATTAATCCAGTTTTTCTGATTTATAGCATTTCTTTTTCACATCGTTCCAGAGAATTCTCATATATCTATCCATCACAAATGCAGTTTCTTTCTGACTCTTTTGTAATCTTTTAGGATCCAGAATGGAACTTCATTTATCTATCAACGACTGTGTTTTATAGAAGTATGTCCAGTCTAATTCATTTATGGTCATTCATATGAATTTGTTCTCCCATGTATTTTATTTTTGATATAATCTTGTTAATTCCAGTATACACCACCCACGTGTAATTTTTTGATTTTTGTATTAAGTATCAAATCTCAAATTTTTAATTAACTACTGACAGAACTCATTCATTTAAACCTATCTTTTTTCAAACACGTTGGGCATCTTTTTATTTAATATTACTTTTTTTAAAAAGCATTCCATCCAAGTTTAAATTTATGATTAATTTAATCCCTTATACGTCCATCTATTAAAGCCTGACAACTGTATTATATAGCTAATCACTTCTCATTGTTTTCTGTTTGAAAAATCTTTGAATATTGCTTTAGTCTTTTTAATATTTTTCTTTAGATCTGCTTTTTTGTTTTTTTCCAGATAACTCTTACAAAACTTTCCAAACCTCCGATGCATTATTTAGTAACTCTATCACTTGAAGAATCTAGATGACTTAAGTAATCTATGTTCTTTAGATCTACTTTCATATTTTTGCCTAATAACTCTTACAAAACCTACCCAAACTTCCAATGCATTATTTAGTAACTATATCACGTGAAAAACATAGATGACTTGAGTAATCTACTTAAGTGAAATATATTAGAAACTTTAACTTAGAAGTTCTGTTTGGTTGTTTGTATTTTGTAATTGAATTATAACATGCTTCTCTCAAATGAATTTCCTTAAATTGTGTGAAGATGTTAGGTATCAATGAAAATACAGTATGATTCTGTAATATTTCATGGTTGTTTAGCTAGTTGACTGGTTTGATCTCGGGAAGATGAATTTCAAAGTGCATGATATCAGTTCCGTAAGTTTTCAGTGATATGCATTAGGTCATGATATATTTTTTTAAAGTATGTTAAAACTGAATACTGACTAAAAATAATTAAAAGATAAACAAATGAAGGTTGAAATTTTAATTTCTGATGATTGTTTAATTAAAACATATTTTTTTAAAAATGGCGCCTTCGTAAATAAAATTTAAAAAATCTTGTATATGATTTTTAATGGACATGAATTTTATTATTTCAAAAGTTAGAAATTTGGGGCATTATCTGCATTCTTAGTATTTAAATTCGAATGTGAACAATTATAAAAACTATTGCGTAATATCCCATATCCAAAAATAAAAAATATCGTATATAAAAAATACTTAGGAGGAATGCATTAAAAACTTTTTTCTTTTGAATCACAATTTGGATTTGTATATTAACTGGAAATAACAGTTGAGGGGAGAGGGCATCCATAAATTAATTAATTCAGTCACAAGCAGAAATATTTTTTTGATTCATGAAATATTGCCTGTAAATATTTTGGAGTCTGTGAGCAAAGTAAAAGTAATTAATGTTGTTTAGTTCAGCGAAGTTCGAATAGTAAAAATAACAGAATTGAACTGCGGTCTATAGACTTTGAGCTCTAGAGGCTAATACTACTCTAAACTATTCAGGATGGGTTAAGGAATTGTCTTTTCAGAATACTTTATCAATATTAATCTCTTAGCATTATATGTAGGCTTCAGAATTTGATCAATACATGATTTTCCAAAACAAATATATTAATCAAATAATTTAAATATAGTTTAGACATGTAGCTAAAAGGGATATCAGCTACTGGATTAGGGAAATCCTTAATTGGATTATTTTGAGTTAAAAAGCATCTCCTTAAGGAATCTACTTTGAAGTGGCAAGATGAAATAAAGAAGTTTTCTGGACTATGAGAATATTTTCGTAATTATTATAATGTTCTTTCCCCTACACTGACTAATAAGAGATTGGAAATGATGAGTGATGATGATGTAACTCCATTAACTTTTTTTTACTCTATCAGATTGTGGTGATCCCTGCCTTTATTCTAAAATATTGCACTCATGATTTACTAAATTATTGTTTTATAGGGGTTTGAACCAGACTTTTAAGCTCCCTTTTATTATCCATTCCATCTTATACAACTGATACACATGACTACATACATGTGAAAAAGATAAATGATCTCCAATATGTGTATTTTGTGCTGATCCGGCTCTCATCAGAAGAAAATTGTATTACTTCCAGAAGATAGATTCCCTAGTGACTTTATTAAGCTCTTTAATACAGCCACTGTAACTATACATTAGACAGTCATTAACTATGTGTTTTGTGGTGGTTTGTGTTTGTCCATATCACATAGGTCAGTGATTGTTAATTCCATTTATGAAATAGTTAAGCGCCATTTCAGCTGGCTTTATTGTCAGACCTATGAAAATAAATTTATTTCAATTTCATGAAAGTATAATTTTTAGGCGATTATTCTTTATTTGTAGAATCTTGGTTGAATAGTCAGAAAGGGAATTTTGATTTGAGTCTTAGTTGGTGAAACTTAATCTTGACTTATTGACAAGTCTGATCTAATTTAACTTTTTATAAATTTTAAAGCTATATTATAAGAAACAATGGGTAATTCGTCACTCAGATGATCACATGATATTCGAGTACCGGAAGTGATGGACTAACTTTCTATCTGAGTACTATTATCCCTAGCATCTATACTCTACCATTCATCAAATCACAATAATTTTGTATTCTTTAAGACTAATTGAAAATTTGATGCAAATTTAATTTTTTTTTGTAAATATAAGTATTTAAACTGAATGCCCGATCTTAATCTTAAACATTAGAATGAAAAATAGAATTAATAAAATAGTTGAAATGAAATTTAAATTTATTTATCCATTGATTTCCCATATCTTTTTTTTTTTTTAGTTTATCTTACACAAGGAATAAAATTAGTAATATGGGAAATCAATTTGAAAACAACTTTAATATTATTTTAGAACTTTTATAGAATCAAAAAAAAAAAAAAAGTAAAAAAACTAATTAGATTTCAGATGCCTTTGAGAAATAAGTCGTATATATTTTGGAAAAACGGAGTACAGAAAAGATAAAATTCAATACATTTTCGAATTGCATGAGTCACTGGTAAAGATTTTTTCTTTTTATAAAAAACTATTATAATTTAGAATTTATTTTACTTTTGTTTAAGATTTAAATTGAAAGAAAAGCCTTCTATTGGGAAATAAAATAATCGAATGATGTATTGCTGGGGAATTTATAAAAAGTTCTAATACCAAAAGTAGCAGAGACAGATAATGGTCGATGGATCTTAAACCCAGAGCCTGCCACTCTCTACTACAACAAAGCATATAGGGAAATTTATATACGAGACAAGATATTTGAAAAGTTAAATGACCTATCCCACACAATTTGTTTTCGTGCTAAGAATGGCTGATTGTTGAATGATATTCTGGCTGAGATAATTTGGAAAAAGAAATTTATTTTAGTCTGTCTAATAGAGTTAGGCTTGAACTCAAAAGAGGTTCTTTATTATAAATACATTAATTGAAAAGCTGGTTAGGAAGTGAATCCCCCTCATCTAGTAAAACAGTAACAAACTCTCCACACAATAGTGCCATCTAGTGCTAGCCTTAATAACCAATGGATGCAAGAAAGTTTGTGCGCAAAATCCTTATCTAGTATCTACTCATCCAATATGCTCAGACACATTTTTAGCTTGTGGCTTTCATCAGTCAGTAGCTTTAGATCTGAGAGCACTGTACTTAGATCTTAGAATATAATGCTCTCCAGAAGCCATCCCCTGTCTACTTTGTTAACTATAAAGCTTTGAGCTCAAGATAAAAACGTTTTCAATCCAAGTTTATTCATTTTTATAGCCATATAGATCTTAATCCACTTCTGTATCTACACATTTTGGTCTGCCTGTTTTTTTAAAAAAAAAAACCTGAGTCATCATCATCCTATGGGCAGAATTGGTATGAAACCACTAAACCATCACATAATCACTATTATATGGAAAGTTTGTTACTATTTTAACAGCTTGTGTAAGCATAGAGAACATGATCATGTGATATTTTAGTAATATTAAAGTGTTAAATTACTTTTAAAAAAGTAAATCAAGGCAAGATACATAATTTGCTTGCCATTAAAATCAAATATTTACCATCACCAAAGACACCAAAATGTATGGGTACTGAGCTTGGATTGAAAATATTATTGTGTTTTCAATTTAAGACTTATAATTTTGTAGTTAAGTAGAGATAAAAGGTGGCTGCTGGAGGGTTACATTAGATCCTAAGATCTAGGTGCAGTGTTCTCAGATCCAAAGCTCCTCACTGACAAAGGCCACAAGCCAGAAACTAGTCTGGGGATATTGGATGAGTAGGCATTAGATGGGGATTTTATGTACAAGCCTTCTGGCATCCACTGATTACTTTGGCTTTGCACTGAGTGGCAATACTGTATAGAGAGTTTTGCCTGTTTAAATATTAATATAAATTTAAAAATGAGTATATAGATTTAAATATCCGTCTCACCAACAGCTGAGATGTTTGTAAATGAATATAGCCATTCCAGTCCTAAGAGAAAAAGACAAAGTAAATAATAATAATATACTAAAAATGAGTTTTTTGATAACTATACAAATCAATCAATGAATCTGAAATATATGCATTTATTGAACATGCTGGTCCATTATTCTCTTTGATATTCTTTTAAATTTTTTCTGCAGAAAACTTTTCTTGCAGAAACATTTTAACATCTTGCGTAATTGTAGCTCTCCAGTATATTTTATTCTCTTCCATATTTTTCTACTGAAAACAATTTTCATTTCTTTAGGATGTCTTTGAGATCATCTTTAGGACATAAACAGGGTCTGCCTTTCCCATGAAAACCATGATTCATGCACCTCACCCATTGTTTTAGAAAGTCTTACATTGTTCGTTCTTCTAAACTAGTTATTAAAGTATGTTTCTTTTAAAGATGTCATATTTCTAAGAACTTGGAAATAAACATCTAGGTGCAGTGCTCTCAGATCCAAGGCTCCTCACTGTTGAAGGCCACAAGCCAGAAACTAGTCTGGGGATATTAGATGAATAGGCACTAGATAGGGATTTTATGCACAAGCCTTCTGGCATCCATTGATTGCTCTTGTTAGCACAAGATGGCACTACTGTATGGAGAGTTTTGCTTTGTTTTGGATTGTTTAATAACTTGGAAATAGTAACAATATATAAAATAATCATAGTTTAATTGCAAACTAAAAAGAAAACACTTTAATACTTTCAGTTATATAGTTTTTCATGCTAACCAGCACTCATCAATTGGTCCAGATCATCATCTCCCACACACACATATATAATCAGTGCTTAGTTTATATTAAGTTGGCATATCTTCAAATTTTAATGGACAGGCTTTGATCTACTCCACCCTTGAACTCTTCGGCCATCTATACCATTGAAAACATGGTCTTGACAATAATATTGGAATCAACAAAGGATTTGGGTATTCCATCATTAGATTTTTAATGGTATGGGTGGCTGAAGTGTTGAAGGGTGGAGTAGATTGAAGTCTGTTCGTTAAAGTTTGAAGATTTGCTATCTTGATATAAAGGGAACACTGATTATATATATATGTGAGATGATGGTCTGAACCAATTCTATAGTTGTAAATTTAATTTGTTTGATTGCAAAATTGATTATATTTAAAAATAAATATACTTATTGCATTATTGATGAAAACGTGACACATTTTTGTATTCAGGGTAACATATTTGCGACTTGTTTTAGTGCAAAGACTAGATGTAGATGCTATTATGTTAGATATTGTATATACAGTAAACAGTAAATCTACATCATGGAACAAATAAACCTGAATACATTACTAAAACAGTCTGCAAGCAAAATCCTCAAAGAATCTGTTAAATAACCCTGTAAATAGTGCCCATCTTTTATTATATCTACCAATCTTAATTTATCAGATAGAAGATGGTAATGTTTACCTAACTTTCAGGTTATTTTATAATAATACATCAAACATTAATTGATATTTTAAAAAGTCTGAAACTTCTTATTTGTGGCAATTTTTATTTAAATATAAATCAAACCAGCTTACAGTTTCAAATATTAACATAGATGAAATAATAACTATTTTAATGAGCACATAAATAATTCTATACCTAGTGAGGTTAGGTAAAAGTAATCACCTTTTATCTGAATAGATTGGCATTGATACAACAAAAGGTGGGCCCTTTTTATAAGTTCATTTAAATGATTCTAAGGGAAACTTACCTGTAGATTGTCTCAGTAATGTATTTGAACTTGTTTGCTCCAATAAATAGATTTACATTCACAGCATTATATATTTGATAAACCATAACATTTTTATGTGCTCATTAAAATAATTAGTAAAGTGCACAATGTATATAAAGTTTAGATGGATATTACTAAGATACTCAAAAAGTATGACTGCACAAACCTCAAAAAAGAAAATCATGATTAGACATGCGAGTGCTGGTTGAGCATGAAATACATATATTGGAGATCATTTATCTTTTTCACATGTATGTAATCATGTGTATTGGTTGTATAAGATGGGATGGATAACTGAAGAGAGCTTGAAAGTCTGGGTTCAAATTCCTTCTAACTTAGTGGACAATGGACTGTAAAAACTAAAGCATACCATACTGCAGTTTCAGGAGCTCATTAGTATCATACTGTGAGCATTACCGACCACTTCTTAGAAACATTTGGGATTCTATATCTATATAAAGTACTAGTATAATTCTATTTCTGTGTAGGAGAGATGTAATTACATTATTGTTAAATACATTTTTGATTATATATGTGTGTGCATATATTTGCTTATTAGTTGCCTTATAACTATATGTGTGTGTGCATATTTGCTTATAAATTAATATTGTTTTATACTATATGTGTATTTGCATATTAATTATCATTATTTTTGTATTATATATACATGTGCTCATTTGCTTATTAGTTATACTTTTTATACTTTATATATTGTGTGTCTATTTGCTATTAATTAGTGTTGTTTTTATTAATGGTGTCTGCATTTGTTTGTTAATTATTGTCTTTATATTATATATATTTGTATCAATATATTTGCTTATTAGTTATCGTTTTTGTCTTATTTATATACATGTGTGTGTATTTGTTTATTAGTTATTATTATCTTTTTTACTACATATATGTCTGTTTGCTTACTAATTATTGTTGTTTATGTCTTATTTATATATGTGTATGTTTATTTATGTGTGTATATTTGCTTTGTTATTTTGTATTATATGTTTATTTGTCAGTTATTATTATCTTTATACTATATATATTTGTATCTGTATTTGCTTACTAGTTATTGTTATTTTTTAATATATCTGTATGTGTTTATTTTGTCTGTATTTGTTTATTATTATTTTTGCATTATATATGGATCTATTTTATTTATTAGTTATTACTGTCTTTATACTATATATATTTCTAGAACCTTCTAATTACATTAAGTTTAGTATAGGCGTTATACTAATATTTGAATATTATATATTTGTATCTATATATTTGTTTATTAGTTATTGTTGTTTTGTATTAAATATGTAAGTATATTTGTTTATTAGTTATTATTGTTTTTATACCGTATATATGTGTCTGCACATTTCTTATTATTTTTTGTATTTTATATGTGTCCATATTATTAGTTATTATTCTTTATAGTTTATATGTTTGTGTCTGTGAATTTCTTATTAGTTATTATTAGTTTTTGACTATACATTAGAGGCTGTTATGAGATTAAAGAGTAAATGTATTTTATTTTATTGTAATTAAACATTTATTTATTTAATAATATTTATAAATGAATTTCTTTAAAAAGTCAATCTGTTTGTTTTACCAAATCTTCAATTACTGCTTTTAAAATGTTTTATTGTGAATTATGCTAATAGCTAGTTAATTGCGTGCCTTGACATTTATAATATAACACATTTATGCATATTTGTTTATTAATATTTATTAATAAAACATTATTCATACATTTGTGTAAAGTATATGCAGTGGAAAAAACAAACAAACTGAAATATACATTTCAGGAAATTAAATATTTTAAAATGAAAGCTCTGTAACATCGAAAAACGTATTATAGCATGAAAAAGCGAAAAGCAGTCATTATTAGCTGTGATAAAACATAAAAGTTTAAATTTAAAAAAATATGAGAATAAAATACAAAAATTTATTCAAAGATTTCCTGAGCATATTTTGGATTGAATTTTTTTTTCTTTTATGTGTCAAATGCGTTGACTGGGAAGCGAACCCAGGCCAGCTGCGTAGAAGGCAGCTAAGCTAATCACTAGGCCATAAATGCTTGATTGCATTGAATTGTTGTTTTTAAAGGTTTTTATTTAATTTAAGACTTTTGTTTGTTTGGGTCAACACTTGTAACTGATTTTAAACTTACTTCTACCCAACGGATTTTCTTCAAATTTTGGATACATAATCAGTTTTGATGGTAATACATGATAACAGTACAATAGTTTAGGATCCCATGTTCATATTCTGCATTTCAAACTGCATTCAAATAAGTGCAATATATTATGAGTTATATGCGATAAATGAGGGTGTAATTTTTAAGCAAACACCCCTTTATTTAATTTGAGGAAGAAATTTTAAGGATGTTCACAGCTAATTAAAATATAAAGAAAAGGAAATGAAGGATGAAATCTTAATTTCCTTTTATAATTTTTACATAAAATATGCTTTATTCAACCATTGCCTTAATAAAAACAAAAATCCTGTAACTGATTCTTAAGCTGCTTCTGTAGAATGCATTTTCTTTACATTTTATACATGTATTTGATAGATTTGACAATGAAATGTTTCAGGATTTTCCAGCCTAACAGTGTTGACAGACTGAAAATTTAATTTTAAATACTGAAAATATGATTACATTTTCTTAGCTTCTCAGTTTTAAATTTGAATATCAATAGCTTTTCTCTTTATGATAAATAAGTTTGAGAAATTTTGATAAAGGTATAGAATCTTTAACGGTAAGTCATTTGCAAAACACTCAAATTCTAAAAATATATAATAATATATATAAAATATATATATATTTTTAAAAAAAAATTTTTAATTTTGTTTAATGACTAATGCACTTAAAAATAATACGTAGTTTTAAATAAAAATGTGGACTTCCATAAATTAATCTGTTTCGATAATATCAATATAAAGTTGGCCATCATATATATAACCTAGCCAGTATCTTCATTCTGACCATGCTTCAGCAATCACAATGCTTTTTTGCTTATAAACACATTATGTAGTTTTGATGTTTTGTTGACTGGTCAGCTATCCACGTGTTCAGTAGTTGATAATCCAGGTCTTTTATCTTCTAATGGCTACCATTTATTATCTATCTTATTGCTATTTACCAAATTAATCATGTCATCTAATTGTTTCCCCCCTTTCACAATTGGATCACAAATATCCTTAAAAAATTTCAAATTAATTAATTAATTAATTAATGCCCTACACTTTTATTTAAAGTTACATGTGACAATCAGAGTTGTAGTTCAAAAAAACATTATTAGATATGGTTACTTAAAATGAATTCGGTTTGTGTTTTGAACAAGTTTATACTTATCTTCACCAATTTTTTAAGTAAAAAACGGAAATTAAGTACAGTGTATACGAGACATGATTCAAAGTATTATGAGAGCTATTTCAAGTGTCTTTTAACTGTTGCCACTTTCACTGATGTAATATTGATCAGTATTAGTGATTAAACATGAGGAAAGAAAGACGATGATGCAAGTTGGGGGGAAAATAGTGTCGGAGTGTCTTATTCTGAATGTCATGAGTACATATGATTTAAAAAACTCACGGAATAAATAAATGCTTGATGTTATCATTTTTTATGAAAAAGTTAAGAAAATAAGAAACAAGGATATGATTATAATAAGAGAAATAACCTTCCCTTGCTTTCATGGACTGCATGTGACTGCTATATATATATACACACACACTCATGCAATGTGTACTAATACAAAAGTTCTCTAAACTGCACAAGTCACAATCTTTGCATCAATGCATGTGTTACCTAGCAACAATCTAAACTATTCACAAAAATTTGAAGGTGCTAGCATGTCTCGATTATGAGCTATAATATGAAATGTAACTGAGTTTTGAGCCTTCGTGTATCATCTTTAATGCTCTTCCTGCCACCACAAAATCTTGCAAAGCACTGAAAATATTTTGTGACTTGGAGTTTCAATGCCATATACAGCCTGGACTATTTCAAATGTTTCAGTAATGGTTTTGACTAGGATAAAACAAAATTTAATATCAGCATATTGTTCCATGGTGGGTTAAGATTTACAAAACATTGCTGTCACATTTCACGTTATAATTCATGATCAAGGCATGCTAGTGATTTAAAATGTTTGTGATTAATAGATAAATTATATTACTATATGAAATGTGCATTGATTCAAAGATGGCATTTCAAGTAGCTTGGAGAGAGAAACAGACATCAATAATTCTTTATCCTCTCCATATATTTACTTATTAGTTGTTTTGGTATTATATATTTATAGTACATTGTTTACATTATTTACCTATCTCGCCTTGGGAATTATTACCTTTATTATATAAGTAATATATAGCTGGTGTTCAGTTTGAAAGTTATAATTGCAATTTGAATAGTATAATTGACTATTTGTTAGTCTGCATTCAGAACAGGTTATATTTAGACTTCTTTAAATTTAATAATTTCTCTCTTTGTAATCAAGTCACAATCTTTAGTGTCTATATAAATATATTAAATCATATATAAAGGTGAATTTCCACCTTTTGTTTAAAGGAGGTTGCCTTGACAACGGATTGAGATTGTTATTGATATTGGTATTGTTTCAGTGTTGACTGCTTTCATGTGTTTACATTATATACCTACATAGACTTGGGAATTATTAGCTTTATTATGTAAGTAATGCATAATTGGATTGCAGTTTGAAAGTTATAATTGCAGTTCGAATGCTACAATTTCACTATTTTTCAGTCTGCATTCAGAACAGGTAATATTTACTTGTTTAATGAGGTTTATTTAAACTTCTTTGAATTAATAATTTCATTCTTTGTAGTCAAGTTGCAGTCTTTAGTTTCTATTTAAATATATTAGACCATCACATGATCACTATCTCCCATGCTTGCTCATATAAGGCCACAAGCCAGAAACTAGTTTGGGGATATTGGATGAGTAGGCACTAGATAGGGATTTTATGCACAAGCTTCTGGCATCCATTGATTACTATGTCTTGCTTTGAGTGGCACTACTGTATGGAGAGAGTTTTACCTATATTAAACCATGTATAAAGCTGGAAATACATCTTTATTGTTTAAAAGGGATTGTCTTGACAATGGATTGAAATTTTTGTTTGTTATTGATATTGGGATTGTTTAATTGTTGACTGCTTTTATGTATTTATATATTTAAATAAATCGTACAATATAGTATAAAATAAATATCTTTATATAAGAGCAATAATTGTATATATAATAACAAGAATACATAAACGCTCTTTTTGGTAAATATTAATTTTTGCTCTTTTCAATGTCTTGGAACTATTTTACAAGTTCAAGCTACATTGTGTCCATAGCGACGTCTATCTCTTATATATATATGCATTTTCTTAGTAGTTATTGATTTTTTATTACATTTGAATCCTCTACCAACTAAGAACTTTTTCTCTTTCTCTGGTTTTTTCTATTTCAGAATTTGGTTCACTTTTATGTAATCAACATTCAAAAGAAGATATAAATAAAATTCAATTACTCCCTAACAAATTGTTAAATATTATCATTACCAAAGACAATATTTTTAACAATATGCTTTTTAAAACTTCATCTTAGGACATTTATCAGTAGAAAAGTCAGACATGCTGTTATTTTTTTGTTGAAATTTGTAAATGACATGCGTTGAAATTTTTTCTTGGTCTTCATCTTCTGATCTTGTAATACAGTTTTTATTGGGGAAAATCTCTTTCATCTTGATTTCAAGAAATTTTTTAATTTCTTAAGAAATACATCTAACCCATGTTGTAAGTGGTTTATGCTATTTTTCTTTATTTTTATTTAAATAAAATAATTAAATAATTGAATGGCTTTATTACTTGGTAGATCATAAGAAGTTTGAGTGCTAAACATACCAGAGTCATATCAGTCTGAGGACTTTATATGCTAGAGTCTGTCACTCAAATTGCATCGCTAAACCATGCAAAGTTTTATTTTCATTTTATTTCATATTTATTGCTTGCTTAATTCATGTGCAATCTGAATTGTTGTTTAGATGTAGATTTCTAAATAAAGACAAATTACATATTTCATTATTACTTATTATTATTTATATATGTTGTATAAAGAGCTCGAAAATAAGCTTAACAAGCTTTACAGAATATCCCTAACCCCAGACCGGTTTCAGCTACTGGCTTCCTCAGTGAGGTGCTAGGATATTCAAGTATTAGATTAAAAATACCAGGACATGCCAGACACTTTATCTAATGGATAACTATTAAGTAGAAAATCTGAAATTTTCAGACATCCATATGTCTTCCAATCCAAATTAAGTCATGTGACATCTGATTTGATTTTTTTAAAATGTTATTTATATACGTATTTTTTATTAATCATTGTCTTTGTACTTTATATATTATTAGTAATTATGAATTTTTATATTATGTATGATTATTAGATATTGTTATTTTTGTATAATATGCATTTGCTTATTAGATATTAATTTTTGGAATGTATATATATTTGTTTATTATCCATTATTATTTAGTACCATATAGAGTGACACTGCCATACATATTATATAATACACTACTCCAATCATACTCTATCCAATATCAAAAATAAAAACATTAAAATTTGTAAATTTAATCAATTTTATATGGCAGCAGACATTTTTTTATCTTGTAGCGCCATCTGCAATCACATTTGTTACTAATATTCCTTCAAGTTAAGTTAAAAATACACATATTTTATTCTTAGTCTTTTATTCATCTAAAAGTTTAATATGATATTGTACTTTATGTAATAATGTTTTTTAAAGAACCAATGAAAAAGATTTATAAAATTTTAAGACTATTGGTAATCAAACGAAAGTTATCTAAAAAGGAACTGCCAAAGTTCTTCTATTGTATCAAAAGCTCATGTTATGAAGAGCACCTCAGACTCTGAAATGGGAATTTAGGGATACTATGTAGATCCTAATTTAATACAGATTTAAAGCATTAATTTGTCTACTGGCAACAAGACTTCTATTGAATTTTTTAAAGAAAAAACAAAGTTATTGAAGAAAAAAAATCCATATCATATTTAATTGTGATGAAAGTCTGACATTTCAATATTGATTTTTATTTTTTAAAAAATAAACATACGGTATAATGTTTTTTTATCATTTTTACTTTTTAAATGAATGTGAGAGAACACAGTAAATATTTATGAAAATATGCTCTCAATTTATTACTAAGAATTACTTTATTTTTAAAAAATGTATATATGCTTACTATATGTATATGCTGATAAATATTATATAACTTATAATACAATAAACAACTAGTCACCAAAATGTGAGTTGTTATCCATTATACAAAATGTGCATGAGGGGAGGGTGATCTTGTAACATATGTGTGCGTGTTGTGGTTTATTAGCTATAAAAAAGCATACCATTTACTAATTGTGTGATTACATCTTTCATACTTTAAAATAAAGAATACAACAACTTCCTTATATTTAGAATTCTAATTACTTCTAATTTATAATTAGTAATGTTGGAATTGTCATAGTTAAAGAGAAGATACCTCCTAAACTAGTTAATTAATATATACATGTAAGATGTTATTTCCAGTTGCATTTTGAGAGTGCTTTTTCACATTGTAAGAGGTATTGTAGGACAAAATTTAGGGATAACGTTTACTAGTTTGTGTAATAAGTATTTAGATGAGATGCTAAGTAAAGTATATTAATGGAAGAGCACTCATTGTATCATCTTCACTGATGTAAATAAATAACTAAATGACTTTACTGGTCAGGAATTCATGAGAAAACTGAGCACCTGAGGTGCAAAACGGAAACTGATCCATGGGTTTTACATTACAGAAGCTGGAATTTCATCACTGCATCAAACCACACAGGGTAGATTTACTAACAATATAGTATGATGATAGCAAGGATGGGCTGAATAATGTGTCAAATAGGAGAAATGGAATTACTGAAAACTGAAGTTGTAATTATTGCGAATAAAAATAAATAAGTGAAAATTAAAAAACGAATAGAGGATAACAGAGACTGTCTGGCAAGTTTTAGAACAGGTTAATAATTCTCCATTATTGGCAGTTTTGTTAAGAAATGTTTAAAGTAATAATAATGAAATCACCACGAGAATTGCAGTGACTAAACAGGCTTTTAATAAGAGTTGGAGGTTGTATGTCACAGAATAAATGTAGTTTTAAGAAAGCGGTTTGAAAGGAAAAACGGCTAAAAAGTTTAGAGATGTGGATTCACGGTAGAATAAAACTGTTGGAGGATAAAAGTAGCAATATAGATGTATTTAAAACAGTAAGCAAAGAAAAATTATTTATTTAAGAAATGGGTGAGAAATTGAATACTGAATATCTTAAATAATGGAGATGTTATGTTACGATATTTAGATATTAAAGCATGATACTGAAATTCTTGTAGAGGAGACAAGGTAAGATATGTTTATGACCAGGCTTCTGGCAGCTAAAGATGATGATTGTATTTAATTATAGAAAAAAAATCTATATTAACAGTTAATCCTTCGCAGTAATAAAGTAATCAAATAGTTTTATTGCTCGGGAGTTGATAAGAGGTTTGAGCAGCAGAAATGAGAGCAGGAGCTGTGATACATGGATCTGGAGCTCCAAAATTTGACAATCTATCACTACACTGAACTCTGCAGGGAATAGTTCTTGATGAAGTTGTAAGTTATATATTAAAATTGGCTATCTGTTATTTTACACTCAGCAGTTTTAAGCACCCCATCTACAATTAACTAACAACATCCGTTTATTTATATAATGACAGAAATAGGAATATCTAAATTAATAAGCATCACCTATTTCTTGATTAATAAAGAAGTTCTAATGTCTTGTGTACAATTAACAAATAGTGTCTCGATTATTCATAGTTTCAGAAATTCAAGTAGCACTCATATATTTTATAAAAAGGACATCTGTTAATTGTGGAATCATGACAGTTCAACATGGTATCTATATATTAAAAAGTTTCAAGTTACTTATTTTAAAATGTGCTTAGCACAATTAACAAGTGTCTGGTTATATTGCGTTATATATTTTAAATGATCAAATTTCAATGTTAAAATATGTCCATAATATTGCCTTCTATATATAAAATTAAAAATAATCAATTTAAAACGAAATTGAAATAGACAACTCACTATAAATAAATAAAAATATTTTGTACATCAATCCAGCTTTCATCCCTTAATGGAACTTTTCAAGATGTTTCTTTTTACACAATCACATGACCATTCACCCTACAGCAACTCCCCCCAATGGACATTATTTACATTACAATTAATATAATTATTAAAATACATACATTAAATATAATTAATAAAATACATATATGTATATAAAATTATTAAACTTATTGCAGTTTCTTTTCCCTCCCATAATATATATATATATACAAATAATCTAAAGAAAAACAATAATAATCTTTTAGTCTTAAATTATAACTCTATAAAGTTTCCAATAATCTAACAATGGCCATTTCCCCCCTAATTGCGCTGGAACTTTAACCGTGTTTACATATTTGTTTAAATTTTCTTGAATATACAAAGTTTCATAACGTTTTCTTTCCTTGTAAATTTTTAATATACTTTATTACCTGAATATTTTTTTCACAATTCATTTTATGTACAGTATCCAAAACATGTATATATGGCCCTGATCTCATATCCTTTCTGTTAAGTGTCCTAACATGCTCCTTACCTCTTTTCATGGCAGTCTTTCCTGTCTAACCTATATATATATCATATTGCAAAGATCACAACTAATTTTAAAAACCAACCCTACCTTATTTTTAATATTACCTATCCTTTTTGAGCTACACATTCATTCCCCTAAAGATTTACTATTTTTTCATTCTATCTTAATAGCAAGTAAGTTTTCTTTTATCAATGTCTTGTATAAATGCACTGAATATAGAACCGGAACCCACTTTCTATTTATATACCCATGTCTTACATTATCTTTTGTATTAGTCTTATTATTTGTGAAAATCTTTTTAATATCTTTTCTTTTATATGTTATAATCTACAAAGCATATACACTGTGCAAGTTGCAGAAGCTATACGCCTGAAAAATATTAATCATTCAGTTAAGGCTGAGTGCTATTGAGATTCCATGCCTCATAATCATAGCCATATTGAAAACTGTGGTATTGTTTGTGTTAGACTTAATACATGCAAATTAAATGCAAATGAGTTAGGTTGTCCATTTTTTAGAAATATATGTCACGTCTGTTTATTGTATTATTTTTACCGTTCGTAAAATATGCCTCTTTTAGTTTTCTTTTAGTCATTCTGTTTCTATACATACACTTTTAGGGTTGGAGGGAATGAAGTCATAGCCATTCTATTTCTGTTTGAATACTTTTATATTCAATGTTAACTTATCATTTTTTAATTTAAACCTTTCAAAGCTGCTATTTTCTTCAACCATGGCTGATATGAATTTGGGTCAATTATACCTCTTTTTTCTTTATCCTTAATATAATGTTTAATAAGTATTTCACCATTAATTCCTTTTCTTAAAAAATGTTAAATATTTTAATGCTTTCCATTGTAAACTTAATATTGTATTTATTGTTGCTCAATTCTTTGAATGCATTAACAATATTTCTACTATTACCTATTATAATTATATCATCAACATATCTATAATATTCTAGAATTTCCTTATTTTTATATACTTATCAATTATATTTTCATCTATATAGTTAATCATAATCAGTGATAGAATCCCAGTAATAGATCAATCCATAACCCATCCCTTTATTATATTCCAAATTTTTTCATTATATTTAAAATATAATATTATATTAAGAATAAAGAGTTATAATTGATCCAAATTCACATCAGCCATGATCACAGAAAGTAGCAGCTTTGAAAGGGTTTAAGTTTAAAAATGATAGGTTCACATTTAATATAAAAGAAGTATTCAACAGATATTGGAAGTTGAGAATGATTATGTTAGTATGGGATATAAAAGAAAAGATATTTAAAAGATTTTCAGAAATAATAAGACTAATATAAAGGATAATGTAAGGCATGGATATACAAATAGGAAGTGGATTTCGGTTCCATATTCAGAGCATTTATACAAGACATTGATAAAAGAAATGTTATCTGATGATATTAAAATAGAATGGAAAAATAATAAATCTTTAGGGAAATGAATGTGTAACTCAAAAAGAATGGGTAATATTAAAAATAGGATAGAGTTGGTTTATAAAATTAGCTGTGACCTTTGCAATATGATATATACAGGTCAGACAGGAAAGACTGCCATGGAAAGAGGTAAGGAGCATGATAGGACAATTAACAGAAAGGATAGAAGATCAGGGCCATGTATACATTTTTTGGATACTGTACATAAAGTAAAAAGAAAGGATCATTATTATTGTTTTTTTTTTTATAGATTATTTGTAAATATATATATATATTATGGGGTGGTATTTAACATTTTTATGTCTATATGTGTATTGTATTAATTATATTTAATGTATGTATTTTAATAATTATATTTATTGTAATGTAATGTAAATAATTTCCATTGGGAGGAGTTGCTGTAGGGTAATTGGAAAGAGCAATAGAAAGATTAGGAAGAAGGATAGAAATACCATTAATAGGTGGTAAGGGAATATATATTTTGTCAGTTTTTTTTTTTTTGTGGATGATATATTTTTGTGTGCAGAAAGAAGAGAAGATATGGAAGTTATGCTGAGGACATGTGCAAGGGTGGGTAAAGAGATGGGGATTAAATTTAGTGAAGAAAAATCAAATATAATGATGGTTAATACTGGGGAAAGAGAAGATGTAGAATTTTTATTGGGAGATATTAAGTTAAGTGTGGTGAATAGATATAGTTATTTGGGAATTATTTTAAGTAATCAGAAAAATTATTTGGATGAATGGGATAAAAAATTGATAAATGAAGCAAAAAAAAACAAAAACAAAGAGATTGGTAAAGAAATTAACAGTGTTTTCATATAATAAATATGATGTAGCTAGAATTATATGGAAGGGAGTTGCAGTAAGTTGCAAGGTTAACATATAGTAATGATGTGTTATGTGTTAGTAAAGGGATATTAACTTATTTAGAAAAAGTTCAAAAGGAAGTATGCAAAAAGTAAAATGAAAATGTTTGGTAGATTGCAGTTTATGGATAATAAAAGAATAGCCAAAATATTATTTAA
Organism: Epiperipatus broadwayi; assembly: GCA_028023455.1. Taxonomy (NCBI): domain Eukaryota; kingdom Metazoa; phylum Onychophora; class Udeonychophora; order Euonychophora; family Peripatidae; genus Epiperipatus; species Epiperipatus broadwayi. The sequence continues at coordinate 490,963 of JAQFVV010012706.1, forward strand.
TTGGGTTATGAGTAAAGGGCAGACAAATATGGGTAGAAAGATAATGCGGTATGCAAAAGATTTGGATAAATAATTTATATCAGTATATTTGTACAAAAGATGGGATGATTGTATTAGGAGGATTGTTGAGTGTTATAGTGGTAAGGAATGGGATAAAAGAATAGATTTATTAATAAAGAATAGGGAGGTAGAGAGATGGAGAACTAATATGGAGAATAAAAAGAGTTTAAATATATATAGAAATAAACAGAATATTAGGTGCAAGTTAATATGTGATAATAGTAAGGAGAGTAGTTTATTGTTTAAGGCTCAGACAGGATCTTTAGCAATAAGAGAATATACATGTAAATGGAAAAAGATGGGTGTTTTAGTCTGTAAATTACGTAAGGAAGGAATAGAAAATATTAGGCATCTGTTAATTGAATGTAAATGCTTGAAAATAGAAAGTGTACATATAATGAAGTTATGGAAGAATAAATATGAAAAAAGTGATTATACAGAAAGTGGATTATTGTTTTTTATGCTGGGTTTGGGAAAAGATAAGGGGGATTTAGATATAAAGGCCATAGAGTTGACAAAGATTATGTTGTGGAAATGGGATGGAGCAGAATATGGGAAAATTAGACTGGGTAATGGAAAATAAAGTGGCTAACAGGTTTCTCTGGGCATAATTTCTGAGAGATTCTTGACTTTGTTTAGGGAAAAGCCACAGTACATCACATCACTTCACATGTGATTATGAAAAAAGAAACATCTTAAAAAGGTTTCATTAAGGAATGAAAGCCAGATTAATGTATTAAATAATTTTTTTATTATTTATAGTTAGTTGTCTATTTCAATTTTGTTTTAAATTGATTGTTTTTAATTATGTTCTATATGTCATTTTTGAAAAGTCAACTACAATGACACCATGTTTCCTTCGCTTTGGGTGGGTCTTAGATATTCAACTAATAATTAGACTATTTCTGCAATGGTTTTTATAGTTATTGTGATAAACAACTGTATCATAAATTCTTTGATGGTTTTTTATGACTTATAACTACACAATAGATGTTCTAATATTGCATAATCATATTTTTTATATTAAAAAAATTACAACTGAAATTGACATAAAAGGAAAACCATGGGATAGATAGGATTCCCCCTCTTAGCAGTGATGAAAGGAGCATTGTATTACTTCTGGGTTTCTGCTTTATAATACCATGCCAACATTCCACTTAGATTATCTTAGGATATTTACCATTTGATGAAAGTAGCTAGATATTTAATCAATTGAACAATATTTCACCAACAAAATTGGATATGAATTGGCTATTTCCTTCACAAATCTTAACATTGCTTGGGAAATCTTTAACTATCTGAAAAAAAAAGTCAAATTGCATGTGGATTTGAACTTCAAAGTCATGGACCCCCCCCCCCCACTTGACAGTCAGAAACTTCACTAAATTTTTTTTATCATTCATTAATTTTAGCCAATCATACATTAATAATTAAATAATATTTTAATTTACTATAAATCTTTATTACGTGCTGACATTGCGCTTAATAAGAATTAATATTTATAAATCTTTAAACATTTTAATTTTTGCTTTCCAATCTATTCCAAATAAATAATGGAATGTTTTATTGCTCGGGAATTCATAAAAAATTTGAGTACCAGAAGTGTCAGATTTTAAATCAATATGACGGCCTTACATTTTCGCATCTGATTTTCTTTTATTCCACTAGTCCATGCATGGCAAAAAAAAAAGGTGATACATACCTAGCCTTGATTAATATGTCAGTCCTTCATATTGCAATATTAATGAGAAAAAAGCAAAAAATAAAAAAAAATTATAAATGAACATTTTAAAAATATATCTATTTGAATGTCAGAAGACATATAAATCATTTAAATCAGTGATTCTCTGATGTGTTGATCGTGATAAATAAAAGACCTGTAGCATCAGTGAGCAAAGCATATTATTCTTATTTATCATTTCATATTGTAAAAATAATTTAGTTCACGAATTCATTATCATTGCATCATGTATATTAATCCAATTTTTCTGATTCATAGTTTCTCTTATTTACATAACTTCAGCAAACGTCCTATGGTCTTTTTCTAGATTTTTTACAGTTTCTTGGGCTTATTGTTTAACGTTTCGATTGTCTCTAAATTATCATCTCTTCTAGCAATATGTCTAACCCAACTCCATTTCAGTCTGTTAATTATTTCAGAGTCAACAATTATCAAAAAATCTTTTTTGCTCTCACATTATTTTAATCCTAATCTTCCTTTATTACTCCCAAGACACAATTCTTCTTATTTCATTGAGTGATAATCTTCCTTTATTACTCCCAAGACACAATTCTTCCTATTTCATTGAGTGTCTTGAAATTTCTGCACTACTCTTTTGTTAAACATCCATGTAAAAGAAACAGTAAAATGTGATGGTTAAAAACTTTTCTTCAAACACAGACATATCTTCTTTTAATATTAAGTTAATTCTATCAAAACCAATCCATCATCACTTAATTCTATGATTAAGTTTTTGTTTGTATTATTAATCTGACCAAGATATTTATAGTAGTTAACTTGTTTTTAAGTCATAAAATTCAATCTTAATTGTCTTTTGAGGAAAACTTATTGGAAACAACTTTAATCTTTTTTAGTATTTATCTTTAATCCTGCTTTCTTACTATCATCTGATAACTACTGCAACATTTCTTGAAGTTTCGAAGTAGTATTTATAAAAATAACTACATTTGTATAATCTATATTATTTTTATTTCATAAACTTCCCATTTTAATCAAAATGTTTTGGAGATATGAAATCATTCCATCATACATCCTCAGAAGTGTTAATCTCTTGGTATTGCTGTGTTATTCAACTACTGCTTCTTGACCGTGAAAACGCTTATAGAATCAAGGGCTTTTTCATAATGTACAAACCCTAAGCAGAAAATGTATCATGCAAGTTTATTGTCAACCATTCATATTATTTCTTGCAGTAGATAATAGGAGTAGCAAGTCATTTGACAATTTAACCTAGTATTAAGGGCTGGAGCTGAATTATTTTTCACCCTGGGCAAAGCAGCCCACCGCACACACAATTTTTGTAGAAAAAAATTAAAATAAATTATCTTTCACCACACAACTAATTTGTAACTGTAAGAATTCAGTGAGCTATGTCTCTGAAAATATAACAAACAAAATATATGCATAACCATATTTGAGATAAGCATTATACTGTAAAATTAACGAACGCCTAGTGCTCTTTCGACTAGTTAATCATAATTGTCATAATCATAGCATTGATGGTGAAGCGAACATTGTGGTATTAAAGGTGAAACATAAAAGAGAATTTGCATATTTGAATGGAAAATAAATCAATTCCATGATTGTGACTATAATGATTAAGTAGTCAAAAGGAATACTTTGCTAATTTTACAGTAGAAAACTTAATCTCCAATACGGTTATGCATATATTTTGTTTGTTACAACTAATTTGTATAAAATTGATTCTTAAAATCACTACTGCACTCCTGAGTGAAGTCTAAACATTGGTTTAGTGATAGCTTTGGACTTGTTTGTATCACTAAAAGCATATATCATATTTACAATTCAATGTGAAGTGTTTTAAATTTTGCAGGTATTGTTTTTGGCATAACTCAATAGTGTGGATATTATTTCAATTTGTCTCTTGTATGGTAATTCATTTTTTGATCATCATCATCATTTTGAACAATTATAGATTCACTTAAGATGAAGATCTCTCAAGTTTAATCCAATTTTTCTGTTCTCTGACCGCTCTTCTTTAAGGCATATTAGCAAACTTTCTTATTTCATCCATCTTACATGTAGTCACTTTCTAAATATTTTGCAATCTCTTGAGATCCAATTTAAAACTTCAACTGTTCATCAATTACCATCTTTTGGGTCCAGAACACGTCCATTTGTTTCTTAATTTTGTCAATAATGTCATTGTGTTCCTTATTAGTTCTCTTATCCATGTATTTTATTTTTGATCTCTTCATGATACTTCTAACATATATCTCCATATTTCTCTGATTAATCCAGTCTCTATATTGTTCTTCTGTTAAGTGTCCAATACTGATTCTTTAGTTCAGAGTTTAGTTTATATCCTGTTTATTGACTAAGATACGTATACTCCTAATATTTTTATTACATCAAATGTCTGCATTCTTTTTATGTGTTTACATGTGTATCCGGCATTTTACGTCCTGATTATGGATCTCTGGAAATACAGTGTGTTTTTACGGATACATTTCATTACCAACTGGTTTTATTGCTTGGGAGTTCTTACGAAGTTTGAGTACTGGAAGTGCCAGAACTGGTATCAATATGAGGACTTTCTGGTCCAGAGTCTGAAACTCTACCACTGCACTAAACCATGCAGGGCAAAAATATTTGAATGGTTTTATTTTCCAAGAGTTCATAAGAAGTTCCAGAAATGCCAGTGCTGAAATTGATCATAGAACCTTACAAGTCTGATACTCTACTGCTGCTCTAAGATATGCAGAATAGAAGTTTAGTGAATTTATATTACATAGATTAACTGTCCTTTTAATCTCTACAGGTTTTTCCTAGCACTTGGAAAACAGGTACACTTTTGCCCTGTATTGTTTTTAATGTCTTTTCCTTCCCCAAAAAAGACTACTATCTGGTCACAATGGTGGAGAGAGAAATGGTACATTTAAAGAAAGATAAAAAGTCAATGGACAAGTTTTTTGAGAATTTGCCAAATGTTTGAGCACTGGAAAATATGAATTGAGGTTTGAAACTGGAATCATTAATTCTCTAGTCTGTCACTCTGCATGTAGTGGTAACATGCACAAAAAGGGATCGTGAAAATAATCAAGATTAAAAGAGGAAAACAACTTAACATTTTGGTGCTCAATGCAAGCAGAAAAAAGAAATAAAGGAAAGGCATTTCCAGTAGTGTTTGTGTTAAATAGCATTCTGAAGACTCAAATTAATAAGAAGCCTTGACTGTCTCAAACAAGCTACTTCATTCTAAATGCATCTTTGTGAAATTTTTTATTTTTTGCCATGAAATTAGATACTTTTTTGATTATTAATAATTTCTTCAGAAGTTGTTAAAAACACTGTGAAATGGATTGATAGTTGTTGTTTTTTCATCTCAACATTATTTGGACTACTAAGAAAATAATATAATGCTTATCAAAAGGGTGTACCTTGTGATTTTTGTATGCCCACTCATTCACATTTTGAATTTGTTTTTAGATATTATATATATATATAAATGAGCCATCAGCTCAGTGGTATAGTAACTTGCTGATGAGTAGTTGGCTAAGTGTTAGAACAGCTTGCTCAAGAGCAATTGACTAGGTATATGGTAACACCAGTGAATAGTAGAATTTGTAGCACATTAGATTGCTGATGAATATATGGATGTCTTAGTGGCAGAGTAGCTTGCTTATGAGCTGTAGAGTGACAGGTATGGTAGCATATGATTGGGAAGTTATCTTATTGGTAAAGCATATTACTGATAAACAATAAACTCAACAGCTGAATAGTTTGCTAGTGAGCATTTGTGTAATGATAGCATAACTCGTTGATGGTGGGCAGTAGAACTCTGCTAAATAGTTTGCTATTAAGCAGTATGCAAAAAGAAAGAGCACCTTTCTGGTGAACATCTTTTGGCAACCAGTAAATACTATAATAGTTTTCTAGTGAGGAATCATTCAAGTGGTAGTGTAGCTGACAAGCAGTTGGTTAAGTTGTGGAGTAATTTGATTTGGTGATAGAGAAACATATTGGTGAGCAGTTTTGTAAATGTTGGGATAAGTGAATGAGTAATTTACTGGTAAGCAGTTGATCAATTAATAGGTAACTTGCAGGTCAGAAGTTGATTTGGTTTTGGTCGTATCAAAATTAGTTTTAATTCCCTTAAGAGGGGAAAAAATCTGTCTGGACATTAGTGATAGAACTCATGTTATAGAATAATAAAATATTTAGTTACAATAGGGTTAGTTACCAGTTAGACTTCTAACCAATCGGCATTAAGTAGTCATCTTAGAAAAAATTCTTTATTACATACACTTCAGTGATTAGACCTATAATTTGGGCTCTCTTTCAAGTGACTAATTACGCATTTCAAACCTGTCCTGTATGCAAGACATTTTGACTAGTAGATCTTATAAAGCTTTTAATAAGCAGAAGTTGTTTGTTTTTGCATAATGAGAAATTAAAAAAAAATAGTTGAATGATTTTGTTGCTTGGGACTTCATAAGAAATTTGCACTCCAATCGATACGAGGCCCTTACACTCCTGAATCGGACACCTACCACTGCACTAAATCATGTAGAGCAAATAAACTGGCTTACAGCCTTTGGGATCCCCAGATGGTCACTAATCCAAATGTTGACCCTAGTATTGCTCAATTTCAGTGATTGGACAAGAACCACTGTGTTCAATGCAGTATGATTCTGGGCGGATAATAATGGAATGGCTTTAATGCCCAATAGTTTTTAAGAAGTTTGAAAGCCAGAACTCGAACCAATTCAAGAACATGTTATTCCAGAGACCAGCATGCTACCACTTCAGTGAATCATGCATGGCAATGAGAAATTTATTTACAGTAATGTTTATCTGTAAGCACAATTAACATTAGGTAGTCAAGCATTGGTGGTCGAGAGGTCAGCAACAGCTGCTTTACAAGCAATTGTCCCGGGTTAGCAGGTTCACTTCTTGGCTGATGCTATGACCCATGAGAGAAAAAAAAATTAACATTAGATGTAAATATTATTTTCTACTCATTATTAAATGGCTTAGACTTTAAATCCTAGAATTAGACTGTACAATAGACAAAAAGTGGTAATTGTGTACAGTATTAGATCAGTGAGAAATTGGCCCGAATTCAAAACCATAAGACATACTCATAAGCAAATGAGATGCTTGGTTCCAGAGGAAAAAAATTATAAATAATATTACAGCTCTCAAAAATACGTCTGAGCAAATACTTAGTCATTAAGGTAGTCATGTAATTTATGATCACTAAAAGTGAAATTTGGCTTTTTGATTCAGGAACCTTTTGCTCTAAGTTTGTTGCTCTACAGAATGTTCCAAATATTCTAGCGAAATGGTAAAATGAGTGAGCTATTGAGTATTTCTGAAGACCAAACTGCTGTTGGTTAAGCTCGGTTATCACTTCTAGTAAATTGGTCAAAGAACTACTATAGATTTGGGTAGCTAAATCTATGTAATTGATCTTTTAGTCATTCACGGTAATGGCAAAATGTTACATTCTGGACCATAAAGGTCATCTATCGATTTCAGATTTGGTATTTCCTTGTTTTCAATTTGCAAACCATAAAACCACTCATTATTTATTTACGCTAAGAAAGTAACACGCAGTTCGTCTGCAGAAATTTCTTTTCTTTCTAAAGCTTTCTCTTGTAAGCATAGAACTTACCCAGTTTCTAGTTTATTGAAGTTAATCTTCCCTTTTCATCTTCACAATTAATTAAGTACAAAAAGAATGAAATTGAAAAGAAAATAGCGAACTTATTTTTTTTTATAAAAATTTAATAAATTTACGGCTATTAAATTTATTAAACAAAGTAAATTTTTTGTTTGTTTATACATATAAAAGGGAGGGGGGGGTATAAGAAAACTGAGAAATGTTACTTCAAGACTTTATAATTCAAATGACAAACACGTATCTCTAATTACTTTGCGATATAAGGTGATGTCATGTGGATTAAAGATCTGCTAATTAAAATAATTAATTTATCGTTTAACTTTTTAAAATAATTAATTTTACTAAGTAAGTTTACGAATTAAGTAAAATGAATTGTTAAAAGAGAAAATTAATAAATTTATTCTTTTTTTTTTTTATTATTCTGAGAGTTTCCAAATCGGGAATAATTAAATTATTGTGTATCATAATGTTTTTATGCAGTTACTCAATGGTTTATTAGTATGTTAGCGAGCAAAGAGCTTTAAGCTAAAGTGCATCTACGAGTAAACATTTCTTATGCTTTCTTAAATTTAATTTAACTTCTCTTCCTATATCTTTGTTAAAGTCACAATTTGTAAAATTCATACAAGTGATGGAAAATGTGAGATATTTGAAAAGGCAAATAAATGATCCTTAATGCATTTCTGACTTTCCCAGGTGTGCACAATTTGTTGAGTATTTGTCATTATTACAATTTAATCCGCCATTGCCAAATTTCTCGTGCTCACACATATGGTACATCTACTTTGAATAAATATGTTAAATTTTTTTCCAGGTGTCTTCATTCATTTATCTCAAGCAGATGAGGCTTGATGAAGATTTGAAAGTGTATCTAAGGCAGAACTCTCCATACAGTAGTCTGGGGATATTGGATGAGTAGGCACTAGATAGGAATTTTATGCACAAGCCTTCTGGCATCCATTGCTTACTCTGGCTTGCACTGAGTGGCACTACTGTATGGAGGGTTTTGCCTGCTTTAATAACAGTTATGAGAAAGCATAAGAAATGGTGATCGTGTGATGTATCTAAGGCATTACCACATTGGAAAATATAATAAATTAAATTGGTTTAAGAATATCATATAATTGGGTTTAATACATATATATATTAATCATTAAATTAAGTTTAAATGTGTATATATGGGATTAAAATGGTATAATATCTAACCTAATAGTTCATTAGCATTTATCAGTAATATATCAAATATGTGGTGTCAATTGAATGATTCCAGAAATTTCTTGTTTGTAATAATCTAATTTACTACATTAATAATTTTTATTAATCATTCATTAGAATAGAGATTATCTATTTAATGAATAATATTTCTGTAGTGTAATTTTCACTACACCACTCTCACACAAGGTATGGACTGGTTTTGGTCCACCTTTAACATTTTGTGGAGGGATTAAGTCATAAATATATGACCAAAAACACATCAAGAAGTATGATCCTCAATATGTACATTTTGTGCTGAATCAGCTCTCATCATTTGGCCTAGATCACAATCTCTTACATCATCACTAGTCTAATGAATAACTAATAAAAATTATTAATATACTTCCATTAAGTGGCTTGTATCAAAATTATGAGGTAAGTTTGGCACATTAATTAATTAAACTGTAGTAATTGGTTTTCTATATGTATTGAACAATAATAAAGATATGTGATCTGGGCCAACTGATGAGTGCTGGTTCAGTATGAAATATGCACCTTCAGGATATACATATTTTTCACATATCTTTGTCCATATGTTTATTATTACACCCCTGTACAAGGTGTTAAATGGATAGAAACCAATCTTACCTTGTGTGAGGGTGGAGTAGTGAAATTATTCTATAGAAATATTATTAATTTATTGCATCTTTGTAAAATTTTAACAGTATATCCTTTTTTTTTTTGTTCTTTTTTAAATCTACCAAGTCAATAACAATATCATCATGAAATAAATCCATTTAGTGTGTCTATTTCATAAATTGATGAATCTAGTTTTTAAAATAAAGATCAGCCTATCACTTCTAGAGCTTAACATCACATGATCTTTTAAATAACTAATCATTTGATTAGCAATTAAATATAAAAAGTTGTCACATTATTAATATTTTCAGTTTAAAAAGTTATTATTGTTAGTTTTTTAAAGATATTATTGAATAAATTTGAATAAATGTCAGTTCTGATTATTAAGCATAATAGGTTTTTTTAATGTAGCTACCGTAATAAGTAAAAAAAATGGACTGTTCATCTTTCCAATACTTGCATTCTCCATTGCCTTCAAACACCTTCAGAAAACCATTCATATTAATATTTTAATGGCAGTTAACTAGGTATTAATGTATGAATATTTAAGCCAATTTATATAATTGTAGCATTAAATATTCATGCTATGATACCAAATCACTCAAATTTTGTATAATTTGGATGGCTATTCTGATTGCATCTATTATTAATTAAACTAAGGTGGCTGAAAGGCAGAATATTTTTGAAAATGCACATCTATCGGCGGAACAATGTCAGATTTTGTAATAAGGCTATGTATTACATGTAATGATTGATGCAGACATCACTCCAAATTTATTTACATATAATTCAAGATGTGTTAATCTATTTATTATTTATTAAAGATATTGTTTACTATTCAATATTATTTACTAGTGCAGACATCGTATGTAATTTAAACAAAAAGGATTTACACTCTAACCACATGCGCTGTAATGTTGTGCTTGGGATGTAAATTCCTATTTAAATTACATACAATCTGTGCTAGACATAGTTTCTAATAGTTCATAATATTAACACATGGTGAATTGAAAAATTTTTGTGGATGTTAATATATAGAAAGGAATTAATGGATGTAAAGTGAATAAAGAATCATCTTCATCCTCTCAAATTAAAATGCTTTAGATTAGCCTATGTAAATAAATTTAAGTACAAAAGATAAGATGGCTGCTCTTATTTTTTTCAAAAGTCTATCTTTTATTTTTTATTTCATTTAAAGTAATATTCTTTATTAAAAACCAAAAAATTTACATAATTACAAAGGTTATTTAAGTTCCTCTAACAACATTTCTTCAGCTACTGTCATAATACTCAGGGTATTTTCCTCAGTGATTTACATGTTGTCTTTCTTTACCTTACTAATACATTCTTAGATTGGAAGTGATGTTTACCTACCATATTTCACATGTGGATAGAGCTGACCCTCCCCACACTGATTCTACAGTATTCTTTGGCCAATATTTTAAACAGGTTAAAGTAATCACTCCAATCTCTCTCCAGCTTTCTCAGCCAGTTGAATTTTTTATTGTCAAATACCAAAGAACATCTAATTAGCCATATTGTTTTTAATGCATGGATTATAGCCATTGCATTATGCGGATTAAACCTAATCACATATTTTTTTATCAGATCCTTTAGGTCTATTATTGGCATATGAAAGACTTGTGATCTCATATCTCTGAATGCCTGGCATTCCTCAAGCAGGTGCGTAAATGTTTCTTTTCTCTTCTTACAAAAGTCTATCTTATGCTTTGGTTTGAGTGTATCTTCAGTACTCAACAATGTTATCAGTACTCAACAAAACATTGGTGAGCTATTATAACAACATTAAACTACATGTGCTTATGGTGTAAACCCTTTCTGTTTAAAGATGTTGTTATGAAAATCATTTTAAATAAATTTATCTCTCATTCAATGCTTTGGAGTAAATTTTGTTTTCAACATTTTTAGAGAATTCATATCCCTGACATCTTACACAAGCAAAACACCATGTGTCTTTCTTAATTCATTTTAACATCTGCCATATGAGCAATTATCCATTCTCCTTTACTCGGTTTGACAATCAATTATTAAAGTTTGCAAAAAGATGTTTCTGAAGTAGAGTAAATACAGGAACCACTATGATTAAATAAAAAGAAATATACTATATATCATAATTAAATGGATTATTGTTCAGGAGTTTTTCAAATATCAATAGTGATAGCACTGGGCTGTAATCCATAAAGTCCTTAAGCTTTAGAGTTTGCCATTTACTGCTGCACCAAACCATATAGGATGCAGTGTTATAATGATTTTATGGAAATGGCATATTAAGAAAATATAATGAGTTTTACTCACAAAAAACAGATGATTAATACCTAAAAATGGATTTACTTGAAAATTCTGATAACTATAACCCTAACCGCTAAAACCTGACAGCTCCAAATTCTGCTGTTTAAAATTCCTATAACTCAAAATCCTCACAAAGTGAAATCTGAAAATGTAAAATGTCAAAAAATCAAAAATTTAGACAATATTCACTTATTCGCATGAAACAATTTTTAATGAAGTTTACTAACTAAAAACTTTGCTTTAGAAGATCGATTTCAAATAGAAATAATTTATTTTTAATCTAGCGCCTTCTTAAAAGTTATTTCCTATTTTCCAAATTTCATCAAATCAAGAATAATAACATCACGGGCAAACTTATTTACCTATAGTTATTTATCTTTTCAGAATTTTGGATTGTGAATATTTTGATCTGCATAAATTTTTGTTATCGAGATTTTGAATTTTTAGTATTTTCACTGTTGGATTTTGATCTGTCAATATTTTCACAGATATTTTGAGCTGTCCGGATTTTCATTGTCAGGGTTATAATCGTTGGAATTTTGGACCGCTTCACTTAAAAATATGTTCATTAGTTTAAATAACATAAAAATGCATGATTTTCCTTTTAAACATCGCATAAATTGTATGATATGAAATCTACTTTTTAATTCACAACAACTTGGAATCTATTGTTTAAATTAATGCTGTGAGTGAATATCAAAGGCACTTTTATTTTAATAATTGTAAATATATTTATAAAAGATTTAATTCCAAAGTGCAACTTTATACATCATCACTATAAAAGGAGATTTAGTGACAAACAATTTTAGTATTGGTTAAATCAAAAAAATATCACATAATTATTCCATATTTAATGTTTTTCAGGAGCAAATTCTATTTATTCAATTCCAGTTCTGCCATCTATTGTCAGCTTGAGAAATCAATTGTTACTAGATGGTAATGCTTATTAAATCCTCATTCAGTCTTTTTTTATTCATATTTTCAAAATTGGATTAAACTTGGCAGGATCTTCATCCAGCCTTTGAGCAATGTTAGTGTGATTCTCAAAATCATTTCCCAATAGAACAATAAGGTGTCCATTTGTGCTAGATAAAAAAGTACAATGGATTTTGTTGGCACAGCTAGGAAATATGCTGCAATTACTTTACACTCTCTGTGGATCTTTTTATTTTGTTTATTATGATTCAGCAGCAAATTTTACATCATCAAGCCATGTCAAAGTACGGGTATTAATGATATATAAAAAGTGTTGGTTTGTGCTCATTAAATTTAATCAGTCTTTGTCAATTGAAAAGATGATCTGTAAATATTTTAAAAGCACCTGTTTGATCAATAATGTTTTTTTTAAAAAAAACAAGTGTTTATCAACCAAATATGAAGAAAAATTCAGCAAATTTTAGTTTGGTTGGTTCTCTGGTAGAGAATGTGAAACAGTTTAAATACGTTAATAGCCTTTAGGTAGAAAGATGGAATTGGCAGAGATTGAATCATGGCCACAGACTAATGCATTGTTTCTGCATTTAGTGATTAAATCATGGAAGCTTTTATCATAGTTGTATAACTATTTCAAATAAATTGTGTGTGTGTGCGATGTGCACCATTAAAAAAGTGACTGGTTCTTTCTCAGAACTGCCGCAGCACCATTTCTTAATCAAGACGTGTCATGTAGCAACATAATTTAGCTTTTTGTCACAAAAATTTTAAGGTGCTGCAAGACTGGATCTCAAGTTATGACATAGAGTGTGGGTGTGTTTTATACCTTAACTGTGACACTGTGCTTTGTATCCTAACTCATGGTGGAACAATGTCCTAACATTAGATTTTGTTTTAAATTATGCAAAACTGCTACTGAAATGTTTGAAATGATTCAAATTGTGTACAGAAGTGAAACCATAAGTTGCAACAATGTTTTCAAATGGTTAACAAGATTTTGGGATGGCAGGGAGAGCATCGAAGAAAATCGATGAAGGTATGAAACACATTGTCACATTTTGCACAACTTTTGATCCAGACATGCAAGCATCTTAAAACTCTCATGGTGAGTAACTGAGCTATGTCAATAACACATGCATTAATTGAGACATAGCACTATAGGCAGCTTGGAGAGAGAACTAGCCATTTTTTTTGCTAGGACATTTGTATATATAGTAGATTTCCTTATTATCATATCACAAAGACAATGGAAATGGCAAGATTATAAGACCAATGGGTATGTTTTTCTTTTTTACTGAAGGTGATACTATAGATTCTACTATTGTAAAATGACATATTTGTTGGATTGGGCATACAATATAAATAGATAGTAATGGACATAGAAAAGTATTACTATGGCGTACTTGATCATCAGTTTTATGAAAAAGGGACTCCATTTACATTTTAATGAGATGCAATATTAAGTGTTTTCTTTGGAATGTCAGCCATTGGGATGTCTTAGCCATTTATAGAATACAGTGGACAGTTACAATTAGACAAGGTGTTGAAGTCTTTCAAAACAATAATGTTTAGTACTGAAGTTAAAAGACGGCATTATAAGATGTTAAAAATAAAAAATAATTGAATGATGTATAGATTGAAAGTTCATAAGAGATCCAAGTATCAGAAGTGACATAATGGAACCATGATCCATGGCCCTTGAGATCTAGAGTTCATCACTTTAGCACTGCACTAAACTGAAGAGAATGAGATGTCAAATAAACAGGGTAAAGGAATGGCATGCAATACATTTGGATATGTGTTGCAAACCGATTAAGGAATGGCATATAATACATTTGGACATGTGTCACAAACCAATTAAGGAATGGCATGTAATACATTTGGACATGTGTCACAAACTGATTAAGGAATGGCATGTAATACATTTGGACATGTGTCACAAACTGATTAAGGAATGGCATGTAATACATTTGGATATGTGTCACAAACTGATTAAGGAATGGCATGTAATACATTTGGACATGTGTCACAAACTGATTAAGGAATGGCATGTAATACATTTGGATATGTGTTGCAAACTGATTAAGGAATGGCATGTAATACATTTGGACATATGTCACAACTGATTAAGAATGACATATAATACATTTGGATATTGTTCAAACTGATTAAATGCATGTAATACATTTAGATATGTTTACAAACTGATTAAGAATGGCATGTAATACATTTGATAGTTCACAAACTGATTATAATGCATGTAATACATTTATATGTGTCAAACTGATTAAGGAATGGCATGTAATACATTTGGATATGTGTTGCAGACTGATTAAGGAATGGCATGTAATACATTTGGACATATGTCACAACTGATTAAGGAATGACATATAATACATTTGGATATGTGTTGCAAACTGATTAAGGAATGGCATGTAATACATTTAGATATGTGTTACAAACTGATTAAGGAATGGCATGTAATACATTTGGATATATGTCACAAACTGATTAAGGAATGGCATGTAATACATTTGGATATGTGTTGCAAACTGATTAAGGAATGGCATGTAATACATTTGGACATGTGACACAAACCAATTAAGGAATGGAATGTAATACATTTGGATATGTGACACAAACCGATTAAGGAATGGCATGTAATACATTTGGACATATGTCACAACTGATTAAGGAATGGCATGTAATACATTTGGATATGTGTTGCAAACTGATTAAGGAATGGCATGTAATACATTTGGATATGTGTTACAAACTGATTAAGGAATGGCATGTAATACATTTGGACATATGTCACAAACTGATTAAGGAATGGCATGTAATATATTTGGACATGTGTCACAAACCAATTAAGGAATGGCATGTAATACATTTGGACATGTGTCACAAATTAATTAAGGAATGGCATTTAATACATTTGGACATGTGTCACAAACTGATTAAGGAAGGCATGTAATACATGGAAGGCAAACGATAAGGAGGCGAATCATTGGACAAGCACAACGAAGAAGGAGAACGGACAAACCAATTAAGGAATGGCATGTAATACATTTAGACATGTGTCACAAACCAACTGTAAAATTATCACAAAATTGATCTGTTTTTATTTTTTGGTTTTGACATATCTTCTGGAGATAGGATGGCCAGTCTCATTTGAATTCTGCTTATAATATTGATTTACTTATATAGCTTTCTGAAAAAAATCACAGCAGATATGCCCTGGGTAAGTGCATTGGTAGAGTGCCAAGGTCTGGAGCATAAAATCCTTGTATTGATTCCAGTTCTGGCATTTCTGATGCTCAAACTTCTTATAAACTCCCCAGCAATAAAAAGTCATTTGATTAGTATCAGTGACTTTTTTTAGGGCATAATGTACAAGAATATAAAATAATTAAGAGAACACAATATTTTTACTGTTGTAGTAGAAAGACTACTGTTTGTACCAGCAACTGCTTTTTTTGGTGTGCATGGATTATAAATATACAATATTCGAAGAGTGTATCGAGTAATACCAAATCTTTCCTCATAGAGAAACTGCAAGTTTTTAAAGTCATGTCAAGAAAGGAAGTTCAAGAATGTCCAACTGAGTCTCAAAAATATTTACATCGTATCAATAAGCAGTATCAGTGTCTGTTGCTCAAACCTATGTTGATAGAATGGGTCATATAAATCAAAATATTATCTTAGACAATGACTTTTGTCAGAAAGATTGTTTGTACCAGAATTTAAATATAGTCACCCTCTCCCAAATGGTAAGATCAATGGCTGTCTAAATTATATTAGTTTTACTACCATGTGTCATAATTGGGAGAAGACTTTCTGGTTTACAAACTTTTGCCATTGTTTTAGTTAAAATCTAAACAGCCATTTGTCCAACCCACTGGATCATTTTTTAAACTTAATTCATTAGTAATCTTCAGTCAGTTTAGTTTAGGACTCCATCATCATGACCCTATCATACCATCAGTTATTTCTTTTATAGACTATGGGATTTTGTCTTCTGCAACTGTATTTAAACCCATTTCTAAGCACATGACAGTAATTCAGTCTAATATTTTTGTTCTTTCTTTGTTTCTAACTTGTTAATCTTTATCTCTACATCCTTTTGTCTTTTCTTCTTCTTGAGTTAGAGTGCCCACGCTCGTTTACTAGTGGCTTCTAAAGAATAAATTATTTTCCAGCTATGAGTACCCATTGAGTCCAGGGTGCAGCGTTACGTTTTAACTGGTTATTTTGCAAAAAGTTCTAAATTTGTTTGCAAATGATGTATTACCTAAAAAAAAAGTTCATCAACGTTCCACCTAAATTCAACTCCCAGAGCTGTTCTGTGAACATGGTAGGCAATACACTATCCCTCGCACGTGTTCTGTGAACATGGCAGGCACTTTACTAATACATGAATAGTTTGTAATTTACATTAATGGAAGTTTTATTTGTTAATTTAACACATGACTGGAAGAACACTAAAGTAGATTTTATTTCAGGTTTTTTTTTATTGTAAAATAAATATTTTTAATATGAACTTTTTTTTTTCTCGGATTACCTTGATTCTTGATATAATTTTTTATTAAGTAATCTAATTATAGTATTAATTTTGCGATGACTCATTCTAATTATTATTTTTTTTTTTAGCTTCTATATTTTTTCTTAAAATAAAAAATATGTAACGATTTTACACCTTATTCTTTGTCTAATAAAAGAGCAATTATTTTCGTTAATTACTTTTTAATATAATAACTTCATTTATGACCTATTTTTAAACGCCTGGAATTTTTACGCTTGAGTTAATAAGGTCACTCCTGCTTAAAGATATTGTTATCGTGATGAACAATTGAACTCGAAATATATATATAATTATTGACGAACATCTTTCAGATTTACGGTTTTCAAATTTCTACTTGTGACATTTTCGCCCCAAAGCTGATAAAGTGTCTAGGCAATAAGGTAGTGCGACTGAGCATTGATAGTAGGTTTTTGCAATAACCCGGTAGTAGCAGTAAACTAGATATCAAAACGTATAAAACATTGAATAAAATCTTTGTTCAATAAGTAAATTCCATTATCATTATTAATCATTTGAATTATCTATTTACATTTTGCTCACGTCTTTTCCTGATTGTTTTGGGGAATTGAAGTGAATTTATTTAAATTGGTAATTACCATCATTACTTATCTGCCAGAAGGCAGTCCCCACCCATGCACACACACACACCAAATCATATATTCTTTCTCAAGTCTAAAATTTACCCATCTCTTTGAATATTCTTAGCTACCTTTGTCCTTAAAATTTTCAACATTTCTTTTTCATGCTTCTTTTCCTCACCCTGTCAATTGCCCTTTCAAGACACCAATCACAATTTCTTAGCTTCTAAATATTTTCCTAATCTAATTTTCTCCTATTTCTTCAATAAAACCCTTTTTTTTTTGGTATTTGAGTGTTTAGGTAAACCAAGATGGCAGCCCATATTTTTGATAAATCTACAATTAGAAAATAATTTTTATTAGTTATTCATTCGTCTAGAGATTATCCATCTTTTGAATAATATTTCTATAGTGCAATTTTCATTATTCCACTCCTAAGCAAGTTAGGGACTGGTTTCTATCCGCTTTTAACACCTTGTGGATGAATGTAATTACAAACATATGACCAAAGATGTGAAAAAGTTATAGTGATCCCCAAAATGCATATTTCATGCTGAACCAGCAGCATGGTGCTATAAAAGGTTACTATGTTGAAGAAAAAGTTAATAGTTCAGAGTGAGATGACTAGAATTCATCATCACATCACATGATTTTTTCCACAAGAACTTAACATATGCTTCAGTAGAAATTCATATAGTAAGCTTGATTAGACCACTAGATGGCAGCATTATTATATCCATAGGTGTTATAACAATTGTATTCATTCTACTCCAGAACTATCTATTGCAAGTTTGAGTAATGAATGGATACTAGATGATAGTGCTATTATATCTGCTGGTAATAGGAGCAGTTCTTTTCCTTATACTCCAAAACCATATATTGTAATCTTGAGAAATGATTGGATACCAGATGTTAGTCATATTATATCCACACATCTGGACTAGTTTTTGTCTTGTGGCTTTTGTCATTGAGGACATTGGGTTTAAAGCTGGGACTAATGAACTTACATATTTAGAAGCCATCTTTATTTTTTTAATATTAATCAACTGACAAGTGCTGGTTTAGCATGAAATATGTATATTGGTGATTATTTATCTTTTAGACATATATATGGTCAAGTGTATCAATGGTATGAGATAGTGTAGAAAGTTGAGGGTTATGTGAAAGTCTGAGCTGAAAATACCCTCGATATTACATGGTTTGTACAGGTATATATATAGCCTGTATGTTAGATATTAATATTAATCAAGTAAATGAAAAAATCCATCATTATAGTAATGAACATATTGACATGTCTGATATACTAAATAAATGTTGGTTTATTCTGGAATCACTTGATCATAAAAACGGCATTACCTAATAGCAATAAATAATTTATGAAATCCAATCTTTCTCTTTGATCTTCATGTGCTTTCAGATATGTTATTTCAACATGTTCTTATATATGGATTAACATGTTCTTATTCAATTAATTTAACTGTTAAAGAAAAGTTAATTGTTTTTTATGTTTACAATTTTAAATTTAGGTTTGTGTTTAAGATGTATTTTAAATTTTCATCTTTTTAGATTTTTTTTAATTTGTTTTTTTTTTGTAGGTGAATATTTATTTATTATATATTTATAAGTAGATTGGGTTTTATATGACATTCTCTGTTCTATGTGGTTTGGACAATGGCAGAGTAGCAGGCTCTTGAGTCCAGTGTCTAGAGATCTTGGCCCAGTTCTGTCACTTCTGATGTTCACACTTTTTACGAACTCCCAAGCAATAACCATTCAGATATCTTATTTAGTTGAATTCTTTCATGAATGCAGCCAAAGTAACTGATAATAGGATGTCTCAACCTATTTGTTAATTTTTGGTCATCATTGAAGATGTAATTTTCCTTATAAAGAATTGTGAAATGATTTTGTAATCCTTCAAAAGTATCGTAGTGAAGTACTAAATTAAAATAGGTCATGAAAAGATCAAAGAAAAAGAATATTTCAATTGAAACATCTACGAAACATCACATGATGCTAGTGTACACAATTTTACTTTTCAATAGTAATAAGATGTGATGTGATGCACTGTGACTTCTCCTTATACAGAATCAGGAATCCCTCAGCCACTATGCCCATAGAAACCTGTTAGCCACTTTACCTTCCCTTTCTATTCCCTGCCCTAAGATTTCCCATATTCTTCTCTGTCCTGCTCCATTTCATTTCCACAACATAATCTTTGTCAACTTCATAGCCTTTATATCTAAATCCCTCTTATCTTTTCCCAAACCCAACATAAAAACCAACAACCCACTTTCTGTATAATCACTTTGTTTATATTTATTCTTCCGTAACTTCATTATTCATCACATGATCACTATCTCTTATACTAACACATAATTGTTAATAAACAAGGCAAAACTCTCCATACAGTAGTGCCACCCTGAGTAATCAATGGATGCCAGAAGGCTTGTGCATAAAATCCCTATCTAGTACCTACTCATCCAATATCCCCAGACTAGTTTCTGGCTTGTGGCCTTTGTCAGTGAGGAGCCTTGGATCTGAGAGTACTGCACCTAGATCGTAGGATCTAATGCAACCCTCCAACAGCCACCTTTTAACTCTACTTAACTACAAAACTATAAGAATGAAATTGAAAACAGATGTAAGCTCAATAGCTTATATAGTCATATATAAGTCATAAGCCAGAAACTAGTCTGGGGATATTGGATGAGTAGGCAGTAAATAGGGATTTTATGCACAAGCCTTCTGCCATTCATTGATTACTCTGGTTGGAACAGGGTGGCACTACTATATGTAGAGTTTTGCCTTGTTTATTAACAATTATGTACTAGTATAAGAGATAGTGATCATGTGATGTTTAGTGGTTTAACACTAATCCTGCCTAATAGGATAGTGGTGGCTATGGTTGTTAAAGAGCCAGACACCAAAATTTATGGGTGTTGAACTGAGTTCAGACCCATATGACTATGTAAGCTATTGAGATTAGATTGAAAATATTATTGTGTTTTCAATTTCATTCTCATAGTTTTGTAGTTAAGTAGAGTTAAAAGATAGCTGCTGGAGGGTTGCATTAGATCCTAAGATCTAGGTGCAGTGCTCTCAGATCCAAGGCTCCTCACTGATGAAGGCCACAAGCCAGAAACTAGTCTGGGGATATTGGATGAGTAGGCACTAGATAGGGATTTTATGCACAAGCCTTCTGGCATCCATTGATTACTCTGGTTGGCACAGGGTGGCACTACTGTATGGAGAGTTTTGCTTTGTTTATTAACTTCATTATTTGTATCTGTTCTGCTTTCAGGCAATTGCATTCAATTAACAGATGCCTAATATTTTCTATGCCTTCTTTACACAACTTGCAGACTAAATCACCCACATTTTTCCATTTATATGTATAATTGTTTGTTGCTAAAGATCCTGTTCGAGCCTTAAACAGTAAACTACTTTCCTTGCTATTATCATAAATTAACTTTCACTCAATATTCTGTTTACTTCTATATATATTTAAACTCTTTTTACTCGATTTATTAGTTCTTCATCTCTCCAACTCCCTATTCTTTATTAATGCATTTATTCTTCTATCCCATTCCTTACAACTGTAACACTCAACAATTCTTCTAATACAATCATCCCACCTTTCGTATAAGTATACTGACATAAATTCTTTATCCAAATCTTCTGCATACCATACTACCTTTCTCACTCATCCTATTGCTTGCCCTTTACTCATAACCCAATTAAACACTATTTTAATTATTCTCTTATTATCCATAAACTGTAATCTACTGAACCATTTCATTTTGCTTTTTGCATCTCTCATACAAAAACTTGACTATTCCATTTCTTCTTGAATTGTCTCTTTTGTTGTCCATACATCTGCATCTAATGCATATCTTTTTACTTATCTAATTCTGTTCTTTAGTTCTGCCACCTAGTGGAATCATGAAAAACTGCTTAATAACTCCCTATTTTGTGCTGTTTTATTGATTCTGTAACAATCCTGGATAAAAGTTGGAGATATCTATTGTTTTTAAAAAATTAAAATCACTGAAATGTAATGATATTTTAATCTTTATGCTCAAGTGAAAAAAAAATATAGCAGAATAATTGAAGTGAAAAGATAGAAGAATCTGAAGAAGATTACTGATTAGTTGAAATACCAAGATTGATTGAATGAAAATAAAATATAGCATTATTAAAGTGACTAAAGAAAGGTTTTATTTAATTATAGAGATACTGAACAGCTATCAGATATCTATAACTATGCAAGCAAGTAGGATTAGACTCAAAAGTTGTTTTTGAATTTCAAGGTCATAGCTTGATAATACAAAAAAAACATAGAAGCAAAAGGTGAGGAAAGGTACAATAGATCCAGCAAAATCCAGCCTATTCCAGATGCAAAATTTCTTTGCTGATGAAGGCTATAAGCTATAGGAACTAGTTTGGGACCAATAAGATATTGCTGTGTGAATATCTAATAAGCATCATTATCTGGCATGTATTTATTATTCAAGCTTATACTCAGTGGTAGCCATGGAAGAAAAAATAGAATTTACTAATATTTCAATTAACTCTATCAGTTTTTTTCATCCCATTGTAGCTTTCATAACTAGTTACACATATACTTTTAATGGCAGTGAACTTTTCTATTGCAATAACAAAGGTATTCCAAAATTGTGATTATGGGCATATTGAAAATTTATTTTAGTATTAAATAAAGTGTAAAGTTAAAGTAATAGTAGAGTATTAAGTAATTATTTAATTGGAATACATTCTTATTTAATTCTTGGCTTAGAATAAATAATACCATTCTGCACATATGAGAACCATACAAACTGGTAGTAGCCAAATGACTAATAAGTCTAGGATTATAATTAACTATCTAAAAGATAAATGATTTGTAAACCCCAGGTTATACAGCCATAATTAGCAGTTCAAAATACTTTTTAAAAACAGCATTACAATTTATGGTTGTAAGTGGATTAATGAAAGAAGTAGGTAAGAAACAATGTGATGAAAGAAATCCATTATTCTAAAGAAATATTCATATGATTATTACTGATGATTGCTTTTAGCATGGAATTATGCATTTATAATCTTTATTTACTTATGATTTGAATATTTTGCAGTTTGCATTAGAACTGGTACTTAATTTGCTTGATAGTTTTATTCAAACATGTTAGGAATCAGCTCTGATGAAGGCTATAAATTAGTCGAAACTATAAATAAACAAAAGATCATAAAAGCATTATTTTTAAGAAGTGTTTTTTTTTTTTTTAAGATTTTGAAATAATATTAAAAGAATGGCAAAGGAATTAAAAAGTTTTAAGAAATAGCATTTGCTATAATAATATCCATTTTTTTATTTGCCACTTTTTTAGAAAATTTTCTTACAATATTAACTGAATATAGTAAGAAAGTATTATAATTTTTTTAAAAAGGAATATAATATTTTATTACATATAAAAGTGTGAAAAGAATTGATATATATATTTTTAAAACAAAAGAAAAAAGAATTTATATTTGATCATCATCATTTTAATAATATTAATTAATATTTTTTTATTTATTCAGAAAATAATAGCTAAGTAATAAATATAATAACATAAACTTCATATGAGAAGAATTTTGAGTAAAGAATTTAAAATGTAATAAATAAAATATAAAACTTAATATAAAAGTAAAAATAAATAAAAAATATTATTTTATTACAATCAATGACGTAAACATTTTTAAAAAGCCAAATAACATATTAAATAATTTATGATCACTCTGATCAATTTGATATCATCATCAACCATTATTAATCCACTGAGATTAAAGGTCTCTCCAAGGTCAGTCCATTTATTTTGATCCTTAACCTCTCTTTTCCACACCACCCCTGCATACTATTGTTTTATCCATCCATCTCACATGTGGTCTCTTTTTGGGTCTTTTACAATCTCTTGGAATCCACTTTAAACATTTTTAAAAAGCCAAATAACATATTAAATAATTTATGATCACTCTGATCAAAAGTCTTGATAAAATTTGATATCATCATCAACCATTATTAATCCACTGAGATTAAAGGTCTCTCCAAGGTCAGTCCATTTATTTTGATCCTTAACCTCTCTTTTCCACACCACCCCTGCATACTATTGTTTTATCCATCCATCTCACATGTGGTCTCTTTTTGGGTCTTTTACAATCTCTTGGAATCCACTTTAAGATTTCAACTATCCATCTGTTATCATCTCTTCTAGCAATATGTCCAGTCCAACTCCACTTCAGTCTTTTAATCCTTTCAATAATATCAGTAATACCTGTTTTGTCTATTACCTGCCTAACATGCATCTTTCAATATTTCTTTGAGTGGACTAAAGTCTCTGTATTACTCTTCTATTAAGTGTCCAAGTCTCAGATCCATAAGTAAGAATTGGTAAAACACATTTATTAAAAACCTTCCTTTTCAAACAGATAGGCATATTTCTTTTTAATATTAAGTTATTTCTACCAAAAGCCCTCCAATCAAGTTTAATTCTATGATTAATTTCATCCATTATATTTCCTTCTGTAGTACTAATCTGACCAAAGTATTTGTAGTTGTTAACTTCTAACTCATCCTTATCAATCTTTATTTTCATCTTTTGAGAAAATCCATTGAACATTACTTTGGTCTTTTTAATGTTTACCTTTAGTCCTATTTTCTTACTTTTATATGATAACTTTTGCAACATTTACTGAAGATCTGAAGCATTATTTTCAAAAAACAACTACATCATCTGCAAAATCTAAATGACTTAAATAATCTCCATTTACTTTTACTCCTTTAGCTTCCCATTTTAATCCACAAAATTCTTCTTGCAGCACTGCTGTAAAAAGTTTTGGTGATATGGAGTCATCCCAGTCTTACACTTTTTTCGATGTTAACCTTTCTAGTATCATTATGTAATCTAATTGTTGTTGTTGCATTTTTATAAATATTCTTCAGAATACGACAATATCCTGGATTTATGTCTTGATGATCCAATGCTTTAATCACTGAAGAAATGTTTATAGAATCAAATGCCTTTTCATAATCTACAATATTCATTGGTTTTTTTTCTGTAATTTCTCTCAATACTTGGATATGATCTACTATACTAAAACCACTTTTAAATCTGGCTTGTTCTTTTGGTTGGTTGAAATCCAGTGTTCTCTGTAGATGAGTTATAGTTATCTTGGTAAAAAATTTGTATAAAACTGATAAAAACCGATAGGTCTGTAATTTCTAGTATCTTCTTTATCACCTTCTTTTAAATATTAATACTGCATTTTTCCAATCATCTGATACATCTTTATTATTTAGACATTTAGTATATAACTTTGCCAAAAAAATTTTTATTTCTTCACCTGCTTCTTTTAAGATATCAATTATAATTTCATCATTATGTGGAGTTTTTTTCTTTATAAATTTAATTGCATATTTCACTTCTTTATTTAAAATTGTGGGCAATTCGAAAGATATAATAGATATATGAGGTACTTGTTCTTTATTACTATATAATTCTTGATAAAAGTCTTCTACACATTTCGTAATGTCATCTCTCTTTTTAGTAATCTTTTTTCCTTATTGCAGATATAAATTTTCTACCAATACCAAAATGTTGTTTTACACTCTTGAGACTTTTATTCTCTTCTACAACTTTCCTTGCTAGTTCACAATTATAGTTTCTTATATCATTATCAATTCTTTTTCACACCATTTTACTAAATTCAACATTTTTTTCTCTCATGTGTCATAGCATCAGCCAGGAAGTGAACCCACTAACCTGGGACAACTGCTTTTAAAGCAGCTGTCTCTGACCTCTCGACCACGAAATTCAACATATTTAGTCCTTTTTAATGCATCATTTTTATATACCTTCATATTTCTTCTTTTCTTCATAAATTCCCTAGTTTCAGTAGAAATTTTATTGGTCAATTGCTGCTTTTTTCTACCAGTTATCTTTCTTGCAGTTTTTAAAAGTGTATCAGTTATTTTCCCCAAGTGACATAAAATCAAATAATTACAATTAACTAATTATATGACATTTCAAAGCTTATACTGTTAAAAAAAGTATTTTATTTACAATAGGTATTTTCTTTATCAACCTTTCTTTGTTGTACTATCTTTCTAATTTATTCTAAGTTAAAACTGATTTGAAAGAACATTCTGATAGTTTTCTAGATTTGCAACATGAATAGGTTTAACTTTTTAGTTTCATTATGTCATAGCTTTATTAATTAAATTTGTAAAGTTTAAATATTTATTTTCTTACTAGTAGCTACAAATCTTCAAAA
The DNA here is from genome assembly GCA_028023455.1 of Epiperipatus broadwayi. Lineage (NCBI taxonomy): Eukaryota > Metazoa > Onychophora > Udeonychophora > Euonychophora > Peripatidae > Epiperipatus > Epiperipatus broadwayi. The sequence goes on from JAQFVV010012706.1 coordinate 516,960, forward strand.
ATTTTATTAAGTACGCAAAGTACTAAAAAAAAATTGGCTAAAACAATAAAAAAAAAGTGTGTGGCTAATTGCTTGGGAGGTCATTTGACATTGAAGTGCACCAATAGCATATTAAGCATTTAATAAACTAATTCAATGAACATAAATTTGGCATTTTATCTAACTCAGCTCATAATCAAGCCCTACCCTTTTAGTTCTGGCTTTTCTATTTTATTACTCTCAAATATACAAAGTGATAAGATAATGATATACCAAAACAAAAAGATGGTTGTAATCTTAGTTTTAGGATTTTTTTTAATTTTTAAAGTCATTAAATCTTAACATAATAATTCCAGATAGTAAAAGCATTAAAAGTAAACTTTTTTTTTTAAAAAAAAAAAGAAGTAAAATTGGCTCTGAAGATGACTGCAAGACAGTCGAAATGTAAATTGTGTATGGATAGACCCAATAAAAGATTTGTGCTAAAAAGTGTTCAAAGTAGAGTGGATAATTGCATTTATATAAGATATTACAGCAAAATAAAGGAAGCACTGAATTTGGTTATTTTTATTCTATATATATATATGTTTGCCCCCAAAAGTGACTACATTTGTGTGTTAATTAAATTAAATTAATCATGGTGAAAAATGTAAAACATTTGTTTTATAAATGAAACTAAGTACTACATTCATAATCATGTATCATGAGATAAGAGCGGTGATCATGCAGTGTGCTCTCTGTAACACTTTATGTTGGCAATCACACCATGTGGTCAGAATATTTGTATAAGTGTTTATTGCAAATTGCACATATATCAGAAGCTTTTTTTGTATGTACAGTAAAATTTTAACATGCCCATAGGTAAATCATAGCTTATTGAATATGCAATGCTAATAATATAAACCTATTCACAAAATAACCAAGTCTGTTAATTCACAAACCGGATTCCCAAAGAATCATCTATTCATAAAACAACCAGGTCTGTTAATTCACAAGCTGTATTCCCAAAGAATCACCTATCCACAAAACAACCAAGTCTGTTAATTTACAAGCTGGATCCCCAAAGAATCATTTAAATAAATTTGCAAAAAAATGGGCTTTATTTGCAAGTTCATTTAAATAATTCTTTGTGAATCTGGCTTGTGAATTATCATTGTACTGTCCAATAGGTTTGCTTTAAAATCATCTACATTGAGAAACTATCAGTGTACCAAATCTTGTAATCATCTGCTAGATTGAGCTCTCCTACAATTTTTTCTGAAGTTATTTTCCTGTTATAAAAAGTATTGTTTGTTATAAATTTTCTGGTTTCTATCTGTACACTATTACATGTCTGTTGTTCAGGGATAAGAGGATTTCCTGAAAAAAAAAAGTAAGTTTCCTTTTTTCCTACTTTGTTTTTTGTTTTTATCTGTGATTTTATTTTTTATTTTCTTTCCAAGTATAATTTAATATAATGTCCTTCCTAGTTTGGTACATTTATGGAATGGTAGACTCTGGGATTACAGGCCGTGGAACATTCCCAGCTCTGGTACTTCCAGCGCCTGAACTTTTTATGAACTCCCGAGCAGTGAAGCCATGTGATCATTTATCTACTCAGTTTAATTATTTATTTTATTGGAAGACAAATATCGTAATTATACCAACATGTATGTATATTTTTTTTCTGCAAATTAAATAAAGGATAATATTTACTGATATATAAGTTGAATGAAGGTTATTCCAAAATCCTTGATTGTGGATTCTGTTAGAATTAGGAGATTTTGTGGATTTGGATAAAATTACTCGATTATAATGATAAAGGAGGAAAGACTTTGAATGTACTTATATGTTTGATGCTTTAAGAAGATAGTCGCAACCGATGTCAAAAATAATTCAATCAAATATTTTTTTTTGTTTCTTGAAGATGCTATTTTCATGATAATTTCACTTTGCATAATGTTAAAATTAAACTATAATGTGTTTTCATAAAACTAACATACCATAAAAAACATGTCAAGATGAAAAAATATAATCATTATCAAAACATAAAAAGTAATAGTGAAGCATTTTTCAAGTTATTAATAAATTGTTAATTTTAATGCATACATTTTAAAATAACAATTTTTGTAAATACATTATATAATTTTTTTAAATTTTTGATTAAAATAATACTAATCACCAATCAGCTTTGTGTTTTTAACAAAATAAATAATATATTATGTAATAACTAATGGGTAGTTGTGACTTACGCCCAGTGTGGCCACTAGGTGATGCAGTACCATCAACAACCCCCAAGAAGCCTGCAAGTGATAAATTTCTATCCGAAAATCACTGAAATCGACAAATTAAAACACCTAAGGCAAAATAAATCAAACAAACCTTTCCAAAATACAAATAAAAATAAAAAAACAAGAAAATACTATAAATTTTGAATTACAAAAACAGAAATCAGTGAAAATTCGTCAAATGCAAACATCCCCCTCCTTATGAAGAATTTCTATCCAAAAATTGCTGAAATTGACAAATTAAAATGCCTAAATCGAACAAATCCTTCTAAAATACAAATTTAAAAAAAACAACCAAGAAAATACTATGAAATTCAAATTACAAAAACAGAAAAACTTTAATGGTAAATGTCAAAAAAATTAACGAAGCTTCTTTAATGCCAGATGGTGGGAATTACACAAACAGAATTGGGTCTAATATATAAAACACAATCCCCTCTCCCCGCATGATCAAAAATAAGTACATTTCAAAAAATATACTACATTTCATTAATATTTGAAAAATAAAAGACTCAACATTTGCAAATATGCCTCTGCAATCAGATTTCAAAGCAATGATTTATATAAGCTAAAAAGCAATAAGAACATTACATGAGAGCTTCTAATTGTCTCCCAAAAATTTATCAAATTAATTATTCTCTGCTTTGAAATTATGGCATATCATTTACATATTATGTTTTTAAAATAGATTTATAGAGATCTGCAGAAATGGATCCTCCAAGATTAGTGGGACATATGCCCCGTAAACTGATCATAATAGATTCTATTCATCTTTCAACTGTTTTAGAATTATCTTGAATCTTTCATCAACTGCATTTTGGGGATTTTTAATGTCAATGTAAGATCTTTTTCCTTGACATTCTCTACTTCCCATCTCAAATTTAGATTATTACTTTGCTTAGATTTGTTTTTTCACTATTCTGTTTCTGATAAACATCTACTTTATATCATCCTGTCATCAAGAGTCCATCTTGTTCTCTGCATCATATTTATGAAGTGTATTCTGAAGCTATGTCTTCATAAACTTGGAGTATCTGGTCTACAACCTCCAGTTGGAAATAAAGCAACCCTGTTTAATTAACAAATAGGTGGGGCAGTTTGCGATTATAAGAACTTTATTCCATTACTTTGGTAATCTGAGTTTTCTTTGATCAAAGTTCTTTATTTCCAATGGAAGAAATTTATCATTTCATTGGATTTCGGATATTATAAAACTTTAATCTCTGATTTTTATTATATAATCTTTGTACGTTTTCTACATCCGTTTGTAATAAATATCTCAAGCCATTCAAGAATAATACTAAATTGTTCCCCACTTTTCATTCTCTGTTCCGACATTTAGCTCACAAATAATTATAGAGATTTGGCGTATAGTGTTAACATAAGCCTTTGTTTTTAAATGACAAAATATCCATTATTTCCATTGTGACTGGAGCCATTCAGTAAGGTTGAATAGTCTTCCCCTAGGATGGTTTCATATATGCTGCATTGCCATCCTGGCTCTATATTCTCTTATATGTGTTAATATATATATATATCATGCTTTATCTTAAACTAATTAAAGCTTTTTGTATTATATCCCACGCATATTCAAGCTACTAATGACCTGAACCATTAGCATATAATATTTAATGTTGTATATCCTGAGCTTTTAAGTATGTATACCCCAAGTTCAGCATTTTGTTCAAATCACTTATTCTCTTGTGCATTCCTCCATTCATATTTACCATTATTCTTGCATCACCTTTCAGATTTAGATCTGAATGATAAAAGTTCATGGAACATCTTTCCATGTCTGATATGCCCTCTCTTTACATTAAAATTTTGGATTTTCAGAGCCCTTGTAATTAAGCAGTCCTTTTTTGTATGTGTGCCTTTTAGGTTGTTCAAGTAGATAAAGTTTTATCAGCTATTATATAACAGTAAACTCGAAATGTTGGATGATCATTATGGATAAGTGGACTATTTTATTATATGATATGGTTTAAACTCTGCTATTTGAAGGTTTCTGCTTACAATATGCAATAGATCTGATTGATACTCTAATAAGATTTTTGGAAAAGTGCAATAGGATCGACCAAATACTTTTTCATTGTGTGGTAACTTAATTACATTCTAAAGTTGTAAATATTAATTCTTATTAAGCACAATGTCAGCACATAATACTTAAATAAGGCTATAACCTTAGTACAATGCCTTGAGTGCTTAACTTGTTATAAATCAAAAGATTTCACAATCGTTAATGTTTAACAGAAATAGTGGACTTAATCAGTGAAGAATTTTTTAGCTTCATGCTCCCAAATCAAAATGCTTTAGACTTGCCTATATAATTAGAAAAATAGATTGAAGATAAGAGTGGGCTGATCTTATCTTTATAAAGTCGAATTTTGTGTTTAGATTTATAGAGGTATCTCTTGTAATAAATTAAGCACTCAAGGCGCATGTACAAAGGTTATAACCTTATTTTACATTCTGTAAATTTCACAATTGATTTAGTCGTTAGATTGTAAACCAACAAAACTGAATAGAGAAATAGATTTTCTCATTAGATTATAAAGAGAGGGCAGCGAGATTGCTTGTACAAAATTTTTAGTAAAAGTTAGTCTTTCCTATAAAAGATGTGAAACCCCATTATCTTCAGGATCTCATCACCTCTTTTATGGTTTCTGGATTTAAAATTATTTCATCTTCAATTGAATGCAATAAGTCTTCTACAATTTTCTGAAAAAGAAATTGAAGATTTCTTTGACCTATAGTCCGGCATATCTCAAATTAGTTAAGTAACTCATGGAATGCATTTATTCTCACTAAAGTAATAATGAATTATCCATGAAATAAACCATTTTTGTGTTCTTTAAACTTTCTTAAATATTCTCACTATGAAAAACCTGGTGAATGATATTCTCTTCTTATGGAATTTGGAATGCAAACAATTTTTAACTATTTCCCCAGTGATATTAACAGTTAGGTTCAGATATATAGTAGATAATAAAGTGGGTTTATCTATTTTGAGATCAACCTTTGAACCTCCCATGCTATTAGTTCATCACTTTTATGTAATCACATATCTGTATATGATCAATTTTCGTATTTTATGCTCTCTTTTTTTTTTAGAATGTAATGAAAAGACTGTTTATGATCTTGAAGTGACTATTTTTTTATTTTGAATTGCTCTATTTTTTTTACTAGAATTATGGGCATCTAGAGTAAACTATCTAGTAGCTGTTGTTTGTTCTTAATCCAGTGCAACTACACAGTTGCTTTGTCAAGTCTTCAGTCTTGTAAATGAATTTATTGGATTGTTATCCTCTTTTTTTAGGGTAAAAATGTGTTCTTTTTTAGAAAGATATCCTGTTAATAGCTTTTTTTTCAAGTTTCTTAATAATTTAAAGTTTACTCTGTTCATGCCATGATGCAGTTTGATAAGGGGCAAAAATCATAATTCATGACTAAATCATGATCTTTTTTCTGTGTGTCTGTCTTTGTTCTCTCTCTTTTATGATTCAGCTGACTATCCCGCTTGTTTTTTAGTTTTCTTTGTCTCTTTATTCCTTCTGAAGAAGTTTTACTGTCAAAGTTAGTATTCAGATACTTTTTTTCTATCCACTTTTACTATAATCCTTTGAAAAATGTCTTTTCTAGGAATAGTTTTGCTATTAAGTTATCCTTGTTTGCTCTTTTACCTTTATGTAGTTATATGCCTCCTTCTAACTAGAGTTAGTTCCACCAATAATCCTATCTTTTTCCTACTTACTGAACATCTGTTCTTATTTTTATGGTAACTGGTGGTATGAATACAACTTTATGGATAAGCTTCATGTGGTTTTCCACCCATTCATCAGTGTTACAATTTGGGAATTGTTCCTGATTATTCAAACTCTAGTTCCACCAATAATCCTATCTTTTTCCTACTTACTGAACATCTGTTCTTATTTTTATGGTAACTGGTGGTATGAATACAACTTTATGGATAAGCTTCATGTGGTTTTCCACCCATTCATCAGTGTTACAATTTGGGAATTGTTCCTGATTATTCAAACTCTAGTTCCACCAATAATCCTATCTTTTTCCTACTTACTGAACATCTGTTCTTATTTTTATGGTAACTGGTGGTATGAATACAATTTTATGGATAAGCTTCATGTGGTTTTCCACCCATTCATCAGTGTTACAATTTGGGAATTGTTCCTGATTATTCAAACTTTAGTTCCACCAATAATCCTATCTTTTTCCTACTTACTGAACATCTGTTCTTATTTTTATGGTAACTGGTGGTATGAATACAACTTTATGGATAAGCTTCATGTGGTTTTCCACCCATTCATCAGTGTTACAATTTGGGAATTGTTCCTGATTATTCAACATACTTCTGTATTCTTAGTAATATAAAGATTTCTTTGCTCTTTTCTCTGTCTATCTGTCTTCTGCAAACTCTTTTCATTGCCACACTATATATTTTTGTATTGGATTTCTGCTTTTCTTCTGATCTCAAGTTTAAATACAAATGAGAATCATTTTGTAACCAGTAACTGTCCTCAACTTCTTGGCATATTTAAACATTTTTGATACAGAATTATTATGCATACTGAATTAACATTTAAACATCAATTGCTGTAACTGAATTTCAAATCTGTGTTTTAGTAGACATTACCTGCAGCGCCATCTTTGAGTCAATCAATATATTATGTGGTGACATAGCTTAATTATTCATCATAAAAATTTTAAGGTCTTAACTTAGCTGGATCACAAATTACAACATGAAATGTGACTGTGTTTTGTATCTTAAGCCCTGTGGAAGAACATGCTAGCATTGAATTTTGTTTAAAATGGGACAAAACTATCATGGGAATAATTGAAATGATTCAAACTATGTATGGCAGTGAAACCATGAGTCACAAAAATGTTTTCAGTTTTCATGATTTTGTGATAGAAGGAGAGCATTGAAGATGATCATTGTCATATTTGATGTTGTAACTCATGATTCAGACATGTTAGTGGCTTTAAACTTTTTATCATTATATGTTATGTACATTGGTTCAGAGATGGCGCTGCAGGTGGCTTATTGGGATGCACTGTGTACACTGATTAAGATCTGGACTTAAATATTTATTTTGCTTTATATTTAAATTTGAAAATAATAAATTTAAAAATATAACTTTTGACAAGAGATTGATTATAATCTATTGGCATATAATAATTGACAGATAAAAGACTGTTGTTACTATTCTCTCAGACCAATGATTCTTAGCTATTTTCCTAATGCCCCTTTCAGGTATTTGTATGAGCTAGCATTGCCCCCCCCCCCGATCTATTTTATACGTGAGTGGGTATAGACCATTGAGATTTTAAATACTATTAATTTAATTATTTGTATTTACAAATGTTGCAGTGGAATAAAAAAAATTTTAATGATAGAAATGTTTTTTATGTTTAAACAGTTGTAAAATGAACATTTCAAGCGTTGATGGCCTAGTGGTTAGTATAGCTGCCTTCCAAGCAGCTGGCCCAGATTCGCTTCCCAATCAATGCATTTGACATATGAAAAAAAAAGAATAAGAGAGCATTTAATATCTTTCCACATAAGTTATGACAATTTGGAGTAGTTCCAAACCTATTATTGTTACATTTTGTTTATATATGATGAACTTACTCTACCTTTGACATCCGCTTTAAGTATATATATATATCAATGATTATCGCTAGTCATTTATTAAACTAGAGATTGTGTCTAGTCTACTTTGACATTATCCAATCTAGATAAGTACATTTTCACTAATCATTATTATATTTATCTAGAATGGATGGTGTCAAAATTATAGGTGGAGAACGTTTGGAACTGTAAATAAAAATGTAACATTTCACTATTGCTAAAAAATCATACATATGGTAACAATATATATGAGAGATGATAATCTGCACCAACTGATGATTGCTGGTTCACCATGAAATGTATCTTCAGGGGGGGAGGACTCACTTTTCATATGATTTGAAAGGAATTTGTGTTTGTATGAAGATTATTCAATATATTTATTAAAGGATATACTGCTCCCTAAACCTCTACCATCTCATTCAGAATACTCAACACTTCTGGGAATACTATGTTCTATGCTGAGAATCGCATTGTCAGATGAATTTTGAACTGCAAATGATGCTATTTAAGGGTGAAATGAGGTGAATTTTTTAATGAGTTAAAAATAAATTTGGAATGTTTGGGTAACAATATATGAATTACCATAGATTTGTCAAATTAGTGTTTAATTGGATTATGTTGGAGCTGATAATAAACACCTTGGGCAAGAAAGGTTTTTCAATATTCACAGTTATAACTGAAATACAGGTTTATTATATATCTGCATCAATATATATAATATATAGGGTATATGAGCACAGACTTTCACACTACCCACCACTCTCCACTCTATCTCATAACACTGATATACTTGAACACATATATGTTGAAAAGATAAATAAATAATTAATTTACTTTAATAAATAATTTACTTTCATGTATTTTTAAAAGAAATGGTAATTTATAAAATTAAAAAAACTTTTCTTAGACAATTGTAAATTATAATTATATACTCTGACACACTCTCATAAGAAAAGCTATAATTGCATTAAAATTATTATCGAAATTTTTCGAGAGCATAAAAGTGTCCTCAAAGCTACGGCTATGAAGACATTTAATGCCCTTCAAAGCGCTTAACTTCAATAATAATTTTCATACAATTATAGCTTTTCTTATGAGAGTGTCAACGCATATAGTTATAATTTTAAAGAAATGGTAATATATATAGAGAGAAAATACTACAAGTAGGTGATTATGAGAGATGGGAAAAAAGAATAGATATACTGGTTAGAAAAAAAAAGAGTTATATAAGAATAAATATTGTATAAAATACAAAAGAATATTTGGTAATGCTAAAGCGTTGGTGGCCTAACGGTTAGCATAGCTGCCTTCCAAGCAGCTGGCCGGGTTCGCTTTCCGGTCAACGCATTTGACATTTGAAAAAAAAAAAAAGGAATGTATTGTTATTTGGTTTGTGGAAATTTAGATACCAGGGATAAAAGCTAAAAATGGATTTATTTGGATTGTAGATGTAGTTAGTATCAAGAAAGCAAATAGAGTATTCAACACTTACTTTTGGGAATGTAAGATGTTCAAAGAGGATCAATATAAGTGGTATGAAGAGTAGGAGAAATTTAAAGATTAAAAGAAAGTGAAAAGGTTAGATAGTTTATGATTTATTTATTTTTGTTTAGGTTTTTGTAATGAAATTGCAAAACAAAGAGGATAGGATAGTCGAATTAGTAATAAGATAAGATAATGGAATTAATTAAACTGATTTTATTAAAATAGAAGGAAATTAAAAAAATTAACCAGGATTGGAAAAACAATTGTATAATAAAGAGTAAGATGTTTTTGTTGGGTATATAAGGATTTTGTAAGGATGGAATGTTTAACATGGCTAACAAGAGTTCTGAGCATATATAGCCTAGCATATTTCATTTAAAAGGAAAAATATGTTATCATCATGTCATTTAGGGTATTCATAACTTGAGGCTCAACTCAGTTCTGTAAAAGAATGACCATAGGCAATATGTTTTAATGTTTTTTTATTTGTAAGGAAAGGGGGGTGGGTGTATTATATATTATTAAAAATGTATATACCATTCGGTATTAATCAAAACGTGATGAGAAATGAGTTTTTGGAGGGCTCTTTAAAAGTGACAATTTATATTTGAAAGATTTTTTTTTTAATGCTTTGTTTTTTAAAAATTGTTTTTATCAAAGGATGTTAAATCATTTTCCCTTTATTAAATTGTACCATTATTTATTGAAGTAAATTTTTATTATATATTAGAATACAAGAATAATTTATATTTTTGCGGAATACTTTTATTGCGTACTGTACTTCAAATTTTAATTAATTTTCATTTTTATTGAATAAAAAATTTAGTTGATCTTGTTTCTATTACAAACGGAGCAGTTTTTTTTTTTACAATTTCTTTTCATTAGATACAATTTCTAACTATTGTAAACTCTTCTTATTGTCAAAAAGGTATTTTACCTTTTATAAAAAAGTATCGAGAAATATAACATTTTTATTAATTTAGTTGAAAAGTTAAAACAGTTATTTCAAATATTTTTATAAAAATGACATTTGAATTTAATATATTTTATTTTTAAAAAATATTAATTTTTTTTTTGCGTTTTGATATAGCATCCATATTTAAGTCAAAAATAGGATATTTTTTCTATCCATCCTGACCGAAGACTTCACATGTTTTCAGGAATTACTGTAATCATGAAAAATGTAAATATTGTTTAAATTAATACACTGTACAGGCTTATACCTACACATACAGATATATATGTAATATGCAAGGGATTCGAACTCAGACTTTCACACAACCCTCAACTCATCAAGCCATCTCATATTACTGACCTACCTGATCACACACATGTTGAAAAGATAAATAATCACCAATATACGTATTTCGTGCTAAACCCGCACTCATCAGTTGGTCCAGATTACCACTCCACACATATATACAATCAGTTTGCGAATTATTATGTGATGGTTTATAAAATTAAATAAGATGAACAGATTTTTCTCTTTATTCTATTACTTTATTCGTTTTAAATGGTAAAACTATAATGCACGATTTTTTTCCTATAGTAAAGATAAAATTACATGGATATAATTATCGTGAATAATGTATAATCTAAAGTTTATACATTAAGTTGGAAATAAATAAAATTCAGAGTCAGTGATATTATTGAAAAAGAAATTAGAATTAAGGTGTAAATAAGAAGTAAATAACTGACTATATGTAACTGAACAAGAAGTGTAACCCAATGAATTATATCACGTTTACAATCCTATCATAACCATCCATAAAAAACCATGTGTATATGATGTTGAATTGTAACATGCTATATGGATCGCTTGACAAAGTGGATGTTTCCAATGTATCTATGGTGTGAGAGGTTGGGCTGACCTGTGGGGCTGATGGATAGTTGTGATAGGATTGCAAACATGATGTAACTCATTGGAAGTTTCAGTCACTTCCTGTTAAGGTGGAACTAAATTGTAATATCGGGGGGGGGGGGTTTAAGGAAATATACAATATAATTTTTATTTAAAAGCCAGTGACTAAATTATATAATTGAGAGAGTAAAAAAAAAAAAAACCAATAGAAATTGATAATAAGCATGTCACTTATATATTGACCAAATGATTTTGCTAACGAATGCGCAACATGTGCTAATTTTAAAATATAGTGCCTTTTAATTAATACAGCAGGGAAAATCAATCTTAAAAGTATAATATTAATTAAAAGGACAGAGAAAACGTGGTTGATATTAATTTGATGGCAAATACTTTGTTTTAGAAAGTAATTGAAAGGTGAAAAAGTAACAAATTTTATGTCAGGCTATATTACTGTCAGTGCTTAATAAAGGTTGCAGAAAGGACTTTGCTATTAATTGAAAGGAAATCCTTTGATTCCTCTTTAAGGCCTTAAAGGAACCAAGCTAGGCAAATTCCTAATATCCACTCTGTATGTTCTTGTCATTGCAGTTGTTATTACTATGTGATTATTCATATATATAAACAATAGATGGGCTGCTCACCAATATGCATTATCCAGCATGGCCAGTTTATTGGCTTATTACCTCTGAGTTTAAAATCAAGAAACACCAGGTTCTTTCTCTCAATTGCCTGATAAGGTAGAATGAATATGTGTGGGAATGAACAATTTTTTTTTCTAATGGATGTTTATAAACATGATAGACAAAACTAAATCATGACCTTATTCCCAGAGGCTGTAAAGTGACCAACCAAGGTAACAGTTGATGACCAAAGGTGGATGGTGCTAAGAATCTCCTGATTGCAGACCTAGGCACCATTTGAAGATGACTTTTTATTTATTTACTTACAACTGCAGATCATGAAGATTGCAAAAATTGGAAGAACTGTCTCATATTAAATGGGACATTATTGAACTTTGTGAAGTTATAAGGAAAGATAAAGAGATGATTGATTTAAAAAGTGGACATGTACTCTAGTACAAAGGTACAAACATTGGAAATACAAGTGAAGTAGGATTCATTATATATAAAAAGTGGGTAAATAACACTGTGGAGATTTATAGTGTATTAGACAGTGACAAGATTAATTATTCAACTTAATAGCAGATACCAAATGCAGATCATTCAGGTTTATGCCCCAACAGGTTCTCATGGTGATGAAGTAACAGAGAAAATATTTTTATATGGACATTCAAAAGACTTTTGATTAGATCAAACAATATTTTAAAATTGTTATGAAAGATTTTAATGCTAGAATTGGTAAGCAATTGAAAGATGAAAGTACTGTAGGTAAATTTGCTTATGGTAATAGAAATGAGAGAGGTCATAGATTTGTGGAGCTCGCAGAAAAAAAAAACTTTATATATGAATTCTTTTTTTTTTTTTTTTTTGAGAAAAATGTAAAAAGAAAATGGACAAGGTACAGCAGAATTGGATTATATTTAGACTAACAGAAAATACATATTTCAAAATTGTAATGTCCTTAATAAATTCAACACAGGAAATGATCATCGATTAGTAAGATGTAAGATACATGTTAATGCGAAACTGGAGAGTCAAAAATTATTAAGAAAATCAATATTCACAGTTGATATTCCTAATCTTCAGAAACACTTTAATGAAATTAATAGAAAAATAATTGATATACTTTTAAAACTGCAACAAAGACAGCTGGTAGAAAAAAGCAGCAATTAACCAATAAAATTTCTACTGAAACTAGAGCATGTACGAAGAAAATAAGGAATACAAAAACATATAAAAATGATGCATTAAGAAGGAGTGAATATCTTGAATTTTGTGTGAAAAAGAGTTGATAATAATTGTGAACTAGCAATGAAAGTTATAGAAGAGAATAAAAATCTCAAGTACAAAACAACAATTTGGTATTGGTAGGAAACTTATATTTGCAATAAGAAAAAAAGATGGAATTATTACTAAAAGGAGAGATGACATCATGAAATGGGTAGATAATTTCTATTAAGAATTATAGAGTAATAAAGAACAAGTACTTCGTACATCCATTATATCTTCTGAATTGCCCAGGATTTTAAATGAAGCGAGACATGCAATTAAATTTATAAAGAAGAGGAAAGCTCCAGGTAATAGTGGAATTATAATTGATATCTTAAAAGAAGCAGATGAAGAAATATAAAAAATTTTGGCAAAATTATATACCAAATGTCTAAATGATAAAGATGTACCAGATGATTGGAAGAATGCAGAATTAATATTTTAAAAAGGTGATAAAGAAGATATTAGAAATTACAGACCTATCAGTCTTTTATCAGTTTTATATAAAAAAAATTATCAAGATAATTACAACTCGTCTGCAGAGAACTTTGGATTTCAACCACCCAAAAGAATAAGCTCAATTTAAGTGGTTTTAGTACAATGGTTCATAACCAAATATTGAGAGAAGTTATAGAAAGGACCAATGAATATGACTTGTCTTTATGCTTTGGATTTGTAGATTATGAAAGGTATTTGATTCTATTAGCATTTTGTAAGTGGTTAAAGCATTGGATCATCAAGATATAGACCCAAGATATTGTCATATTCTGAAGAATGATTTATAAAAATGCAATAGTAATAATTAGATTACATAATGATACTAGGAAGTTAATACCGAGGAGGGTGTAAGACAGAGTGCAAAACATTTTACAGCAGTGCTACAATAATTATTTTGTGGATTAAAGGAAAGCTAAAGGAATTAAAGTAAATGGATATTATTTAAGTCATTTAGATTTTTCAGATGACATTTTAGAGCTTCAGGAAATGTTGCAAGATTTATCAAATGAAAGTAAAAAAGTAGGACCAAAGGTAAACATTAAAAAGGCTAAAGTAATGTTCAATAGACTTTCTTAAAAGATGAAAATAAAGATTAAGATGAGTTAAAAATAGTTACCAACTACAAATACCTTGTTCAGATGATTACTATAGATGGAAACATAATGGATGAAATTAATCATAGAATCATACACGGTTGGAGTCGCTTTTGGTAAAAATAACTTAATGTTAAAAGGAAATATGCCTATGTGTTTGAAAAGGAAGGTTTTTAATAAATGTATTTTACCAGTTCTTACTTATGGATCTGAGACTTGAATATAATAGAAGAGTAATATGAGACTTTAGACTACTCAAAGAAGTATGGAGAGGTGCCTGTTAGAAGTAACTAGAAGAGATCAAAAATGCAATATACGAGTAAGAGAACAAATAGGTGTTACTAACATCATTGAAAGAATTAAAAGACTGAAGTGAAATTGGGCTGGATATATTTCTAGAAGAGGTGATAATAGATAGATTGTTGACATATTAAACCGGATTCCAAAAGAATGTAAAAGACCTAGAAAGAGACCATGTATGAGATGGATGGATAAAATAAGAAAATGTATTGGGGTGATATGGAGATGCTAGAAATCTGAGAAAATGGATTGAACTTGGAAAGAACTTCATATTACAGTGGATTGATAATGGTTGATTATGACGACGATTCACATAACTTTCTGCAATTATTTAGAAGATGAAATTATCATTTGTCTACAGACAATAATATTAAGTTAATTTTTAGACTAGAATACTATATTTAAACTCTAAGTCATGTTCTTATAATAATTTAATGATGAATACATGGTAGAGTTTTGAATCAAAAAATAAATTTTACTGAATTTTTCCAAATCAATGTTATTAATACAGCAAATAAATGTAAAGTTAGCTTTATAGATTCTAAGTATTCAGTTGTCCAAATAAATCATTTCATATTAACATTTTTACTAGCAAGCTCTTTCCCATGATTATATTGCACTATTTTATTTTTAAATTTTAACTTTTATTCTGCATTGCACTTCCAAATTTATTTACAATAAATATAACTTTACAAAAAACAAATTCTTATAAATAATTTCTATCAAATATATGCATGCTGTTAGAAATGAAGTAAGCCACAAGTGAATATATCTGCTATTTGGAATCTATATAGTCTGTGGAGGAGCAAATGTTGGAGGTAGAATAATAACTTAATAGTTATCCATTAGGTAAAGTGCTGGACTTGTCCTAGCATTTTTAATCTAATGCTGGAATATCCTGGCACCTCACTGATGAAGCCAGTAGCAGAAACCCGTCTGGGGTTGAGGATATTCTGCAATGCTTGTTAAGAGCTTGTTTGCGAGCTCTTTATAAAACAATAATAAAGTGTATAAGATTTGCAGATGATATGGCTCTTGTAGCTGATGATGAAAAGAGTCTTCAGAACATATTGAATAAATTGAAGGAATGATGAATAGAACATAGAATAAAGATTGATGCTGAGAAGATTAAGTATTTATGGATGGGGATGAATACAAAAAAGTCTGCAAAATGAAATCCATGATAACATAGTTCAACAGATAAAGAAAGATATGTATATATTTGGGTAGTGGGTTGAGTGAGGATAGAAGAAGGAAGATGAAGTTTAAGAAGAATAACTTTGGCAAAACAGGCATTTATTAAGACAAAGAAAATATTTTTTGAACCTTTGAAGAAATAATTAAGGAAAATATTAAATTTTCTGTGTATAGTATACTATTATATGTTTGTGAAATGTGGGCAATGTCTTTGAAAAGAGATCATAGAGAAGAATGAAACAAATCAGTTGGATGAACAAAATAACAAATAAAGTCCAACAATTTCCTTCATAGTAAATTCTCCCATTTCTGTCAAAAATTATATAGGTATTGCATTAAAATCAACAGCCTTACCCTTCTTCATTTGAGCAATGGACTTTATTACTTCATCTGACAATATATCCATATGTTGATTATCCACTTCAATATCATTTTCAAGTTCATAATTAATTATTTTCTCTTCTAAATAAACACTGAAGATATTCTTTCCATCTTTTTAATATATCATTGGTATCAGTTGATCTCTTATTCTTATCTGCAATCTCACTTGCTACCCATGCCTTTTTCTCCCAAAGTGACATTACTTATTCTATCAAATAGCAGATATCTTTTCACCCATTGAATTATTTCTGCCTCTCTATATTCTTGCTTCAACCATTTTTCTTTTGCTAAATCTGTTTCTCTTCTTAGCTCATTATTAATTTTTCTATATACACTTTGCCCTTTGTCAGTATTTACATTGTTCCATTTTTTCCATACTTTCATTGTTTCCAACATATCTTCAGTTATCCAAGGTTGTTTAGCTTTCCTTAACTGAATAATACCTATTTTATTTTATTTTTAAGAATCCTTCTTTAATCTTATCTCAACGCTTATCAGAATTAATATATTCCTCATCTTTAACAATTTCTTTTGATTGCATTTTCATATATTAAACCATTTTTTCCCCATTTTTTTGATGAGCATATATTTGATTTTTTTAAGAGGCATACACTTAACATATTATATTATACCAACTTTGTCTGTCTTCTTATCTATTGAAACCATAATTCCTATGTTCAACTCTAGACTTTTTCTTCATAGATTTAGAACATCTTTGGTGAATTCTAAACATCTTTTTTATTGGTGGTGACAATAATAATGGACTCTATATTATTGTTGATTTAAGTTTCTGCAGGATTTCCAGTTGCCTTTTAACACAAATGTCTATTATCTTCTAAGCTTTATTATCTTTGGAGTGGGAGGACAAACAATATTATCCAAACAATTTAGCTTAGTGTAAGAGCGGTGAGTTTGACTCAATCCCCAGTTGAAAGCAATATGAAAAAAACATGAAAAGTTTTTAAATTTATTTCTATTAATCTGCTCTTCATCAAATTATTATTTTTTAAACCACCATATCATTTTTTTTCCACTAGTATACCAATCTGCCATTTGCTTTGCGGATTTATTAATTCTTCGTCAATAACTCGCATTCTCAAATCACTATTAGATTAGTTCCAGATTCGAAGATTTTAAAGTTTTACAGAATTATCACCTACTGTGGGCAAAAGAACTCGAATTCTAGTAAATTATATTCTGAAATATATCTTTTAAGAATAGTATTAAAACCACGTGAATATCATTCATTGTGATCTGGCTTAAAATGAGGGAATCAAACCCTATTGGTTGATTTTTAACTGATGACGCTTTCCTGATTAATCTCGTTTTCACCATAGATCTAATACCGGAACTAGGCGATTTATTTTGCCACATGAGATAAGGCTTTTAAAAAATGAGCAATTTAATTAATTAAAATTATTGAAAAGGTTTATTTAAAAAGGCTACTGAACAAAGCAATGGATTAATAGAAAAAAGTATACATTGAATAGAAATATTTAATATACATGTTCAATATAATGTCTCATTTTAGTATCTATTTCTGTTCGTCATCTGAAGTAGATGATCCCCTCTCCGACGCATGAGATCATCCCTGATCCAACACTGCTATTAAAAATAATAAAATTGCGTTTATATTTATTTAATTTTCTAAGCACTTTTAACTTTTTATCTTTATCTCTGAAGTAATCGTATTATTGTATGTAATTGCTTTAGTGTAAAGAAACGTATTTTAATCCAAATGGATTGATTTATTTTAATTATAATTACTGATCCTCTCAATCTTGTTTTGCATGTTAATTAAAAAAAAATATCAAGCACCAAAAGATAATTGCATGTTTATTTTAAATTATGATTTAATTTTATCAAGCTGAGACTGTGTTTATATATTTTTTAAAAATATTGTTAATAATAAAAAAGATGTGGGTGGTTTCATTCCATTCATTTAAGAAGTAAACAATGTTTGCTTATATGCTTTATGTATCTTGTTCTGTTTAATTTAAATCTTTCAAGTAATATATTGCAATAATCTATTTGGTTATTAATTTATACTTATAATAGCGACGAAAGTAATAAAAGAAAGAGATAACAACGCCAATAATGGTAATAGATAGTAATTGCAAATGTTAACCGTAATGAGTTGTGAAAATTTAATTCTCCACTTAAGTATTTCTATGGTAACAAACCATTTTTAGGTTTGAAAATTTCCATGAAATGATTAAATGTAGATATGCGCTGAAATAATTTGAGAAAATACTTCAGCAAATTAGTAAATTAAAAATAATAGAGCAAAGATAAATTATAGATATGGTCAAAGGTGAAATAGTCTGCATAAACATTGCAGGGTAAAGACTTCTTTATCATCCCTCTTTACAAGAACAGTAAAGATGAGGCTGAAGAGTCGCTGTTTTTATTTGGGTTTTTATTTTTTTTTCTTTGTTTTTATCCTTAGCTAAGAATAGCGGCTTATTTATATAAATGGCAATCTGGGTTGGTTGGGTGCCAGTTACCCGGGGGGGGGGGGTATTACAACTTTAGAATTCTATCTACTTGAAAAAAAAAAATCCATGCTTTATCCATATTCAAATACCAAGTCGTGGATGTAAGAAGTGGACATGTAACTTTCACACCAAAATTCTTTAGAATATTTATAAATAAATATATTAGAGGTTAAGGTATTAACCTATCACATCCATTTTCTAAGTTGAAATCCAGAGTGGGCCAAATAAATTCCCAAATAAGTACAGAATTTTTACATTATTGATCTAAAACCAAGTTATCTGCTAGTGTTTGGAAAATGGATATCTAGTTGGTGAACCAGATTTACCAATAGAGACAGCCCTTGAATGGAAAATTTTTAAATATGATATAAATAATTGTATAAGTGATTGACCACATCTACTTTCTGGATTGAAATCCCAAGTTATCTATTAATGGTTGGAAAATGGTATATAATTGGTGGACTAGATTTACCAAGACATCACTAGAATAAAAAACTTTTAGAGGTGATTTAAATAAGTATATTAGTAGTTAATCATATAAATTCATAACCAAACTCGGGATTTTAAAGTGGCTGGTCAGAAGCCAAACTATCTAATAGTGATTGGAAAATGGGTATCTAATTGGGGAACCAATGTTATCTATAATTAAAAGTTTCCATCTTTCAACATTTAAAGGGTCATAATGAAAATATGATTTAAGAAACAATTTTTAAAAAAAATTCAGATCTATCAAACTAGGCAAATTATTTGCTGATAAAATTAAAGTGACTGGAGTAGTTGGTGCACTGTGTGGTTTGGTATAGTGGTAAAGCATTAGATCAGTGTATATGACTCCGAGATTGATCCAGTTCTGGCATTTCTGAACACCTACATTTCAACTGTCCTGCAGTCTTCTTCAGAGCTATGATATAATGAACAGAATAAAATACATAACTATATAAATAATACCATAAATAAAGGGTTTTGCTAAAAAGTGTTTGAAGTAGTTTGGATAAATTGTATTTATATAAGATGTTACAGCAAAATAAAGACGAGTGATTTTAGTAATATTTCTGAAAAAGAATAGATGTATTTGTAGTGTGCGAGCGTATGAAAATGTTTTGATGGATCAGAATATTCTAATCATTAGATAAATAGTGGACATAAAATGAGAAGATCAATGACTATAATAAAGCTTGTCATTGAGAGAAATATGAAATTTAACCACTCATATAATCTTCTCAATGCAATGGGTATATTAGATTACATAGATCATCAGTCACAGATTCTCGAGACCTTTCTTAACATCCAAAAATTATGAAGTATGGATGAGGATAGTGAAGGATTTCACATGATATTACTACTAAGGATTACTGATTTAGATTATGAGTCAATTTTGTAGTGTCCATTTTGTATCTCTTGTTTATGAATCACTTGGGAGCCAAAAAATGAAGATGTTGAGATTTTTAGTCAAATAAGAATATTAACTTATTTACTTACCTTATAACAAAATAGAGAAAGTAAAACATTTGAAGCTTGGAAACTGCTTTTGTCTTTCAAACTGAATATCACAATCAAAATTAATCAAAAACATAATATCAACTAAAGTCTTTCTCACTATAAAATCCTGTTGGTCTATAAACTTGAATTATCTGCTTTTGGTACCCTACAGTAATGTGAAGAATTAATCATGATGCTCTATTCAATGACATACTCTCAGTTTAAGTCTGAAATTCTGAGTTTCTCAATATCCTTTGCCTTTAAATACCCAACTGCACTTTCTTGGATGCTGACTTTACAACCGACAGAAAACAAGGATTCTGTTGATAACTGCTGTAATTAAGTGTAAATTTTCCTACATACATATAGATATTAAAATTACCCCAAATTCAAAACTAAACCAGACTAGCCAAACAAACAAACTCTAAAACACGATCAATGGTTTACTGCTACAAGCAGACTTCTCAAGTGTAAAGGATTAAAACATACCAAATTTATACCATATATTACCCATAATTCCTACTTACATCCCACACACCATTAATATTAAAAGAACTTTTAAACAAGTTAATTGCATCAGAATCATTTTTTAAATATATATAATAAAGATTCTTTTTTTTTTTTTATTTGATTTCTTTCAAAGTAGTATATATTATCCCTTGTTTTTATAAGAAGGTATATATAGGTCAGAGTACTTTGAACTTAAATGAAAGGTTAAAAGTATGGGTAGAAATAATTATCTCAGTTCTGCTTTATATATCCATGAAGGATATACAGGTCACACTATTAGTTTTGATGAGGCTACAGTCGTCTTCTTTGAAAGAAATGAAATAAAAAAGAGAATTAAAGAATCTTTATTATTAAAAATTTATATTCTATAGCAATTAACTTGTTTAAAAGTTCTTTTAATATTAAGGGTGTGTACAATGTGAGAAGAAATTGTGAGGAGTAGTAGTATAAATTGTTTGTTATGTTGTAGTCTTTTATATTTGAGAATTCTACTTGTAGCCATGAAACAGTTGTTTTGCATTTTAGAGTTTATTTCTTTGGCTAGTCTTGTTTTGTTTTAAGTTTGGAATAATTTTGATTATTTTATTAACTAGTTTAGCTTTGGGCTTTTAATGTTTATATATATATATTCTTTGTGCGTTAAGAAAATTCATCTGCCGCAACAGAAACTTCCAAAGTTTCTAGGAAGTAAAGAAGATCTTTGAGCTTGACAATATATATAGGTTATAATTTTTTTATGTATGTATGAGTGTATGCTTTATATAATGAAGGAAAATTTAATAGTATATACTTTATAAGTATTGATATGACATGAAGAGTTAAAAGCTCCGAGTGATATTTCAAAATTCACTCATATAAATAATCCCATCTTGACATAGCAACTGTATATGATGGATGGGATGATAAGAGGGATTAAAAGATGAAAAATAGCAAAATCAAAGGATTAGTATTACAAATAATTCTTTATTTCTTCAGCTTTATGTTGACACTAACAACAAAATAAAAGTCAAATTACAGAATAGCCAGAATTGGAACAATCTAAGGGTCTTTTGGCCCACAATATGACATTTTACTATCAAACCATGCAGAGCTCAATGCCAATTATGTAGCAAAGTAAGAATGACTATATTAGTGAATGTATGTCAACCCATGTAATGATTATTAACCAAGTTATATGCTGAACCAAATAATTAAAATAGTTAAATAAAATACTGAATCATCTCTGGTAATGATGGTCATGTTTTTGTTGGAGCATCAAGTTAAATAACAGACCATGCCTTCCATAGTAATTGATATCTTCATGCAAATACCCACCCAAATCTCAACAATAAAGATCTTAACCTATAAAAAAATCACTCTAATATTTCATTTAATTTTCTCTCACTAGAGATAGCATATATTTACATACCAGCATCATAATATGACTTTATATTGACTATTTTGTAGAAAAACAAACTGATTTAGCTTTATTACTATCGCCAGGATTAACCAAAACACAGATAACATACATACATGAGCACAAACTGTTGTGTAAATACATTACCAACTCTGTATTTCCATAGAGATTTCTTTTTGGCTTTAATTTGTAAAAAAAGGGTAACTTAAAACCACATGAAAACACAGATTAATGTATACATGAATAAGATATTTTCATTAATTTTTAGATTGATAATAGAGATAATGAGATTGTATCCATGTAAAGAGAGACATCTTTTTACCTTTTGATGTTGCTAGAAAATCATTAATTACTAATTGAAACCCTGGAGCTAAACAATTTTTTCTCTATTCATCTATATAATGGGTTTTAGTGAAGTAAAAGGGGTCTTCTTTTATTTCAAATCTAAGATCTTATAAGGATTTAAATCCAGAAAGCTATCTTTTATAGGTATTATGATACAAAAGACTAACATCTTCCTTGATATCCTGCAAATAGTAATTAATCTTCTCTAGAGAGTGGTATATGTTGATTCAGATGTTTTCATGAATTTTTAAATTGATAAAGAATAGAGGTAAAGTGATTATATCCATGTAAACAGAGACAACTTTTTACCTTTTGATATTCCCAAAAAATCATTAATTACTAATTGAGATCTTGAGGCTAAAAGTACTAATAATGAATAATGAAAGTAAAACTCTCCATACAGTAGTGCCATCTTGTGCTAACAAGAGCAATCAATGGATGCCAGAAGGCTTGTGCATAAAATCCCTATCTAGTGCCTACTCATCCAATATCCCCAGACTATGCACAAGATGGCACTACTGTATGGAGAGTTTTACTTTGTTTTGAATTGTTTAATAACAATTATGTGCTAGTATGAGATAGTGATCAAATAATGAAAGTATTATGAAACAAAAAAAATATACCAAAATTGACGTTATTAATTTTGTAAATAACATAATTAACAATATATTAACAAAATAGAATAATAAAAAATGTGAAATCTTAACTTAGACATTTCATTCACTGTATTTGACAGCTAGCTAACTGTCTTTGGCTGTGTAATGAAATATAACTTCTCAATGCAATTTAGACATTCTTATATAAATTTTCTTTTCATAAATAATTTAATTTATTAGCATACAGCTTCTATTAGAGATTCTCTGTTTCCTTTTTATTGAGAAGTTTTCATTTAAATAACTTGTGTTTTTGGTACTTTCTCTTTAAAAATAGGATGTTTAGATTAAGGCAAGTGATGAATATTTAGGTAGGAATTTGTGGAGTTGTTTACAAATGTCTTTCTTTCAATCACATATAATAGATATTGGCGTCTAAATCCAAGTACTTCAATAATGAATTCAACACTGCAAATTTTTGTAAGATTTATCAATTATGTTTGCTACAGACATTGCAGAGGATATAGTTATAATTACAATTTTATCTTCTTTGTTGTTTTTTTTTAAAAATAGGATTAAACTTTATTGGTACAACATGTTTTACAATGTAAACTTTGATTTACATAGTGTAATATGGAGATCTAAAATGATACACTGTACTTTTGTCCATAGCATTTCTAAGAATTAATCAACCTGTGAATGTTCAAAGCATCAGTCCATGAGGCGATTAATTATTAAAAATAAACCTAGGTTATAATTAGGAATTATTTGTAAGGTCTAGAGCTCAAATATGAATGGCATTTTAGGAATACAATATTGAAAATCCAATTTGCAGTAGATAAGTTGAGGAATACAACAACACTTGAGATAATACAAAATATGGACTAAGTCAATCTACTGTTCAGTTCTTTGAAATGGCTTCAAATATCCCCAGGAGAGAGCAATCCAGCATACTTTGGAAGAACTATGGAGAACAAGGAAAAAAACAGCTTTAAAATGTCTCTGCTGAAAACCATTCCAATCCTCCACGAAAACCATATAAACAGCAAAGGACCAACCCTATCAATACCCAAATTGGAAATAATAGAAATAATTAAGGTGAATCACTTGCAATTAAAACCATTAGGTTAAACTGCAGCTTACTTTGCAATAATACATGGATAAAATCATTATAAGAATAATGCTGAAAAAAATTGCTAAAAATAACGTTATTTTTTCTTTCCTATGAATGAGAAGTTCAATGTCGAAAACAATCCCCACCGCAACCTCATCCCAGCTCCCATACTCAACAGAACTAGGATTTAGGCTCCCGGGGCCTCGCCTGACAACTGGACCTCTCATCCACTCATCAAAACTGAGAGAAATGAAGAAATTTTCATTAAAAGGCAAAATCTCTGTAGAAATCTTTTGAAATGTCAATGGCTGCCATATAATTTACACAATGTTTTTATAAAGCTTGAAATTATTCTTATTTGTAATAACATGTTGGCATAATGCGTATATGAAAAGAGAGCCTGGAAACTCCTCTCTTAACGTAGGAATAGTTTTAGAAAAAAATAATTCCCCAAACTAGAAAAAAGGAACTAAAATGGGGAGCCAGAAACAGAGTCTATTGGAGCCTTTGGCTCCCTCTGGTGGATTGTATTTGTTATTAGCATTTAAGTCTTATTTTTCCAATATTTAATCTTAGTCTGACTCTTATTTTCCTAGCTTGGTAGCAAAGGCCACAAAAAATCAATCAGGAGTTAAAGCTCATGAATAATGGAATATTATTCAATAAAAATCCCCTATTTAAATCTCTTTTTTACACCCTATTTTAAAGCTGCTTTCCAAAATCTGGTCTTTGTATCACCATCGTCTGTCCATTTTTCTCCTGTTTTTCACATAACTGTTGCCCTGCCAAAATAAAAAAGTTCTTCAATTATAAAGGTATTGTTTTCTCTATTAAACCAAAAAGATATCTAGCTGATTGCTTATCAATTAAGTTATATTTTTTTTTATTGTCCTTGTCACCGAATTATTTAGTCTCTTATTCACAGTACTTGTTAAATTCCTTTTCCAAACTTATCAATTGATTTTTGTAAATAATTTATTTAAATTCTTAAATAATTTTTATTGGTCGAGGGGGGGGGGGTGAATAGTTTTCAGCACTTGTCCTCTTAATTCAAAATCTCTTTTTATTTTTTAATTACCTTATATATAGTTAAAAAAAAATTTTTCCCTCATTTTATTTGACAATTATTTGATTAATATTAATAAAATACAATAACATATTTATAAAGCATAATTTCACTCATTTACTTACGTTAACTATTCCGTAATGAAATTTGAATAAACTATCTGATCATTTCTCCAATAACATTCTTACTAACTGTGACATCAAGTAACCCAGGGGTCCCCAACCTTTTTGCACTTAAGAGCACATTCTATAATACCGGCCAGGTGGCGGGCACCATTTATTTTTTCAATGTAAATCAATGTAAATTTATAGTTGGATATTGTTAATAATACACATAATGTACAAAAAAATATTTATTTCAAAAATAAAATTTTAACATATAATTAACGTTTATATTTTTACGTTGTAAAAGTATAGTATGCCCTACAATTTGATTACAATATAATACAATAATTTATAAGAAATTTTAAACATTAAATTTATTTGTATCAGATAAATAATTTTTTATCGTGATCGGATAGCGGCGGGCACACGTAAAATGGTCTGCGGCGCCATGGTGCCCGCGGGCATGGGATTGAGGGACTCCTGAAGTAGCCAATCAGCTTTTTCAGTACAAATGTTTCATGGCATCATCACCCTTTTTCAGCTAATACTGAGGCCATTATTAGTAATGCCCAAAACACATTCATGTAAATACTAAATTCTAAACCAATTAGATTTTACAATCGAAAATAATCATGGGGCAATCTTTCTACAAATAAATAATTTAAAAAGAATGGAGCTGATTGGCTGGATATTTTAGAAAGATCTCACAATTTATAAGTGTATATTACTAGTGCATTAATTGACTACTTTGTTGCAATTTTGCTAAGGGAAGGAATAGTTAACTTTTTATTGTTACTAGTTTATCATTATACACATTTATTTTAGATACAACATTCATGTAAAAGTTTAATGATTTTTAATTTTTAAAACTTAAACATATTCATTTTTTTTTTTTTTATGTGTCAAAGCGTCGGCCGGGAAGCGAGCCCTGGGACAACTGCTTGTAAGGCAGCTGGGCTAACCACTCGGCCACCAACGCTTGAGTAAATATGAATACATTAAAGCAGTAAATTAGTGTATTATTGAATTACATAAACATGAGAAATCAGTAAGACGACAGATACTACCACCCACCAGGCTTCCATATTAACTTTTGGCTATTTATCTTCAGCAGTGATTCATTTGGATTTTACATATTAACCCATTAATTATCTTCAGTTATGCTATTTAAGCTGGTAGCTTAATAGTATCAAATACAATAAGATTTGAACCCAAGTTAAACTGCTTTTCAGCTATACTGTATATGCATAATCCAGCCTTCCTGCTGAAGATCAATATTTCGACATTATTTTATTTGAAATTAAAGTTGAATAACACTAAATAGTATCTGATATTTTAAGAGCAATGAACTCTTCAAGTGACATCTATCATCTAATATTGTTGCAATTTAGAAAAAAATCGACCATGACAGTTATGACGTCAACATTCACTGACATGTTTTAATCTTATGTAAATTAACCTTAATCATATGCACTACACAATCTCTAAGTATTCATTTTATTAATCTTATAAACAAATGGAATCTTCATAAATATGTAATGTTGAAATTGTTTCTTGTGCTAAATAATATGCATTATTTTAGGAGTGATGAACTCTTCCAGCGCCATCTATATTAAATTTAATTAAACATCTCATAACATCACTGTCTCACTGTAAAGTAGGAAGGAAAAAAGAATTCATGTGTAATTGTGTTCTATTAATTATATATGGGAAGCTCGTTTAATCCATGATAATTGCTAGATCAAACATTCAATTTATGGAGATGTTTACACAATCTTATTTAAACTAGCCTTAAATCATATTTCCAAGGCAAAAAATCTCTGAGCATTCACTTTGTAACCATATTGCTAATGTGGGCATTAAATATGAGTTGTGAAAGTTGTGAGGTTCTTTAGTTTAATGCTTTGCCAAAAGGTAATGTGTTTTTTCAGTTCGTCTAATAATTAAGGTGGTAAAGATATAAAATTTCTGAGCTAATATTGTAAAGATTGGAATCAGTTTGGCTCAATTTTAAAAGCTTGATATTTTAAAACATTGAAGTTATTAATTTCACTAGTAAAATAATACAGATTTTAAACTTCTCCCTCGATAATTTAATATACAAATTAAAAAAGCGTATGCAACACTTGAAAGGGAAGCTATACCGATTCCAAAAATTGTTATGCGCTAAGCGCTTTCGAAGCCATTTGGCTCATGAGGCAAATGGCCTCGAAAGCGCTTAGCGCATAACAATTTCTGGAATCGGTATAGCTTCCCTTTCAAGTGTTGCATACGCTTTTTTAATTTGTATATTAATTTCACTAGTATAATAGAGATATGACTGATGGATGGATTTGCTAATAGTTAAAAATTAGTCTTAGAATCTAGATGGCGCTACCATCTAGTATTCATTGATTACTCATGTTTGCATAGGTAAATTATTACTGTTCATTAGAAGCTAATAGTCATGTGATGATTTGTTATTGTGTATTATGTATAAATATTTAGAATGTTCAATAATTTTTGAAAATATTTTATTTTTTTTAAAGGAGTGGTGTTAGACTAAAATCTTTAGGAGCCGGTCATGGAGATTTAAATATGGTTATTTCAGAACTCAAAGATGTTCGACAGGCAGCAAAAACATTTATGACTGCACAGAATTCTGGTAGGTAATTTTTATTCATCTTTTTTTCTAGCATGTTGTATCATGTTGTATCCATCACTTTTGTTTTCTACAAACTTTTTTATTAATAATATGAATGGATTGTTTAAAATTATACTACTTAATGTTTTAATTCAAATTTAAAATTTTTTGTTTTAAGTTACTTTTATTGGAATTAATATATATTAAGTCTATAACTTTAAGAATATATGTGCCTAGATGCAACAGTAAGGACCTATTCTTTTAAAATAATATATCATATGGCCTATAGGTGTCTTAAAATGCAACTATCTTTAGGGTGGCTTCTTCATAAAAAAATTTAATTAATACATATGTGTCTGTTACAATAAAGATTTTCATAAGTAATATTTACTAAGGCAATAAACCTCAAGTTGTGTGCGCTTGAAAATGCGAAGGTAGGGACCTCTACAGGTCTTAACCACAAGCTTCCGCTTTGGAAGAAAAGAGGGGAAGCTTGTGGGTAAGACCTGTAGAGGTCCCTACCTTCGCATTTTCAAGCGTACATAGCTTGAGGTTTTATTGCCTTAGTAAATATTACGTAAACAATGTGCGTTAAATAAATTTATAATAAAGATTTTCATGAATAAAGGATATAATAGAGTTTATTATTGTTGTTGCTAGTTATTATTGTCATTATTATTATAGCAATGCTGATGTTTCAGTTGGATCTTATCCTTTCTCATCTGATTGAAGCCACCCATTTTACACTTCAGCTGATTCACTTATAAAATTTGGGTTATGATAATAATAAAGATTACAGAAACCGAATAATTTCTACACATCAGATGATGTTTGCTTGAAAATTTGTGATAATGGCATTTTAGTTATCATGAATGATATTAGAAATTTTTTTTAAACTTTATTTAAATTTTCCAATTATATTCAACTGTTCTAAAGACATCCATGATTTAATATTAGATGATGGTGAGTATGATCCAGTTATAACATCTGGGCTATAATCATAATAAAGATAACAATTTCTGAACTACCTATATATACCAAATAATGATGCCTATGATATACTTTTAACTTCTGGCCTGCAATGGTAATGAAAATAACAGAGCCTAAACTACCTATATATCCCAGGTGTTGTACTTATGATCAGTAAAGATTTTACTGAACTATCAATACGTCTCAGATAATGACATATTTGATCTGGTCGAAGCATCAAGGCTGTAATAGTTGTAACAAACAAGGATGTGTGCAAAGAACATGAAAACTGCGATAAGTGCATTTAAATAGAAAAATAAATTGCATGTGCAGTTTTAATTGTAATCATTTAAGATAAACACTTAATTATCAAAATTTATTAATTGTGAGGATTTCTCGGATAAATAAAGAATTGGATAAGAATCTTGGCTATGGCTATCTTAAGTGCTTGATTTGCCACTAGTTTTAAAGCAATGTTTACTGATTACACTAAGAAAACAACATTTCATTAAGTATCTGTTTTATACAGAATAATTATTTCTTCCAATATCAGATATAGGATACATAATGTTAATAATCATTATAACATATAACAATGTTAATATATACTTTTTATATGGTTATATATAACAAGAAAAAAAAATAAAAGGTTATGTATTTTTTCCTCTATTATATGCTCCTCCCTCCTTTCAATATATAATAAATATAATAATTTAGCCAATATGTAATTTCTGATCTTGATTATTGATCAAACCCTTTAAGCACCCATTTATTTACTATATCAGAACTAAATGATTTTGAATTGGTAATCCCAGATATATATAGAGAGGATGACAAATATAGTAACTTTGTAAACAAGAGTGAAAGCCATTATAATCCAGATGTAAATATAGCCTCATTTACAGATGACCTATGAAAGAGTTCCATTTCTTACTTACTTTCAAGCCCATGAAAGTTCAAAACAGCTTATATAAAAATAATTGTGTTCTTACATCTAGATTGTAATGGGTTTTATCCTTGTTGCAAATTTACTAGGTATGTTAATCTCTATATATTGTTAATCGTCACCAAGGTTATATAAATGGTCGCTTTGTATTGACTGAGCAATCTAATAAATAAAGGATTGACCATCAAACATCACACGATCACCATTCTTTATGCTTACACAAGCTATTTTCACAGAGGCAAAACTCTCCATACAGTAGCGCCACTCAGTGCAAGCTCTTAGATCCAAAGCTTCTCACTGATGAAAGTTACAAGCTGGAAATAGTTTCGGGATATCGGATGAGTGTGCACTAGATAGGAATTTTATGCACCAACCTTCCTGCATCCATTGATCAATCTGGTTTGCCATGAGTGGCATTACTGTATGGAGAGTTTTGCCTCAGTAAAAAGTATGTGCAACTATTTGTGGACTTTTACTTGTATTTTTTTAATTATCTTTTGTATCAGTCTCTTTATAGGTTTTTCTCCTGTATGAGATCCTTCATGTTTTCTCAACTAATTTTCAGGCTGATACATAGTAATTGCAGAATTTACATTGGAAAAAGGATTTTGCCTGTACATTTCTCATGAGTTTTTTTAAAATATCGTTTAAAGTAGTCTTGAATCCCACTGAAAATGTCTTTCATTTGTATGAGTTCTTTCATGTATTTTCAAATTATCTTTTATTTTAGTTAGCAAATGGAAACCAACTAATGTGCTTATATTGAACTTCTATTATAAAATCTGTTATTTTATGTCTTTAATAATTACACATTCCAAAATTGCTTATTGGGTGTTCCTGTCATGTATCTGTTTGATTGTGTGAAAAATTACTGCAGTAAACATTTTGGATTTGTCAAATGAATTCTAACTTATATTAATAAACATTAGAATGTGAAAATGACTATAATAATTACTGGTAACTTAAACATAGAACTTTTAAATCTATAGATTCTTCATTCTTTTATTCTTTATAGCCTAAACACTATGCAATTACTTATTTATTTTTTTATCTCATCATTTTGTTCATTTATTTATTTGTGATGGGTCTATTTACAGCATGTTCTTTTCCATCTTTGAATAGTGATTACAAAATGGGGGGAGGGGTGCCATTGAATTGAATCCTGGGGAGAAAAAGTTGAGATAATCCTGAAAATGTGGATAATGATAATGATGAATGTGATTGCATTAATCACTGAATATCATGATCTTCTCCCTTGAATTTAGCGTAAAGAAAGCGGAGATTACGAGGACTATTTGAAAAAGTAGTGAGATTGAAGATCACGAAGGTAAAATTGATTTTATTTTTTGTGTAATTTGGTACAGTGGTAGCGTGCAGATTTTGGTGCTCAAGGTCCATGGATTACAATTCAGCATTGTTATGGTACTGGAACTTCTTACAAATTCCTGAACGATAAACTGTTCCATTATTATATTATTATTTATTCAAGGTATAACAAAATAAAGCCCTTTAAAATACATTAGAATTAAGTAATAACCGAAGCAAGAAACATAAGTTTATGGACATGAATGCTGAAAAAATGAAGAGAGTGTGTGATTTGTAAGATGATTATTAAACCCTTATGAGTTAAACAAAAATGGAATCGAAGATTATAATATAGATGAAATGAGGCTGGTAAAGCACCTGAAACTAATGAAATTCTAATTAAATTGTTGAAAGCTAAGAAGGAGAGATTTGAGAAAATTAAGTAATATTTGAAATATGTTTTACACTCAGGGGAGTATCATTCAATTTTTTTTTCAAATAATTATTTTTTTTATAAAGGCGTAAGAATTTGAAAACAAATTTTAATAATAATGAAAAAAAAGACAATGAAGTAGTTAGTTTTTCAAAAGTGACATTTGAATATCATGATAGGTGGCACTTTATTTCAGGAAATGGTAATGATATGTTATGTGTTAGCAAGTGTTACTTGAAAAAGTACAAAGAGAAATATGAAGACATGCATTAGATGCAGATGTATGGCTAGCAAAGAAAGCAATTCAAGGAAAAATGGGATGGTTAAGTTTTTATATGAGAGATGCAAAATGAAAATGTTGGTAGATTGCAATTTATGGATAGTAAGAGAATAGTCAAAATAGTATTTAATTGGATTATGAATAAAGGACAGGCAACAAGATGGGTGAGAAAGGTAATACAGTATGCAGAACATTTGTATAAAGACTTTATGTCAGTATACTTATACAAAAGATAGGATGATTGTGTTAGGATTGTTGAGTGCTATAGTGGCAAAGAATGGAATAGGAGAATAGATGAATTAATAATAAAAAAATAGGGAATGGGAGAGATAAAAATTAGTATGGAGAGTAAAAAGAGTTTAAATGTATATAGAAGTAAACAGAATATTGGGTATGAGTTAATTTATGATAATAGCGAGGAAAGTAGTTTACTGTTTAAAACTCAAACAGGAGTGTTATATACACATAAATGGAAAAATGTGAGTGATTTAGTCTGCAAGTTATGTAAAAAAGACATGGAAAAAATGAGGCATCTGCTAATTGAATGAAGTTGTGGGAGAATAAATATAGACAAAGTGAGTATACAGAAAGTGGATTCTTGGTTTTATGCTGGGTTTGGAAAAAGATAAGGGAGATTTAGATATAAAGGCCATAGAGTGGACAAAGGTGATGTTGTGGAAATGGGATGGAGCAGGATAGAGAAGGATAAAGAAAAAAATTAGGGTTTGAGGAATGGAAAGGGAAGAAAAGTGGCTAACAGGTTTCTCTAGGCATAGTGGGTAAGAAATTTCTGACTTTGATAAAGGAGAAGCCATAGCACATCATGTTGCAGCTTTCAGGTGTGTTGTTTACTGTGATGCAGGACAGTATATTTAATCTTACATCTAAGTGACATATGAATAAGAACATTCAATACATGTTTACATTTAAAGAATGGTTTAGATTGATAAACAGTAATGAAATAAGAATCGAAATTGGTACTGTGAAAAAAATTTGGTTGTTTTCTCATCCCTGGTGTTCGCCTAGAGATGTCGCTATTTCTAGGTAAATTCCTAGAAATATACTGTTTCACCGGCATTCACCCAACAAACGAAAATTTTCTATGCTATAAACGCAGAAAAAGAGTTCTCATGTTATGTTGGGCGGCGACAGAAGCCAACACAAAGAGACTTCTATGATAAAACACAGAAACAGTTCCCGACGATGGCTGCCGGTTATGGCTTTTTTTTTCTATGCTAAAAGCAAAGAGAAATGCCTTTATTGGCTGCCGTAGTGGATTTTGTTATTCATTTTCTCATAATCTTCGAATATCTATTATCTCTGTAGTTTGGTGTGAGAGTGTGTGTATTTGAGCCAGTCGTAGTTTTTTAAAATTTGATTAGACATTTTTTTTTTTTAATGTGATGTAACTTACTTTAGTGTTGTAAGTTTATTAATAATGACGTGAAGCTTCCATGAGGAATGTGTAACCCTCAAAAAGTTATTTGAAAGAGTACACGCCAGCATTTATTTGACAATCACGCGACAAATAATGTTCTCACGAGAATTCGTTCAAGACCAAGTAAGATGGCTGCCGTGGCAATTGCCATCAACTGAAGCCAGCGCTTTGGCATATTTGCAAAAATAAAAATATCCTGTTGAAACAGAAAAAGTGTCTTTAGGGTGAGGAAATACAAATTCATGCTAATAAAGATCTGTTCTGTATAATACTTGCTGGCGAACAATCTATGCAGTAAGCCAACCTTCCCCTGCCTATGTATGCATACAAGAATCATAATATCTGAGACTAACAGCGGTAGAATAAGAAAAGCAGCATATTTAATTACAATACACTAATATCTACATATTTACACGAATACATTAAAGCAATCATTATACATTTAGATCAACAAAACCCGAAGGTATACCAAAATAAGAAGAATAAAGATCTATGGGACCTACTTCATAGTTCCTATTATGCTGACTCTTGGATGTTCGGAGGCCAGCAATCCGCTACCATGCTAAACAAGTGACGTTCAGTGCCTTTCACAGTTCATCTGCATCGGATAGAACTCCTAGTTTGCCGATGCTTTACACTTGCACTCATTTCGCCAGTTCTGAATATTTCTGGATTTGATTGGTCAAATCTTGTCCGTCCTGGTTGGATCAATCCCTCCCAGTTTACTTGCAGAAACAGATTTAGACTTACCTTTTACTTTGATTGATTACCCCTTTTGCAACCCGATCACTTTTTTAATTAATTATTCATCTTGTTGATCTGCAAAGTTCCTTGGTTAATTAACCTTTCTATCTCAAAGGATTTTTTTTTGTTCTTTTACAAAATAACACAGCTATTCAAGTCTAAGATGATTTTAAATTAACAAAGTATTTTTTTTATCTTCACGTATATATATATAACTTACATATGTATATGTGACAATTGATACACGTACATACGATTCAATATTAAATCTCCATTTACAACATTTACTATTATTATTTTGTGTGTATTTTAATTATACACCTACATAACAATACTTCCCCCAAGTTCGAAGATTATTTGTTAGTCTTCGAACTTAACATAGAATCCTTTAATTAAATATTTGGGAGGGTTTATTTTCCGTTTGAGTTGTTGCTGTGAATTATTTTCCATTTGTAGAGATGTATGTGTATCATTAAACATACACAAAATCATAATAGTAAATGTTGTCTAAATTACATTACTTTTTATAGATTTAGAATTACGTATTGCTTTTTAATAAAATTATTGATTTACTCTTGACAAAAAATACTGTAACTTTAAAAAGACACACCTAAAGTAAAAAAAAAAATTAGAAAAAGTGTAACTTTAAAGACACACACACAAACTAAAAAACAATATAAGATTAATAAACATTTACAAAAATGAAAGACTAACATCATATAATAGTATTAGTTACTAGAATATTTTATTATAAATCTAATAAATCAGATCTTTTTATATCAAATCAATCACACAGGTCTGCCCCCAGAATCGTTATATGTATATGTTTTTGATTAGCATCAACGCCATCCCGTGGCGAACACCAGGGATGAGAAAACAACCAAAAATTTAATATTCATTTGATTGATTTTGAAAAGGTATTTTGTTCAATATTATTAAAAAAAGAAAGAAATGATTTTGGAAGGAAAAATAACTATTAGGAAAGTTTATATATCGCTTGAAAAACTATTTCTTATTAAGTAGAAAGGATAGATATAGATAGATGAATATTATGTACTGTTTATGATCTGTTTTGACAAACTATCTACTGTGAGTTGTTCTGATGAGGATGCTGAAAGATCAATATAATTGTTTTGCTGATAAAATAAATCGAAACAATTGGATGATTTATTGTTCCCAGTTGAATATTGAAAGTCATAAATGGAGTTGCAGCCCATGGATCTAGATTTCCAGAATTTACCATTCAGGAGACTCACACTAAATCACACAGGTAATATGATTCTACAGAGATCTGGAATAAATTAGACAAAATGTTAAGAAGCATTGAGATATAATTAAATATATTTACATTTAAAACAATGTAAGTGGAAAAGGTAAAACATTAACAATTAGTCAGGGAGTATTTGAAAAAGATGAGTGCTTACAAAGTATCATTAAAGATCTTTATTTAGTTCTAAAATTATCACAAAGATATTTGATTGAGAATTTTGAACAGATAAATGGGGATTAAAAATTAGAAGGCTGTTTTGAGTCTCGTTAAAATTAGAATTGGAAAGAGAGAAAACAATAAGAGACTTTTGAGGTGTGTATTTGGGAAAGAATGGAAAAAATAGCACTTTAGAAAGGTTTGAAGAAAGTCAATGAAAGAAGTATATGAAATAATGGATGGACTTACACTTAAAGCTAAAGAATGATGGAGTTTTGTTGAAAGATTGTGTGAATAAAGAGAAGATATATAGGAGGGATAAAATATTCATTGCTTATAAAGCAAAGAAATTTCTGAAAGTATTTGAAAATTGGAAAAAGAAACAATTGTTCAGAAAAAAATTGCTGTGCTGATAGGCGGCCATCTGCAGAAAATCATAATTAATGAAGATGAAAATTACTTAATAATTCAGTGACTACCAAACAGTTGTCAGCAGCATATCATAGTACCCATTAGCATAAAAAAATAGTGAAAGAAAAAACAATACAAATCTGTAATTGAATAGTAATTAGAAATAATACAATCTTCTGAGAAATTGCAGTATACCAAGTTTACAATCAAACTATTCAAGGTTAAGAAATAACCATGTAGGGTGAATTGCTAACAGTATTAACCCTTTCTACAATATTACATTCAATTTTTAGTTGGTCATTTGAGATGCAATTATCATGGCATGATAATCTTGGAAACTACATTACTG
Source organism: Epiperipatus broadwayi (assembly GCA_028023455.1). NCBI lineage: Eukaryota > Metazoa > Onychophora > Udeonychophora > Euonychophora > Peripatidae > Epiperipatus > Epiperipatus broadwayi. The sequence goes on from JAQFVV010012706.1 coordinate 553,092, forward strand.
ATAGTCTAAATATTGTTTACCATGGTAACTAATGATCTTGGAAACTATCCTAGAAGTAATATAGATACTGTTTTCCATGATATGATAATCTTGGTAAATATGCTAGTGGTAATGTAGATATTGGTAAAGTCTTCCAAATTGACTGAATAATAGATAAATGTATCATTATATTACACTAAAGCTGTCCATGAGTTCCATATATACAGTTCAAGATTACACAAGAAATATGATAAAACATCTAACAGAGGATAGACATAGATGAGTTTATCTCACAAAGATAAAGCTCAAGAGCATCTTACACTACATTGTATTTAAGATTAATCTATCAATCAATCAATAATTCTCTATTCTGCAGATTGGCAAGGCCATCATTTCTCATTCTCTTCTTTTTATTGTCCAGATTTTCCATTCCACATATCTCTTCCCATCTCTTATCATCCAACAAGGTAAATCTTCTCCATCTTTTCTTATTGCTTTATTCTCCCATTCCTCCAAAACATCCTTCACTGAACTATACTTTCTTCTTAATATATGTCCTCTTTCTATCTCTAATTTTCTCTATCAAGTTTCTTTTTTGATATTTCCAAACACTGGGATATGTAAAGAATTTGCATGTATTTTGTATATTATCATTAACATTCTGTTCTGCACTACTTATTATTATTGCTATGAATATGAGGCAACTTGCCTCAAAACCTCTAAGCTGATGATTATTTTATAGTCTCATAATTGTATTCTTTATAGCTTCTCTCTCCAAAACTTCACATGCTCCTAATTTTAGTTTATTTATTGTTTTCAAAACTTCCTGTTTCATTATTTTATTTATCCAACTAATTTTATTCATTTTTCTCTGGTTACCACATCTTAAAGGTCTTCAATCTGTTCCTAATTTTTATTCATTGTCCATGTTTCACAACCATACAATAATACATTCACACATAGCACCTAATTAATCTTTCTATAATTCTTTAAAAGTTCACAAAATATTTTTTCTCTTAGTTTTAAATTCATCATCACTTCTTCCATCCTCAATCAATTACCCAAATATCTAAATTTATTCACCTGTTAGACTACATTATTATTAATATTCACTTGTACTTTTTGTATCCCCACCTGTCTGTTGAATACTTGGCCTTCTCAGTGTTAATCTTCATTCTAAATAAATAAATAAATAATACTTCTGTTAATATATTACTATAAATATAATATAACAATTCGTCAATTTTTAAAACAGAGTTTATTTAATATAAATAAAATAAATTAATAACTAAATAATATTGCCAAGCACTTTCAATTCTTATGAGACCTTATCAAGACAGTGTAAAAAATTCTATTTTCTTCTGGGCGATGAATTCAACATTTCATTGTATTGGCCAGGAACAACCAGCTTTCCGATTAGTTGTTCCTGGCCAATACAATGAAATGTTGAATTTAACGCCTAGGAGAAAATAGAATTTTCTACACTGCCTTGATAAGAACTTGTAAGAGTGAAAGTGCTTGGCAATATTATTTAGTTATTAATTTATTTTTATTTATATTAAAGAAACTCTGTTTTAACAATTGACGAATTGTTATATTATATTTAATCTTCATTCTCTATTCCATACATCTTTCCTCCAATTTATTCAACTTGTTCTGGAGATTCTTTTATAAGTGTTAATAAATAATAAAGTATAAAAAAATAGTTAATTCTCTTGAAAAGTGTTCCACTGCAATAATAATAAACCATAGCTTTGAAAAATGAACTATTTGTTCTACGAAATCCTTTATATATGTCATTGAAAATTTGTCTTACTTGGCATGGTAAATTGCATTTATGTTGACTTCTTTTATATATCATTTTAATGTGTATATATATTAAAAATGCTATAATACTTGAAATTTTATAGTGGCGATAATAATAGGATTCTAAATTTGTCGCAGTCAAACATGAAGCAATATTCAGTTAGACACACAAAGGCAAAACTCTCCACACAGCAGCATCACTCAGTGCAAGCCAGAGTAGTCAATGGATGCAGGAATATTTGTGCATAAAATCCCTATCTAATATCCCCAGACTAGTTTCTAACTTGTGGCTTTCATCAGTGAGGAGCCTTGGATCTGAGAGTGCTGCACTTAGATCTTAGGATCCAATGTACCCTCCCTCAGCAGCCACCTTTTACCTTATTAGCTAACTATAAAGCTTTGGGTCCAAAATGAAAATGCAATAATGTTTTCAATTCAAGCTCATTAGCTTGTATAGTGTTTTGCATTGATTGGTGCTTTTGTATGGAAAGTTTTGCCTCTGTGGAAACAGCTGGTCTAAGTGTAAAGAACAGTGATCATGTGATGTTTAGTGGTTTAATTTTCAGTTAGTCACATCATATAGGATACAAATGAAATTATTCCTGCTGCTTTAATATATTAATTAGCAACACTTGGAGGCATGTATGTTTTCTATTTTCTCCACATCGGTAAAAATAGTAGACTTTTTTCCCTTATGCCAAAATATACAATGAATAAAAGTATATATTAGTGTTTTTCAGATATCTTGTGAATTTTTCGAGTATCCAAGTGGCAGATTGATTTAGGAATCAATCAAAGAATATTTTACTTCTTGGATCTGTTCTTTATTACTGGATTAAACCACAAAGATCTTTGTGTAGAGAGTATATTATGCATCATTTGGTAGGTGGTAGAATGGCAGGCTCTGCAGCCCAGGTTCCAAGAATCATGTCCAGTTCTTCACTTATGACATTTGAACTTATTATAAACTCCCAAGTAACAGACCATTAATAAAGAATTTACAAAGGATGAAGATTTTATTGTATTTCCAGTGATGTTAGATTTTGAGATCCGATTCCACAATTTCAAAGAATTCATCAGTGATATACAACAATCATGTCATTTTAACTTGCTTAATATGCATGATTTAATGTTAAGGCTGTGTTTTAATCTGAATGGTAATATTAAATTAAAGCCATATTTCCATCATTATTGACAAGGATCAGGTTTTAGACCCGATCCATGTGTTATTTACTCATAACTCAAGGATAGAATGGTTTACTCGATTTATTATATATACATTGTTTGCTAATGTAAGTGGTTATAATCGTTAACTTCTGTTTAATTATTGAAATAATGTTATTGGAAATGGGATTTGATCTTCATCTTTGTATTGTTGATTATTGATTTATGAATCATTAATGCTGTTTTTTATCAGGCTGGTGTGTTATTAAATTCACTCTAATTTACGTGATAACAATCAAAATTTGATGAATCTACGGATGACAGCACTCTTTGTTTATTTAAATATCTTAGACTAGGAAAAAAAGGCTGAATCATCTTTTATCCATAGAGGTTGCCTTGACAACTATTTATGGATGTTTTATTGGTTTATTAAGCTTTGGCTATTGTAATGTGAATTTTTATTCTTAAGTATAAATAATGTCTTTTTTAAAAAATGTGGCTATTTCATTTATCATCCTCATCAGTAACTTTCCAAAATATCTATTCAGAATAATAGTTTTAATTTAATATATCCTTGCCATTCTTTTAGATAGTATCTTCTTTTCATTAATTAAACTTAATTTTGCTTAAAAGGTAATTAGTACTCCCTTATCATTTATGTCAGTCCTCTTCATTTGTCTTTAATGCATTATATTTTTTGTTGACTAAAAACAAGTGTGAACTATACCATTGTCCATAAACTGTCCACATACAGTACATATATCACGTTATGGCTTGCTTTGCTTGGTTAGCCAACGTATAAGACTGAAGATTGGGTTTTAGGATCTTGGGAATAATTAGATTTCAAATAGATAATAATTGTCATATTGGACTCATGTTTATGTGAAGAAATTTACAAAAAATACTGTGATTGGGATGATAAAGTGGAGAGTGTTAAATAGAAATTTTAAGCAGATTTATGGGTTTTGAATTGGGTGGTACAGCTTTTAATCAATGCCCTTCAAAGACAAATTCCAACTTTGTTAGACTTTTAAAAAGACTGCATGTATTGAATCTTCATTATGTTGGGATACAGAAATCAATGGGAAAAACTTATGACATCCACAGGAAGTGTATTTTGATTCATCTGAATTGACTAACAGAACTGGGAAGTCAATCATGCTTCAAAACAAAGTTTTTTAAAATCTGTAATTTATAGTTTTCGTTTTTAATAAGAAGCTATTAAATTTAATGTAAATAATATCTCATTTGAAAGTGTGGCGGTATTGACCGATTATGAAATAATAATAATATCCAATAAATAACTAATTCCATCTGTTCAGGAATCTAATCTATGTTTCTAATTTTGAATTTTAGAAAACATTAAAATACTATATAAAAATAGTTTTATATAGTATATTTACATACATGCACGCACAATGCCCTTTACAGTATGGAATGGCAGTCTAAAGATCAAAAAATCCCGAATCAACCTTCAATCAGAAAGAAAAACAAATCTGTTTGGTCAATTAACTGCTATATCTCAACCTGTCATTTGAATACTTAATGTCAAATGACCTCCAGAGCAACTGAGCATATAATTATTTGGAAGTCATTTTGCATATATTGCCATGTATGCTTTACTGCAATGATAGTCAGACTGGAATGTAAGTCGAGGATCGATTCCAGTTATCCACTTCCGGCATTCGAATTTCTTATGAATTCCCGAGCAAATTATTATATATATTTTTGCATTTACTTATAAAATATTTTTGAGTCGAAAAGTGTGAAAATATGCAGAGTAAAATAATTAAATATTAATTATAATATTGTTAATTATTAATGAAAATAAGTGTTTAAACTTTTACTTTCTTTAAAAGAATACTTTTAAATTATTCACGGTGTTTGGCAAAATGTATATAAATAATATTTGAAGGTGTTTTAAAATCCATATTTTCCAAAGTCTACTTTATACGCATTAGTGATGAAAAAAAAAATATTACTAAATGTATATATATATATTTGTTATTAATGTTTTTAATTTTTTTCTCTTTTTGAGTTTAAAATTAAAGGTCAGAGAGAATTCTGGGAAAAATTAATTTTAAAAAACTTCGACAAAGATTTAGAAATGCAGCCAAGTTTAAAAATTTGTCTCAAATATTAGTTATAAAAGCTTTTAGAAATTGTTGTGTGATGTAAAACTCTCCTACGATTATTTTGAGAATCATATATCAGAATATAATTCTTAACTTTGGCTCCATATAATTGGACAATTTCTACCATCTTAACAAAATTCTGAAGAAGTCCTTAAAGTTTTCATGATCACCATATTTTATTATTTTATCATGAGTTATGATTTACTTAAGTAATATTTTTTATTTAATCTTGAAAACACACATTTAAAAAAATAATAAACACAGTACAAGAAGTGAATTGTTATGTAATTATCAGCATTCAAGATAAAGTATTTCGTTAGTAATTCAAAGCAGTTTGGAGAATCAATCAAGAACATGAAAATAGAAAAAAAAAAACATATTGATAAACTTTGATGTTGGAAGTTTATTCACAAAGTAACTTGTAATGACACATTCAATGTTGAAAGTAATAGCATACAAACCAGAACGATTTTTCCTATAATAGCATAATGGATCTCAATATTCTATGTAACAATAACATATTTTCAATACAATACATGCCTAGCATTTGCACCATACAGGTGTCTATATAATATTATATATTTTTTTAGGACAATTTAATACAGTAAGGATAAAAACTTTAATGATCTCAGAACCATATGAATAACTAAGTGAAACAATTCACACCTAATATTACTTTTTTTTTTTAATCGAAGAGAAGAGGTTTTTTTTTTTTTTTTGTTTTTTTTTTTTAATTTATAGGTGACACTTACATGGAAGAACTTGAAACTATTGCTGAAAATACTACTCTATCTCCATTTAAAGTCTATCTTCACTATGTCAGTGTTACATTTGTTGAATATCCACATAGTGAAACACTATTGGGCACATTCTGGACACTTGCCAACAACATATCTCTTCACTATGTCAGTGTTACATTTGTTGAATAGCCCCATGATGAAACACTACTAGGCAGTCAAAATAAGAGTCATAGATCACATGACCCAATTCTCATCAGCTTGGAAGATATAAACAATGAGCAATTGCCAATTGCTCAACAAGCTTGGTGATAAATGCTTGGCCAGAGAAAGCATTTAAAATATCTCTATCAGGAACTCCCCTCCCCCAAACCTCTGACCATGGTTTCATGCTTTGGCACTCCTCAGAGAGGTGCCAGGGTAGGTTCAGACAATACATCTAAAAATACCAACTCAAAGCCAGCATTTATCTAAAAGTTATCTATTGAGTGGAAAATCTGAAAATTTCAGACACCTATATGTCTTCAAACTCAGCTATCCAACTCAAATAGCTATATGGGGCTGAGAGATCTTCAGCTATACCATATATTAGCAGTCTTGGCAATATATCATTGCATACGACTTAAAGGAGAGACTATAAATAGTCAAAATAGGAGTCATAGATCACATGACCCAATTCTCTTAAGCTTGTAAGATATAAACAATAAGCATTGCCAATTGCTCAACAAGCTTTGTGATAAATGCTTAGCCAGAGAAAGCATTTAAAATATCTCTGTCAGGAACCCCCCCCCCATACTTCTGACCATGGTTTTGAGGTGCCAGGATAGATTCAGACACTAGATCTAAAAATACTAACCCAAAGCCAGCATTTATCTAAAAGTTATCTATTGAATCTGAAATTTTCAGATACCTACATGTCTTCAAACCCATAGATAACTTTTAGATAAATGTTGGATTTGGGTTGGTATTTTTAGATCTAGTCTCTGAACCTACCCTGGCACCTCTCTGAGGAGTGCCAAAGCGCGAAACCATGGTCAGAGATTTGGGGGGAGGTTCTTGACAGAGATATTTTACTTTCTCTGGCTAATCATTTATCATAAAGCTTGTTGAGCAGTTGGCAACTACTAGGCACATTCTGGACACTTGCCAATAATATATATCTTCAACTAAATTCACTGTAGAATTAGAATGACAAAAATTACCATTCATAGCTGTTTTATTGCCAAAACTCTTTTATAGCAAAATTACAAACACAATGTACATAAAACCCACACACATACAAGTCAATGTGTAATGTATACTTTCAACCATGACAAAATCATAATGCAGTAGAGTTATCACTAAGGAGAGAGAAAAAAACTTTGTTGAGAAACCAGTGACATGGAATGTCCTGCCTACACAAACTCTCATGAAGAATGGTTATCCATCAACTACCATTCTGAAAAAAACATTAAATAGACATCAAAAAGAAGCTTCAAAAGAAAAAAAATATAGATACTATAACATATCCATATATACCAGCAATAGCAGACAAATTAAAGAAAATCAGCAATCACTATACCATTGTATGAGGAATCTTGATCTCTATAAAACCGAAATTGGAACAAACTGCAAGTATGAAATACCATGTGAATATGGAGACATATATCAGTAAATGTAGTTGGTCTATTGAAAAACAATTAATAGAGAACAAGTGTCAATACAGATATATCTAAAATAGCAGACTATGCATGTACCAATAAACATATATCCAATTAAGAAAAACAAAACTATTGGACAGAGAAAAGGTGAAAAAAAAAGGAAAATTTAAAAAGCTTTTCACATGAAAATGGCAACAAATCCTATTAATCAATCTAGTCTGATAATTCATAACATTTTGAAAATCACTTATTAAGAAATGAAGAAATAAAGAGGGCCCTTATAAGTAAGTATGCAAATTTTTTTTATTGAATATTGTCTTTGATGAAATAGGCTAGTTGAATATAGTATCTTAAATTCAGAATTCACAAATCTAAAAGTTCCGGATTTGTTTCCTATGCTAGTACTATCACCAAAGAAGAAATGTTTAAATAAATTTGAATTTTTCACAATACATTCAACAATTAATTCTATACGATGTAAATAATTCACCATGTAATTATGACCAAAATGGCATCAGTACAAACTTTCAGATAATCACTGGCCTGAGACTATATATCAAACTTTAGATGTTATATAAAATTAAATCTAAAAATGGTCAAAATGAAAATCATTTTCTGTATAAATAGAAATTTGAAACATTTGTTTCTAAAAGATTGCAATCAAAACCTTCAAATCACCTCCAAATTACTCCCATAGAGCTGAGATAATTGCTGAGAAAAGAAATGGGTGCTGATAAAAGGAGGAATAAAACGCTTAAGGTTATAAAAATATAAAAATCCTTATTTTGCATTAATAAAATTTTTGCTAAAAAATAGACTTACTGATAAAGAATTTGCAAGAGTTTTACAACAACGAGATCGTACTCTAAATTACATGAAAAGATAAAAAATGTCAAAAAAAACAACTTGTAAACCTAAATGGATATATAAAATGTTGTTCTGCAAAGATAAATGTTAAAAAGATTAAAGTAATGTTTAATGGATTTTCTCAAAATATGAAAATAAAGTTTGATTGTTATGAGTTAGAAGAAGTTAGCAGTTACAAATATCTTGGTCAGATTATTAATACAGATGGAAATAAAATGGATGAAATTAATCATAGAATTAAACTTGGTTGAAGTGCTTTTGGTAGAAATAACTTGATACTAAAAGGAAATATGCATATATGTTTGAAAAGGAAGGTTTTTAATAAATGTGTTTTACCAGTTCTTACTTATGGATCTGAGACTTGGACCCTTAATAGAAGAGTAATACAGAGACTTCAGACCACTCAAATAAGTATGGAAAGATGCATGTTGGGAGTAACAAGAGATCGAAAACAATATATGGGTAAGAGAACAAACAGGTATTACTGACCTCATTGAAAAAATTAAAAGACTGAAGTGGAGTTTGGATGGACATATTGTTAGAAGAGATGATAATTGATGGACAACTGAAATTTTAAACTGGATTTCAAGAGATTGTAAAAGACCCAGAAAGAAACCACATGTGAGATGGGTGGATGAAATAAAATGTGCAGGGGTGATGAGGAGAAGAGAAGGTAAAGATCAGAGAAGATTGATTGAACTTGGAGAGACCTTCATCCTGCAGTGGATTAATAATGGTTGATGATGATGATGATGATCATCATTGTACCAAAGAACTTACCAGCTTTATCAGCAAAAAAATCCTAGTTCTAAATATCTAACCAGTTGCTGAAATTTCTGTTCTGGAAAACATACCATCTAATATCCCTTTATTAAATATAGCAGTTACAATTGAGGAAATCATTCTAAAATATTTCTCTAAATCAGGAATTTAGTGGAGAATAAAAACAAAATTTAAGGAACATTAACAATTCAAATTCAAAATTCCTTGTTCTTAAACTAGTCAAATCTATAATCATTTTTTTTTTGCTGGTAAAGACAAGTAATGGATACTACTGATTTAGAAAACAATAAATACTACAATACAAAAAGATGGCAAAAATTATATACCAACTACATAAGCATCACAGGTAATTCACATATACAGGAAAAATTAAACATATTTCAGCAAAAGTTAAAATCCATAAGGCCCATGTTCCATTAAGACCTACTGTTAGTTCTAGAAATTAACTTTGTCAAAACTTATTAAGATTTCTTATTAATATTCTTAACTGTTTTGCATAGAAAACAAATTCCTTTGTCAGGATTCTAAACGCTTTGTAGTATTAATCAAAAACAAAAAAAAAGTTTTGATGTGAAGTACCTTGGGATGAAACATCTGTTGTAAGGAAAAGATGTGAGGATAATACCTTACAAGTCTTAACAGCTCCTCATACTGGTAATATATTGTAATTTCTCAACATTCTCCTAAGGACAACATACTTTTAATATAACATGAATTTTTCGAGAAAATTCAAGAGATGATTTCGCTATGTATATTACATTTGTTGTATAACCATATAGTCAAGCACTGTTCAAACATTCTGCACACACACCCACACTAATAACATAATGTGTTCGCTTAAAATCATAATAAAATTTTAAAAAACAACAAAAATTTGGCATTCTTAGATATTGTTGAATCAATACTCCTTTATGACAAATTAAAAACACCATTTAGAGAAAAGTCACATGCAGAAAAATATATAGCAATTATATTGAAGCATGACAGAAACACAAAGAAAAGAGTTATACTATCATTATGAACAAACAAAAGATGTTTTTTTTAGAAACCATTGACTTGGGAAAAGTAAAGTCCTGTCATGAAAAATGGTTTATTTATCAGCTATTATTATTAAAACCTTAAATAAATAATAGAAATCATAAAAAAATAAAACTACAGTAATTATAGTACAGTAGTATATATATATATATCAAGTATAGCAGATTAAATAAATTCTGCTATTTCAGAAGGTTTTTAATCCATAGCAGATTATAATAAATCCTAAACATGATAAAATCTAAACTTGAAATGCTAAAAAATATGTACAAAATAATGCGAATGTGGAAGGACATGTAATGATGCCAATAGTTGTCCCATTGAAAAGTAATTAAGAGAGACTAGAGTAATGATTAAAGATGGAAAACAAATGTACAAGTTGCAGACCATGCATGTACTATTGTAACATATGTCCAATTGAAAAAGCAATATTGGACAGTGTGAAAAAGTTGAAAGAAGAAAATGTAAAAAGATGTTTACGTAACCATGCCAAATAATCTCTTAAAGTCAATATTCTCTATTGATTCATCATGTTTGGAAACTATTCATTATCCTAGAGTTTAAGAAAACATGAAATCAGAATGATCCTCATAAATAAATATAGAAAATTTCTACTGACTGTTGCCTATGTCAGAATAGCCTAATTGGTTAGAACATCAAGTTAAATTCATTATTCACCAATCTAAAGATTTTGATTCATATGTTAGCACCTTCATTCATTAGCCAGCAACACCTGAAGAAGAGAGGAGGATGATATCATTTGAAACTTTGTGTTATGTACTTACTAATTTCTATGTTTTTATTAACATTTCAATGTATTTGAAAAGTTTATGTAAAGTTTGAATTGTCTTAGATGTTAAACAATTCTAGATGATGAAAATAGGCCACCTTATAATTATAAATCATTTTTCTTTATGTAATATTTACTTCTTCAAAAATAATGTTAGTAAATATATATATTTTTCCTCATGTGTCAAAGCATTGGCCGGGAGGCACACCCGCAAACCCGGGACAACTGCTTGTAAGACAGCTGTGCTGACCACTCTTATTTAAATAAACTCAATTTTTTATCTACTTTTTTTTTTCACTTAATAACACTTTACGAATTTCTTTTTATGTATATAAAGATAAAATTCAGGCTCGGTGCCTGTGGAAGACACCGGTGGTAAAAACTGTGACATAATACAGTCATATTTTTTTGTTTACAGTCACAACACATGGATTATCATGAAATCAATCCAGATTTAACCTGAATCCATTATTCCCTAGCTAATAATGGACATATAGCCATTTACAAACGAATACCAAATGGCAGCTTAATTAGCTATTGGTTAATTTCCTGGAAAAAAAAAAGAGGTCCTTTGTTGTTTGATGAAATTTCCAAGGTTTATCCAGCCCTACTTAATCCTTGGATTATAACATAGCAGGTGAGTAGCTGAACACTAAATACTAAACTGTAAATATATATATACACTAAACATTTACTTAGATGTTGAAGAAAGAAAATTGGACAAATAAATGAAGTAGGAATCCAGAAGTTGTTTATCACGGCATCGAAAAATTAAAATATCGAAATAGAAAGGTGGCGCGCATAGATTAGCGCAATCGTGCAATGAAGGCCTCTGGAATTAAAGATCCATGGATCGTGGCCCAGCAACTCCACTTCCGGTATTCAAAATTTTTACAATCATTTGAATATTATTTATAGATCGTAAGTAAAGTGTTTTTTTCTCTCTCTCAATTAAAAAAACTTCTTTTTTAAAAATTAATTATCTGTAGGGAATTTTTGTTTTCTTGCATAACAAGTTCATTAATTTTCTGATCATTCTTTAAATGGTCATTATAAAATAAGTTCTTTCTATGTTATAAAAGAATGCAGTAGCTGAGAGATAGCATCTGGGAAGATTTTCCTAATTGGAAGTAAATTAACTGGGTGGTGTAAATTAAGATAATCCATCTGTGACTTATCTAAGCTAATTAAGCTCAACTGTACTCAAGATGATATTGATTTTAGTAAAGATATAATATATTGAAAAGTTTTATTAGACAGACTATTATATGTGAAGACTGTGTGTGCACATTCGGGTATATAAATTTTAACAACTGATACATCCGTATATATATAATGATAAAATTTTATAGCGATGATGTGTAATACTTTGAGAGATAAACTCCAAGTGCTGGCTATATTATATAATGGCCATTAACATCAAAATCAATCTTCTACTTATTTGCCTAAAATATTATAGCGATGATATATTAGAATAATGGTATTATCGAGACGAATATCAAATCAGACGATATTTTTACAGCTTTGATTTGAACTGATATATATATATTGAAATATGAAGTGGAGTTGGGTTGGACAAATTGCTAGAAGATATGATAATAGATGGACAATTGAAATCTTAAACTGGATTCAAAGAGATTGTAAAAGACCCAGAAAAAGACCACATGTGAGATGGATGGATGGATCAAATAAGAAAGTGTGCAGGGGTGGTGTGGAGAAGAGAAGCTAAAGATCGGAGATGGATTGAACTTGGATAGATCTTCATCCTGCAGTGGATTGATAGTGTTTGATGATGATGATATATCTGAAAGTTCAGGCATTAAATAGTTTGCCCTTTTTTAAAAATTACTACACTTTTTAAATGCATGGAAGAGTAGCAAACATGGGGGCTAAACATAGTCACTCAATGTGTCATTTCTAATATTTGAACATCACGTGCCATCCCTAGCAATTTTCTAATTGATTACTTTTATTAATTTGATGTACTTTTTTTTTAAAAAAAGTATTAATTATCTAATCATTACAACAACAAAAAAAGAGAAAATCAAGTTCATGTGCAAAATTTCCCTTTAATTAATCTCTGCTCTGGTCTCCATAATATAATAAGATATAGCATTTAATAAAAAGTAATCATTTATGCGGGTGTTTGAGGTTTTTACTGTTTATATTTCATATAGTGAAGAATATACTTTAAAAATCCAACTTGCTATGATGTGTTTGATCATTAAGGAAGATTTAATGAATTCAATAAAACTCATTTGACTTTTATTAAAATATTAGATGTACCAGGCCAGTGTGGGTTTTTTTTTAATTGATTGCTCTAACAAACTTTTTTTAAGATTTAATATAAATTAAACAAAAGATTATGTGAGAATTGTACATCAGTCTGAAAGACTGTTATTACAGCGGAATACAAAACTTCTGGCTTTCAGCCCATTATTTCTGCAATAATTGGTTTGTTAACAATTATTTTTAAGATTTAATGTAGATTTGTTTTTTTTATTAAACATTGCTAATTTATAAAAGTTTGTTACATTTTAAATTAGCATTGCTAAGTATGTTGTTCATCTGAACTATATTAGGGGATTGATGGACCATGAACGCATGGAGTGCCTTAATGTTAAATTATGAATCGGCATTTATAACTTTCTGCAGTTGTCTGGGAATCTTTATCATGAAATATATACTATATCTCTATAATTAAAAGCATTTGTACTAATTTTTATTACCAGCAAATTTTATTTAATAGCAAATTACTTCCTTTGCATAAATGTAATGGTTGTGAATTTGTCACATGATGTCAGACAAACATACATTCACCAATCAAACTACAGAGAAAATATGGATTTTGTATATAAGATATTATTTATTTTAAATAAGTAAAAACTAATTAATTTAAATTAATTTGTGATATTTTTATTTTATTTTTAGTAATAATAATGATAATGGTTTTATAAACCATTATTTTCATTTTGTGTATTTTTAAAAGAGAGAATTTTTGTTATTTTTATATTTAATATTTGAAACAATTGAATATTTGGGAATCAGATTCTTTTGGTATTATTTATTTAAATAATGAAATAAAGTATATATACATAACTTCTTGCCTGCAAAAATTTTTTGTACAATGATTTGCCATAATAGTTATCATCCATTAATTCAATTAATAATCTGCTATTGACTATAGTGATCTTCAAAACTTTTTTAAAAAAATAATCAAAGCACATTGGATGTTAGAGTTTTATCGCAAGAAAAAAAAGTACTTTATGAATGATTTATTCATTGTGTAACTAAATAAACCTAAATGATATACAATAGTACTATTGATTTTTTCTTTTATTTGTATTTGTAATTCCAATTTCCATAAGCCTCTGTTCATCTGTGTAACAAAATGGTAGCCATATGTTATAAAGATGAAATAAACCAGTTCATTATGCAGATAGACAAATGTATACAAATTTGAAATACAATAATACTGTAAATTGCAATTATAATAAGAATAAATTAAAATTTGTATAATTTTTATTCCATATCTTTGTACTACACTAATAGGATTTCTAACATGCTGAAAATAAAGATAGTTTCTATTGTAAATGTAAACAATCTTCACAAATAAAATATACAATTTTTATTCAAAATATAATCAAAACCAAGGTGCTCTAAAAATAGATTGAAAATTGTATACATTAACTAAAAAAAAAAAAATTTATTTAACTAATTCCTATTTTAAAATTTGCCCAAGGCTAAAACTTTAGCAATCATTTATGCAATAATTTTTTGATTTAATTTTAAGATTACATTTTTGTAAAAATAAATAAATAATGGAGTATTGATGTTTAAAAGGTTTTTTAACAATATTGTAAACAATTCAAAGTTTTACAAGTTAGGTCATTGCAAAAGCAAAGTTAACTTAATTTTTTGTGTACATTTCATTTTAATTTAATGAACCACAATTCAACAGAGTATCAAGTTCACCTAATGTTCTAAGTTCTAAATGGTGATTGTAAAATTATCATTTGCATCTAAAATGTATTTACTATTCACTATATTTAAATGGGGGTTGATAATTATTTTATTAGTAATATTCATATTTTTTATTTTAACTTTGTTATTTATCTATAACTTTGCATATGTATGTTAGTATGCTTGGTGAAGTATGTTATACTTCTTTCATCAGTTATCTGTTTGGCTTTGTGTACTTTCAATACTGAGCACCATAATCATAGCTATCTTATTTCATTTGAGTTTGCTCCTTTATTATTATGGAAGTAATATAATTTTCTACTTCTTCCTTTTCCTATGTATTGATTTCTACTTTAACATATCATACTATTTACACCTTCCTTAAACACTTTATCAATACTTTTATTTATATCAACCTAACAGTTTCAACTGTCCTGCAGTCATCATCAGGATTGTCAAGAGCTCTGATGATGACCGCAGGACAGTCTAAACTCCTTTGTTATTCTTATATATGAATGCACTCATTTACATATTCTATTGATTTGACACTTTAATACTATTTTTTTTTGTTTATAACATTGTTGTTTGTGATGTTATTCGCTAATTATGACTTTCTTTTTTCAATTTTAAGCTTTGTGTTTTATCAGTTTATTAAGTTATTATATATTTTAAACCTGGTGTAATGAATTAAATATTTTTCCCAAAGAAAGCATTATAATTATTTGTCAGAAGGTTTATGAAGGTGGCATTTTAAGTAATTATATATTCAACTACTGCCTTCATATAATATTAAATATTGAATGTCTAAAAAAATTCACATTTTATTTAGCTTTTCAAATACATTCAATTGTAATAGTATGTAGGTTAGTATGTAACATATTTTTAATGGTATTATTATCCTCTCTTCATCAGGTGTTGCTGGCCTGATCACTAACACTACTAGCGTGGGAATTGAACCTGGACCTTTAGATTCATGAATGTATTACTTTAAATCCAATATTTACAATTCTTTTGCAGAATATCTTATTTAATGAGATGGTTACCTTAATTTCAATATTCACAAATCTAAAGGTTCAGGTTTGAATCCTATTATCACTGATCAGGTCAACAATGTCTGAAGAAATGGAAATAATACCACTTGATACATTGTGTTATATACTAATCTGTGTGCTATTAATAACAGCTAAATGTATTTGGAAAGTTTAAATGAAGTTTGAGTTTTTCTAAAGACATTTAACATTAGATGATATAAATAGACCAATATAATTTCTGTTATAATTATTTGCTTTTTATTAGCTTTTTGATTCATGAAGCAACTGAAGAATCAGTAGAGATTGCTATCCCATCTAAAGCAGTATGTAAATATTTGATAATGGATTGAATTTATATTAAAAGAATGGTTTGATGAAAGAGTTGATGTATTTTTTTTAAAATAAAATATGATAGATTTGATTATGAACAGTGCATAATGTGGTTCCATCTTAAACTATATCCATTTTAAAAAATATTTACATATATGCAAAATAAATGTGTAACAATTTGGTACATGATGTAAATAATGTGGGATCACATATGTTATTATTTAAGTATGAATTTTATTTCCAGGAATCATGCAATAAAAGATGACTTATAAAATTTCTATTTTCAATAATATTATACCTAATGTATAACCCCCATGTTAATAATGTATAGCATAAGAATTATATTTAAATTATTGGTTGACATAAATGAAAAATATTCATTACATCATTTGAAATATTATTTAATATGTAATATATAGAGTATATGAGCACAGACTTTCACACGACCCACCATTCTCCACACTTTCTCATAACCCTGATACACTTGAACATATATATGTCAAAAAGATAATATAAGTATTTCATGCTAAACCAGCAATCATCATTTGGTCCAGATTACCATCTCTACACGTATATGCTATAACTGCTCAGATATATATTAAGATAACCAATCCTCATACTTTAATAAACAGGCTTCAATTTACTCTACACTCCAACTCTTCGACTGTCCATCCAATTGAAAATCTGATGATGGAATGCTCAAAGGCCACCATAAAGTCGAGATTCTTGTCACACTCATGTTGACCTAAGGTCAGTCTGACCCATCATGTACAGGACATAATCCATTTAATACATATACAAGGGATGGGCAGATATCTCTACTAATGTGTGTATATCATATAATGCATGATGTCATATAATCATGATAATATATTTTTATTATATTCATTCCAGTACTTTTATTCTATAAATTGAAAATTAAGGTGTTATTACAAAAATTATATTAATCATCATCATTATTATTTTTAACCATCATTGATCCACTGCAGAATGAAGTTCTTTCCAAATTCAATCCATCTTCTCTGATCTCTGGTGTTTCTTCTCCATATCACGTTAGCACACTTTTTCATTTCATCCATCCATTTCACAAATGGCCTCTTTCTAGGTCTTTTACAATCTCTTAAAATCCAGTTTAAAATTTCCAACTATATCATCTCTAGCAATAGATCCATCCCAATTCCACTTCAGTCTCTTAGTTCTTTCAGTGATGTCAGTAACTTCTGTTTATTCTCTCACCCATGTATTTGCTCTCTTCTTGTTATCCAAACATGCATATATCCATACTTTTTTGAGTGGTCTGAATTCTCTGAATTTCTCTTTAGTTAAGTGTCCAAGTCTCAGATCCATAAGTAAGGACTGTTAGAACATGTTTTCCTGAAGGTCTGTGATGATGGTGTTCTAACTGTATTTTTACATTGGACTATTCCCATCATCTAATATGCATATTGATTGTCTTTAGAAAAAATTAACTTTATTTAAGTATTCCAAATACATTCAACTGTTAGTAATATCACAGGAAACAGATTAGTATATGCACAACGTTTCGAGAGGTATTTTTCTCCCCTCTTCTTCAGGTGTTGCTGGCCTGACCAGTGACAGTACTAGCATGGGATTTGAACATGGGTCCTTAGATTCTTGATTATTGAATTTTAAGGTAATGCTCTAACCAACTGAGCCATACGCATATTAGATGATGGAAACTAACCCAATATAAAAATACAACTGATAAAACATATTTATTAAAAACGTTTTTCAAACACATAGACATATTTCCTTTTAATATTCAATTATTTCTACCAAAAGCAAGTTTAGTTCTATGATTAATTTCATCCATTATGTTTTCAAATGTCTAACAACACTGTATTTAAGCATTCTGTATATCCACATTGATCATTCAGAATTATAATTTACTTCAAAAGGGGATAAGAAAATGATTTATTAAAGATTGAAATTTTAGTTATTTATTTTATTACGTTTGTAGATTCATTTGTTAAAAAGATTAATAGTAAGGAATAAATCATATAACTTGATATATGAAGAATCATAAGTAACGCTTTATCCAATATTAATAATTAATCATTTAATAATTGAGAACTACAGAGAAAATAATATATCTTATTTTATTGAATTACAACTGATAATTTAATATTATAATCAGATTTTATCTCAGGTAATTGCATTTTGAGAGGAATTTCTATTCCATAAATTTATTAGTTTTATAAATGTATTTAGTTTAGGTCACCATTTATTTCTTATTGCTAATAAATTACTTGTTTTTATTTATTAAATTATATCATTGCTTTTATTTTTAAAAATGGGAACCAAGATATGTTTTCTATGGAAAATTCATTTATTTATCATTATTAAAAATAGTCTCCAATGAGCTCTGTGTTGTTTTTGGCACAGCTGGAAGACTATCTGACTTGGGATTAGCAGATCCCAGGATCGATTTTGACTTAACCCTGTGTGCTTTAGTGCAGTTGATAGAGCATCTGACTTGTGATCAAGAGATTCCAGGATCAATTCTGGATTAGCCCTGTGTGGTTTAGCACAGTTGATAAAACATTTCAACTTGGGATTGGGCAATCCTAGGATCAATTTTGACTTAGGCTTGCATAGTTTGATGCAATTGGTTGAGCATACATCTTGGAAGTGGGAGGTCCCATGATCAATTCTGGCTTAGTCCTGCAGTTTGGTGCAGTTGGTAGAGAGTCCAACTTGGGATTGGGAGGTTCCAGAATTAATTTTGTCTTTGCCTTGTATGATTTGGTGCAGTTGGTAGAGCATCTGATGAAAATCAGGGAGGGATCCTAGAATCAATTTTGGCTTAGCCCTGCATGTTTTGGTATAGTTGGTAGAGAGCTTGACTTGGGCTCAGATGTCACAGGATAGATTATGACTTAGCCCTCTGTGGTTTGTCATAGTTGGTAGAACATCCAACTTGGGATCTGGAGGGTCCCAGGATTGATTCTGACAGTCTTGTGTAGTTTGGCATAATTATTCGTGTCTGATTTGGGATCAAGAGATCCCATGATTAATTCTGGATTAGCTCTGTGTGGTTTGGCTCAGTTGGTAGAGCATCCAACTTGGGATTGGGAGGTCCCTGGATCAATTCTGTCTTAACCCTGCATGGTTTAATGCAGTTAGTGAAGCATCCAACATGGGATCAAGAGATCCCAGGATTAATTCTGATTTAGCCTTTGAGTGGTTTGGTGCAATTGATAAAGCATCCAACTTGGGAGTGAGGGGGTGTTGCAGAATCAGTTCTGATTTAGTGCTGCATAGTTTGGTGCAGTTGATAGAAAGTTTGACTTGAGATTCAAGCAATTTCAGGATTATTTCTGACTTAGCCTTGAGTAGTTTGGCATAATTGGTACAGTGTCCAACTTGGGAGCATGAGATCCCGAGATCGATTCTGGTGCTTGCAGGTCTGGTGTTTTAATTTCTTTAATCCAATTAAAGGTAATTTCCCCAAACAAATATTCTTGCTCTCCCATTGATTTGACTAGAATTAATGAAAAGTTCTACAGGTACATCCTAGTTAGAAAAAACATTATCAAATTTAATATGGAATAATGAATATAAAATATAATATGAATGTAATCAATAATAACCTACATTCATCTCATAATATTTTAAGATTGTTACACACCTTAATTTCAGATAATCATTGATTGGATGGTGTCCATATTAAATTCACTACCAGATCCATTATCATCATATCCCAAAATCAGTCACTTTCTTATTTGGCTTGGAATGATGTTACTTTTCTGATTAGTAATGTGTAAGTTATTAATAATGCATAGCAATATTACTAACAATTAATAGCAAAAATGGTCTTTTATTTGGGTTTAACCTTTTTGCCAGTAGTCTAGGAAATATTGTATGCATCCATCCAGAGGCAATGTCTGCTACTTAAATCTAGAATCCATTTTTAATGACTAGTGGTAGAAATTTCAATTAAAGTAAAAGTTTTTGTGAATTATTAGTTTTAATCACAATAACTAGATACAAGGAGCTACAAGGAATAAAAAAATTCAAAGGAAAAATAGTATTTTCAACCAATAAAAATTAATCTAAGTTGAATTAATCACACCAAGCAGGATTGAAAGGAAGCTGCTATGTGTATAATATGTAAACAAAATAATAATTGTTGATATGAAGATTTTCACGGGTTGCATATATAAAAGACATGTTTTGTGGGTTCCTCCATGTTAAAAAATTTAAATATTGATATACCGACTTGTGTGATCAAGTCGAAACGTCAGTATATCAATATTTAAATTTTTTAACATGGATGAACCCACCAAATATATCTTTTATATATGCAACTCGTGAAAATCTTCGTATCAACATTATTAACCTCTACGGGGAGGAAATTTTTAAATGCTTTTATCACCCAGTGGATGACTTGTGTGATCAAGTTGAAACAACGGTATATCAATATTTAAATTTTTTAACACAAATGAACCGGCAAAATATATCTTTTATAGAATAATAATTGTATATATAAAACCTGTTTAGTTTTTTTATTTTACATTAAATTTTAATTTTTAAATATGGGTCAATTTTATTGAATTTTTATATTTTTTTAGAGCAAATTAAGTAAGTAAAATAAATTAAAGAAGTAAAAGCAAACCTTTTGACAGGAAACCATTCAGTATTAATTATTTGAAAATATACTTTTGTAAGATACATATATATTTTAAATTTTGCAATAATTATTGTTTGCGTCTTAGCATTTTTGCAGCCTACATTGTAAAGCCACAAACATCACATAATCATCATCTCTTATGCTTGCTCATAACTGTTACTAAAACAGGCAAAACTCTCCATACAGTAGTGCCACTCAGTGTAAGCCTTCTGGCATCCATTGATTACTCTGGCTTGCACTGAGTGGCACTACTGTATGGAGATTTTTGCCTGTTTTTATATCGTAAAGCAAAACTTAAAAAGTTCAAAGGGAAGTAGGAAGACATGCATTGGATACAGATGTATGGACAACAAAAGAGGCAATTCAAGGAGAAATGAGATGGTCAAGTTTTCATATGAGAGATGCAAAAAGTAAAATGAAAATGTTTGGTAGATTGCAGTTTATGGATAATAAAAGAACAGCTAAAATAGTATTTAATTGGGTTATGAGTAAAGGGCAGGTAACAAGATGGGTGAGAAAGGTAATGCGGTATGCAAAAGATTTGGATAAAGAATTTATATCAGTATATTTGTACAAAAGATGAGATGATTGTGTTAAGAGGATTGTCGATTGTTGTAGTAGTAAGGAATGAGATTAAAAGAATAGATTAATTAATAAAGAATAGAGAGTTAGATGGAGAAATAGTATGGAGAGTAAAAATAGTTTAAATATATATAGAAATAAACTGAATATTGGGTGTGAGTTAATATATGATAATAGTAAGGAAAGAAGTTTATTATTTAAGGCTCGAACGGGATCATTAGCTACAAGAGAATATACATGTAAATGAAAAAAAGTGGGTGATTTATTTTGTAAATTATGTAAGGAAGGAATAGAAAATATTAGGCATTTATTAATTGAATGTAAATGCTTGAAAACAGAAAGGGTACATATAATGAAGTTATGGAAGAATAAATATGAAAAAAGTGATTATACAGAAAGTGAATTATTGGTTTTTATGCTGGGTTTGGGAAAAGATAAAGGGCATTTAGATATAAAGGCTATAGAATTGACCAAGATTATGTTGTGGAAATGGGATGGAGCAGATTATGGGAAAATCTAGAGTGGGGAATGGAAAATAAAGTCGCTAACAGGTTTATCTGGGCATAATTGCTGAGATATTCTTGACTTCATTTAAGGAGAAGCCACAATACATCACATCACAGATTTGCTATTTAAAAATAAAAGTATATGCAGAAAGTATGAGGGCTTTTTTAAATTTTATAACCCTACTATATTAGTGATTATGCACAGGGCCGGCGGAAGCGGGCATGCAACGCATGCTAGGCATGCAGGCGCTGGCAGAAGGAGGCGCCATCACTGAGAGATTAGCATCTGAAAAAGAAGGCGTCATCCCTGAGAAATTAAAACTCTACTAACAAAAATACTCACATTTGAAGAATATTATTCTCAAATGTTTATTTACAAAAATTATTGAGAGTAGATTATTGAAAATCATATGAAGTCATATTATATCTTATTAAATGACACACACAAGCAGGCCTGCACACAAGCTCTGCTTAATATTAAAAATATAAAACAATCAAATCTATTATTTATCATGAACAATAAACTAAACATAAAGTTTATTATATTACAAATTTCATATTGTAATGTTTATATATATATATAGTACTGCTTATAGTAAACTATAAGTAACTTTCTGCTAGCAAATATATAAATAAACACACACTAAAAAGTATTATAAATTAGAACTTATGTATGTATATGCGTATATATATATTAGATCATGTTTGTTAAAAACAGACAGTGACGCAAATAATAAATATGAAATTTAAAAAAAAAAAAAATCTAAATTTGCCGTGTTAAATTATATATTATTTCATACAAACCGTTTGTATGAAATAATATATAATTTAACAATCAATTTTATGCTATTTTTGATATCAAAAATAGCATTACATCGTGCATTCTTTCTAAAAATCATGACTTTTTTAAAACGCCACGGGACACGGTCGGGTCACCTTAGTAAACATACATATTGACAGGGGCACCAAAATCAAATTTGCATGCGGGCGCCTAGTACCCAGCGCCGGCGCTGATTATGCATATAAATTTATATGTGTGTGTATATGTTTTTTTTTTTTTTTTCAAAATTTTTAATATGATAACATCATATTATGAAGGAAGCATTGGAAGAAATTGAAACCTCGTGGGAGGAGCTGGTAATATTTTTCATATCATAAATCATTTTAGAGGATCAATTCTCTGAGTAAACAACCATTCAGATGCAGTTCCTGAATAGTAATTACTTGTCTGCTGGAAGTAATTTAACAAGTAAGGTTATTCTTAAAGTGATTCAGGTTAATAGAGATTTTTTTAATCTTGAGGGCATGAACTTTATGTATATCATAATTATTATGGAAAATAATTATCTTTAAAAAAATATATTCTATATGATAAATTAAATATGCAAATAAATAATAATAGAATCTTACATCTTAAGTTTTAAATTAAGAAGCTATCTATCCTTTTATCATTTATAAGGTGTCTTGCTGAAGGCGAATAATCTTTAATATCAGCTATCTAAATATCACTTTATATTATTACTGTTAATAATTATTGTTTCTATATGTAAACTTATTAGCAATATGGTGATTTTTGAATTCACTGTAGATGATATTGTTATTTCTTCATTGTTTGTAGTCCATAGACAACTTCCATCTAATTATTCAATGAACATACAATCTTTATGGTTATTTTGTAAACATTAAATCTTAATGATGACGATAACCATCTTGACAAAATAAAATAATGCTTATTAACATTAGCATGGGATTTGGGAATTCTATCAAAAGATTTTTAATGGCGTGGATGGCTGAAGAGTTGGAGCTTGGAATGGATTGAAGCCTGTCCATTAAAGTATAAGGATTTTCTATTTTAATATAAAACTGAGCACTGATTATATATATATGTATGGGAGATGGTAGTCTGGACCAACTGATGAGTGCTGGTTTAGCAAAAATATGTGTATTGGTGATTACTTATCTTTTCTTCATGTGTATGGCCATGTGTATTAGTAGTATGAGATAGTGTCGATAGTGAAGGGGCTTGAAAGTCTGGTTTCACTGGCCCTATATTTATTAACATTAACTGAAAACTCCTGTCTATTTTGAATACAACTTAGCGAATGTTTCATTAAATATTCCCCCATATTTGAACATTTTATTTTTACAATCAAACCTTTTTTGTATATATAACTAATTTTACATTATTAATTACAAATATAAGCTTTCAAGTGATAAAATTTTTTAATATATAGATTTTAAAATAGATATATAAATATGTATGTGAGGTTCTTATCTATAACAATAGAGGACACCACCATTGGATATAAATGGAAAAATAGGGGTGATTCATTTTGTAAATTATGTAAGGCAGGAATAGAAAATATTAGGCATTTGTTAATTGAAGTAAATGCTTGAAAACAGAAAGGGTACATATAATGAAGTTATGGAAGAATAAATATGAAAAAAGTGATTATATAGAAAGTGAATTATTGGTTTTTATGTTGGGTTTGGGAAAAGATAAGGGGAATTTAGATATAAAGGTTATAGAGTTGACAAAAATTATTTTGTGGAAATGGGATGGAGCAGAATATGGGAAAACATAGAATGGGGAATGGAAAATTAATTGGATAACAGGTTTATCTGGGCATAATTGCTGAGATATTCTTGACTTCATTTAAGGAGAAGCCATAGTACATCACATCACATCTTATTCAAAAATTTAGAAGGATGAAATATTAGATATTTCAATTTTATGTTATTAAGAAAGGATATATTTAAGATCAGTTATTTTGAAGAGTATTTTATTTATTATTTTGATAAAAGCAGTTTCTTTTTACCCAGTAGAAACTACTTCTGGTTGATGTCACAAACATTTTAAGAGATGACTTTTAAAAAAATAAAGTGTTTTTGAAGACAATGTCCTCTTAATGACATAGTTTTTGGTTTAACAAAAAGATTGCATCATAACCATTAATTTGTAAATAAATAACTAATTACATTTTTTCTTCACAAATCTACCATAATCAGTCATTTATCCTTAGGCTAAAACACTTGGCCAATCAGAAATTTTAATTTATATTGACTTCTAAGTTATCTCTCATAGCTGTATCATGTATTATTAGGGTATTGTTAATCACGCAAAAAGGTTCCGATACTGCTGACACTTGCAGATACATTAAAATTACAGCAGCAGGAAAAAGAGACACTGCAAACTACCACATACCATAATATAGGCTTAAAACAACTTGGGGAAGATAGTGATCATAGCGCCATCATAACACCTAAAATGTCAAAATCAGATGGAGATACTGCTTACTTTCATTCAATTCACAAATGCTTTCATTCAATTTGCAAATGCTTTTATTTAACTTACAAATTCTCTTTATTTATTTGGCATGTTAGTTACCAATGGAAATGTGGTATGATAGTGCAATATTTCAGGGTTGTTCGGCCTAATAATTGTTGCAGGCCAAAAATCAAAATGCATTGATGTTAGTTAAATATGTTTTCAGTGATTCACAATAGGTGACAGTCTGTTTTTTAAAAATATACTTTTCATGGAATTTCATGATCAATTCAATATAACATGTTTAAAATAGAAAGAAATGAAGAATGGAATTTGTTTTCAAATCTGCTTTCATATACACCAAAATTTTTTTAATGATTTATAAAACAAGTGAATTTTAAATTTGAATGAAAGTTTCAAAAAATCAATTGAAAAATATCCTGATACTGGAAAATAAAAAAAGTAATACATATTAAAAATATATAACATTTAAGTACAATTATGGTTGTTATATATAACTTGAAATAAAAGCTTGGACATCCATAAATTAATTAATTTCATCACTATTTTTAAAATTATGATCTTATTAAATAATTTATGGATGCCCAATGCTTTTATTTCAAATTTTCTATAATAATGAAAGTTATGCTTAAATATATATGGATTGATTTTTAGAATGGTGATCATGTGATGTTTAGCGGTTTAATAATAATTGTCATTCCTGTTTTTATTAATCATGCTCCCCTTCTTCCTTTCTTGATTGCAGAAATATTCTTTTTATTTTTGAAATTTCTATTCTCTTCTATAGCTGTCTTTGTTATATTATATTTGTTTAAAACTTCTATTCCACCATGCATAAAGACATCAAAATTAGTAACTATCTTTGTTAATAAACTAAAGTGGGCTAAAATGATACAATAATATCTATCCTAATAAATGACTAGAAATAATCAGTAACATTTTTATCTAAAGTTATTTGTGTCAAATGTGGGAGGACAAGAAATATGGCATTTGTAAACTAAATTGTAGCAATCTTATATTTTCTTGTCCGATAATTAACTTATCCATATGGCTGGTTTCTTTTTTAATTATTATTTTAGCATTATAAAATTTCCTGCATACATTGCTTTAATTTTTATAGATTTTACTGATAGGTTGATCCTTTTCTTTTGTTTTCTTACTATCTCTATTGATGTTTTTTGTATTGACTCTGTTATCTTCACATTGATTTCATCCATATCTAAATCATAAATCAAAGTCTGTTATCATTTTAATTAAAATGTTAGCATCAATTTATAAAATTCTGTAGTGTAAACTTTACTACACCACTCTCTTGCAAGGTAGGGACTGGTTTCTATCCACTTTTAACACCTTGTGGGGGGATGTAATTATAAACATATCATCTTCAATACTTTTTTTTCAAAATGGTGGAGGAAATAGAGAAAAAGTAGAGAATAAGATCTGATGAAGACTGCTAGGAACAATTGAAACTGTAAAAAATAAATAAATATATTTTGCTTTAAAGTGTAAGAAGAGTGAAATGTTATTATATGTTATAAACATATCACCAATTATGTGTGAAAAAGATCTCTAATCCTCAAGATACACATAGAGAAATATTATTTATTATTGGATACTCTCTAGTCTAATGAATAACTAACAAAAAATTGTTAGCATCAGTTTATTGGGTAATGTATGAGATTAGAGAAATCAATTGTTAAGACTGATTTTGCTATTGCTTTTATCTCTTTAACTAGCTTTGCATAAATCTCATATCATATAGCTTATAAATCATTAATTTATTTCCTGTGTTCATTCTATTAATTAATAAATTCTTCTATTCTTTCTACTTTTATGCCACCTAGTGTAACCTTTAATAACCAATAGATGTCAGATGATCGTACTTAATTAACTCTTACCCTTGCTATCCTATTCAAATGTCATCAGACTAGTTCCCAGCTTATGACAAGAGTCAGAATTTACTCATGAATAGCAATATGTGTAAGATCATGTGACATTTTATTGGTCATGTGATGTAAACTGATATATGCATGGATGGTGACATTTCTTAAAGTAGTTGTAGAAATTTTGTGTTCCCTGCTCGACTATGTTATATACTATAAGCTACCATTAACACTCATCATTGGTGTAGTGCTCTTTTGTGTTTTGGTACTGTGATAGAATGGTGGGTTTTGGAATTTAAAATCCCTGAATCGGGCTACAGCACTCCTTCTGGTGTTCAAATTGAACAATAAATCATTTGATTTTTTAGCAATAGTTTATAATATATCGATCGAATGGTTTATTGCTTGGGATGTTCATTAAGAAGTTAAAGGATACGAAGTAGCAAAGCTGGCCGTTAGCCGTGATTCTTGAATTCCAAAATCTGACATTCTACCATAGCATCAATCTATTTAGGATGTCTTGATTTTCTTAATACAATCCATTTTAGCATCCATTTTGGTAGATTGACATTATGAAAATGAAATTTTTATGTCAATAAGATGCTCATTTAAGTTTATTATTTTAAAAATAAGTCAAAATATTATTGCATTACTTGAATCGTGAAAGAATTTCTTCGAACACACATATATATGAGCATTAGGTAATTTGTATTATACTTCTTTTCTTTTTATTTCAGCTGCTCAAGATATTTTAAAATGGTCAATCAACCAAGATAATCGAGCCATTCAGGTAAATAATTTATTCATAAAATTCTTCATATCTTTTTTTCCTGCCTATATATTTTATTTTATTAATGAGATATATACTTCAGCATATCTAATTATATCCTGCTTATCGCTGGACGTTCAAAGGTTGATTTGATAATGACTTTATGGTAATAAAAAATAATTGTATACGTCGTTAACAAATAAATAAGACGTCAAAACAGTTTAAGAAAAGTTTTGATCAATGCTTATTTAAATAAAAAAAATTGCATTTTTATTTCTTATTTTCAATTCTGATCGTAAAAAACTTATAATATAAGAATAATTCTAATTTCTTAGCTACCATTAATAATAATAGCGCGGTTAATAGATTGGAAAACCACGTGACATAAAAGCTCTCTGGTGGTCGATTGAGCATTTAAGAATTCTATTTGAAATGATATTACTTTGAGCTCTTTTCTCTATTCCAGCACTAATCTATCCAGGATATTTTTTACATTTGAAAATTTTCTTTTTTTTTTTTTTTCATTTATTTCTCATACTCATTTTTTTTTTTTTCTCTATTCCAGCACTAATCTATCCAGGATATTTTTTACATTTGAAAATTTTCTTTTTTTTTTTTTTCATTTATTTCTCATACTCATTTTATTTAAATAAACTTTACTTGTATTATTATTTTGGTTTAATTTTTGTTGATGAGATATGGTTGGTGATACCGGACAGCATTTATCAGTCTAAAAGAGTGAATTGGAGCACATTGCAAGTAGTCTGTTACTCTATCATTTTACCAAACCAAGCAGAATTTGCTGGAAGTGCTAGCTATATGGTGTTTGCCATTCGACTACTATCCCACAATGAATTCAATTACTAGCTCAAACTATCATATTGACCTTTGAGCATTTTCCATGCTTCCATCCATATTATAATGACCATGTACATGTGCGTATTATATACATATGTTACTAATTTTTATTTTAACATATATAATTTTTGTGCTATGGTGGTGATATTTTACGTAATGGATGATGACAATCACTCTTGATACATTAATGGTCTTACGTGATCGAGCAATGGTCTTGCAGATTTAAAGTTTACAAATGATTTGGCGACATCAGCATAGATTGAGTGATCAAGAGAAGAGAAAGTATTTGAATAATCCAAGGTTTTTTTTTTCTTTCTTATTTCCACCCACACATATGCCACACTTTATTATTCTGGACAGAAATAAATTAGAAATTTTAATTGTAGAAGTGAACTGAAGAAAATGATAAATTAAATGAAATTTTAATAAAGTGTTATTTGAGTTGTACTAGACAATGAGTTTAAATAGCCTTTAAATAACTCACCTGAAAGGCATCTGTAGTCTCTCAAAGAGAAACTGCAAAAAGGTATCATTTACTAGGTATATCAATTGCCAAGTGATTTGACATTTATTATGAGCTCTTTTATCTTTTGTATAGCTGCCCTGAAAAGGGTGCAAACTGATGCTATGAATGAATTTTGATATCACTTTTGCTGCAAAATGTCTGCACATGCTGTTTATTTGATAAGTGTCAAATGTGCTTGTCCTCACAACTTTGACACAAATCCTTTAATGAAAGTATATTAATAATTTTTATTAGTCATTCATCAGATTAGAGATTATCCAATAATGAATAATATTTCTGTAGAAACCAGTCCCTACCTTGCGTGAGAGTGTTGTAGTGAAAATTAAAACTACCAGAAATATTATTCATTATCGGACAATCTGCACATGCTCTATCATTTCAAATCTGCCTATGCTTTAAATACAGTCTCCGCTGATCCATTGCTGATTAAGTAGAACATTTTCAAGCCTTTATCTAATCCAATAAGGAAACTTATACCATTAATTTCAAGAGTATATCGAGCGTTGAAATTTATTTGTTTGCTAGCAAATTCACCAACGTGAAGTTTGCATTTGAAGAATCAGAACTTCAATTTACTGTCACTGGTGTTCTGAAGCACCTGTTCCTACTAAAGGTGTTTTATCAGCTTTAATTTATGTGTGCACATGTATGATTTAAACTTAGTGGATTGGAGTAAAAATATTTTGATCACCTTTAATAAAAGAATGAAGCAAATTTCATCTATTGGGTCCCAACATTAGCCTGTGTTCAAAAAAGAAACTTCTGTTTTCACACCAAAATTCTTTTACATCAAAAATTCCAATTTGAAATGCTTTTTCACCCTTGTTTCATTTTTTAATGAAGGACAGTTAACATTCAATTACTGATTTATATTGGTTCAGCAGTGGATGAGACTATAGGCTGGCTATCTGAAAAAATAAAATTAAGTTTTATTTATTCTAAATTCCAACTTGGATTTCATACCTGATAAGCTAATATGTTATAACTAAACCATAGATCCCTCCCCATAGTAATTAATTATTATGTTTGTAAGGGATATAGGAGTGAAATATATAAATATGTCATTAAAGAAAATAATTGACAAGTTTTATTGCTCAATGTTCAAGCACCAGGACCAGGTGGGGACATGGTCATCTCCCACTAGAGCCCACCACTGCAACACATTATGCGGAGGTAATGTGCAATTAATTTTCTTATTTGTATTTTAATGGCAAAATAGGGCGAGATTAGTGGTAGTCTCACCCACT
Source organism: Epiperipatus broadwayi (assembly GCA_028023455.1). Taxonomy (NCBI): domain Eukaryota; kingdom Metazoa; phylum Onychophora; class Udeonychophora; order Euonychophora; family Peripatidae; genus Epiperipatus; species Epiperipatus broadwayi. The sequence goes on from JAQFVV010012706.1 coordinate 583,666, forward strand.
GAAATGTTTTTTTTCTGTTACCATCATATCTTTTTTTTTTAATGGAATGAAAGATAGGACTGATATAATAGCAAAAGATTTTTTTGATGAATGCTATTGATAATATGAAAATTAGGTAAACAGATTTAAGATTCTAAAAAAACCTTCTTAATTTCCATGCTTTAAAGAAAGATATATTTAAAATTGCAAATCAATAAAACAAATGATGAATAATCAATCACTTGAAAAAGTAAAACCTACAGCAGAATTTATGGGAAAATTATTAACTTGATTTATTAAAGGGGATTTGAACACAGACTTTCAAACTCCCTTCAGTCATCCACTCTATCCTATACAACTGAAGCACATGACCACATACATGTGAAAAAGATAAATGATCTCAATATATGTATTTTGTGCTGAAATAACACTCATCAGTTGTTCCAGATCATCATCTCCCACACATATATACAGTCAGTGCTCAGTTTATATTAAGATAGCAAATGTATAAACTTTGCTGAACAGGCTTCAATCCTCTCCAACTCTTCAGCCATCCATATTGCTCAAAGTCTTTGTTGATGTCAATATTATTGTCATGTCCACGTTGATCTTAAATTACTCTGACCCTTCATTGTAGGATCTAATATTTCCATTTAAATACACAGAAGAGTGATGGACTTCAACAAGGGCTTTGGCATTCCATTATCAGATTTTCAATGGTATGGATGGCTGAAGAGTTGGAGGTTAGAGTAGATTGAAGCCTGTCCATTAAAATATGAAGATTTGTTATCTTAATATAAAGTGAGCATTGATTGTATATATGTGTGGCAGATGATACTCTAGACTAACTGATGAGTGCTGGTTCAGCACGATATATTGGAGATCTTTTTCCCCCCACATGTTTGTGGTCATGTGTGTTGGTTATATAGGATAGAGTGGATGACCAAAGGAAGCATGAAAGTTTATGTTCAAATCTTCTTTAATTACATCTAGCTTAAATATATACACTATATTTACTTGTATTTAAATAATATGATTTATGTAATTATATTTATTTCGTGCAAAAGAAGATAAATAAAAAGATATCATTTTCAACCATTATCAGTATTTGGAAGATGGAGGTCTCTCAAAGTATAATCCACTTTCTCTGATCTCTACTTCTTCATGCTACATCAATAAACTTTTTTATTTCATACACTATCTTACATGTGATCTCCTTGTAAGTATTTTACAATTTATTGGAATCCAGTTTAAGATTTCAACTGTCTATCTTTTATTTTTTCTAATAATAGGTGTTACTAATAACCATCTAATGATGAAAATTGGACTTATGGTTTAATTTAAATCCTTAGACAAAACTAACCATAATAAAACCAAAATAAAATATGAAAAACTAATTGAAATTATTCTATTTTATAACCATCAGTGTTATCTTCCATTATTCAATGTTCCAAAAGTTTTTTAAATGTTGACCTCAGATCTATAGCTTTCTGTCTCATAACCACTTGTCATTTTCTGGTTATTTTAATTGTCTTAATTCTATTTGTTTTCACCCTAAACTTGCAAATATCTATTTTATTAGGCTTATTCTCATTACCACAAGGCCATCATAGGCTGAACACCTTTGATGCCATCAGGGGCCTAACACCATCAGATTTAAGCAAATGTTAAACAAAAGCAGAAATAGGCAGCACCCTTAGCATAATTCTTTTCTATTATCTAGTAATGTTATTTGCAATAACATTCACTATAATGTAATGTAGTATAATATTTTTTTATAGGATGTTGCTACTCAAATGGCAGAATTAAATAGCATATGGACAGAAGTTCAACGAGAATTTTCTGGTAAAGTTGTTTTTTACATATATGTGTATATATTAAGAAATGATTTATTTGTTCATTACTAAGGTGTTCTAAGTAGTTAGTCTTAGCAATGTTGGCGATGAACTCAATAATTCCTCATTAACATTACTACGACCTTTAAGCTAAAAAGATAAACAATTCATTTTGAGTAAATAAACAAAACTGTTATGCTCAACTTGATCTTTTAATCTTAGAGTGTCACATGATTCCCGAGAATCAAGAACAAAAATTTTATTTGTTAGTTTTGCATTGACTATATAAATCAATTTAAGAAATGAAAATATGCATATCTCATGCAGGGTGTATTTGTTTGATGTCACATGAAGCTGCCTTTTAATTTCACCTGAAGTAATGCTGTACGAAAGACTTGTAATACCTTGCCTTATTGCAATGCTGTACGAAAGACTTGTAATACCTTGCCTTATTATGCCTCATTACTACATTCTATCCTTAGCCATTATTTCCCATGAAAGATGTCAATGTCTTTAGTGTTCTTTTGAGATAATGTTTATAATTTAAGCCGGATCTACCCATATTACAAAAGCTTATGTTTAGGTTCATGATTTTTTTATTGAAAATATGTTGCTAGTCATGCTTTCCCTGACTAAGATAATGCATAAGTGTTTCACATTAGCGCATTTCAGTATGATCACATCTAGTAAGCTATAAACTTATCACCTGATCTTGCCATCATATTTTCAGGATATTAAATAGGAACTTTAAATAACATCCCAGTGTCTTTACATTAATAACAACATATGGTGCTTATGCTTCCAAGAGCAATTATCTTTATCTTATCTCATCACCATCACCTTGTATTGTAAGCTTGATTAATCAATGGATCTCAGAATCTCGTTTAAAGACGATTTTATAGCATTACACTTTCTGCAGTCCATTAATTACTCAAGTTTATAGTGGACAGCTTTAAAGCAGGATGAAGATGATTGCTCTTGTCTTTATATCACGTTATATCAGTACTAATATCTCATGTTCATATAATACAGAAGTGTCTGTGCTAAATTTTTATCCCATGTTTTTAATTAAAGGTTATTAAAATATTTAAAATGATTTGTCATAATAATCTGATAAACATTCATGCTACAAATTGCCAAAAAAAATTACTATCTCTGACTGGCCAAGAATTTGAGTTATTGAAAATGAATTTCTAAATCAAAAGTCTTTATAGGTTGCATTCAGAACGTTAAAAAGAATTTATAGCTTATAATTTTATTCCTTTGAATTGGCATTAGTAGTATAAAGATGAGCTAAAAAGATGAAGTTTTGGGTTTTTTTACACTCCACCATCAAATCCATATTGCATCTTGACATTAACTTCATGAAATTGCTTTTAGATTGTTGAAAGGATATCTGCCCTAAAAATGCAATATGTACTTTTAGCCGGAATATATTATTCAGTAGCATCATTTTTATTTCATATTCCTCATATTGTTTACTCCAAAAATAACATATATCTTCATACACTTATGCCAAAACTATATGTGAATATACTTTGGATGATGACCAGGTAATTTTGAACAGTGTTTGCAACAGACTTTTCAATTAATTGAGTCAAATGCCTTAGCTAAATTTGTAAAGGCAATTTAAAATCATTCTTTTACTCAGAATACTTTTTTTTATTTTCTTGGTAGTAAAAAATCATATTTTAAGACAAGAACAATTCTCCACTTTAGTGCCACCTAGTGTAAGTTTGAGTAATCAGACTAGATGCATGTAAAATCACCATCCTTTGTATTTAGTTTGATAAATAAAATGGAGTCAAGGGTATTTCTGGATGCATATCTGTAGCTCCAAGCTTCATCGATAAAGGCAATAGCCAGAAACCATCTGAGGATAGGGACTTAATTACTAAGGATGGCATGCTTATAGGCATCTGATGATTTCTCATCACCAAAACTTATTCTAGGTGGACTGAAGTGAAAATCTGATCTTGCTTTTATCATATTGTTTAAACTGGGAATTTGGTACCACCTTGTTGCTAAAAACCATATTTACAGTGCTTGATTCTCAAAAACAATACTGATTCTTTAATAACCTCATTTATAACCAAAAATACCTTGCTGTAGGGCATAACAGGAATAGTCCATGATACTATCTATGGTCTTGATTAGCATTTGGTTATTCTTTAAAAATTGGATCAATAAAACCATGTTAAGATTAGATGGTACAACTTCCACAAGACTTTTTATATCTAAAAAATTTCAATATTTTAAAATCTACCATATGACTACAAAATTTGAAATCTTCATCAAGATTTATAGATTTACACTTTAAGATTACAAAAAACTGTTATAACCTCATTAAACTTAAAATACTTATTAAAATAAAATAGGTATTACATATATATCAAAACAATTGTGGAATTAACTCTATAATTATCAATATAAATTTATTTAACACACATTGATTACATAAGTAATATTTACTAAGGCAATAAACCTAAAGCATGTGTTGTTGAAAATGTGAAAGTAGGGACCTCTACAGGTCTTAACCATAAGCTTGTGGTTAAGACCTGTAGAGGTCCCTACCTTCGCATTTTCAACCGCACATGCTTTGGGTTTATTGCCTTAGTAAATATTAATTATCAATATACCAAAAAATAAATAAAAGCTATAAGACTGCTTACCTTGAGTAGCAACTCAAGATGGCAGTATGTGGTAAGGTAAATGACATTTATTTACTTATTTGTATACTGAAAATTATGAAGATAATTTCAGTGATTTGTTTGTCATATATTATTTTGTCTAATATTGTATATACATAGGTATAAATAAGAACTAAAACACAATTACTTATCTAAGTAGTAGAAGTAGCTGAGCTGTATAGATGAGTAATTGCATTTTTTATTTGTTTACATACAGTTTATTTATTTCTTATTGTTTCCATATACACCTGAGTCTCGTTTTATGCGATAGATAGGTTCCTCAGAAAACACGCGCAAACGAAATCGCGCAAAAATAGACGTAACTTACATTGAAAAGGGGGGATGCGGTCTGTGATTTTTCAAAATTCGCGTAAAAGCAAAGCACCAACGTAAAATTACTTTAAAATTTGTGCAAAAAAAAAATAAGGAAATAAAATATGACTAATAAAAAATTTCAAATTTGAAAAAAATTGATACAAGACAAACTTTTTTTATTTATAATATTTAATTTTAATTCAAAATAATATATTTTTATGCATAATTTACAGTACAGTAATTTACATTTTTTTATACACGTTTTAATTATTATCGCTATTTGCCAAAACACACGTTCGTTTGCACTCTCATGTTGTGTTAATGTTTTTCTGTTGACAACGTAATTAGTAATTAATCTTTGAGATGATGATTTTATTAATTGTTTATGAACTTAGACTTATGATAATAAAAAGACATTTATTCACAACTGCTGGGAAAAATTTAATTAAAACTAACAACTAAAAATTAAATTCTTATTTTTATCTTTAATTTTCAATTCCGTTTAAAAATTAAATTTCACATCACATTATTTCAAGTCGCGTAAGTAATTTTTCAATTGTTAATTACAATTAAAAATCAGATTTTAATTTTTAATTGTCAAATTTAATTGTGCCCACTGCTATTACTAACCTTTTAAAAATAAACTTGTGGACACTAAACGATTAATAATTGATTACGTTCTTTTTTAAAAAGCAAAAACACAAGATGTGATTTAAAATGCAAAATTAATACACACAATGTTTGAACAAATTTACATTATAATCTTGTAAAATTTAATGTGTGTATACATAAAATGTGGAAATTATGATTTTAATTTCATTATTGCATAAAATCTTACTATTATAAAGCACTGAAAATATTGAAATTACTAAGTTGAAAGTCGAATTCCAATAATGTGCTATTACTTTTAATATAACGTAAGTGCACAAAATTTATTATTTAAAGTAATAGCTCAATATCGGAGTTTGACTTCCGGTGAAACACGAATCGCGCAACTTCAAAATCACGTTAAATAAGTCCGCATAAAAAGAGACCCAGGTGTATATATATATATTGTTAATTATATGTTGGGTTTACATACAGTTTATTTATTTCTTATTGTTTCCCTATATATATATATTGTTAATTATATGTTGGATTTACATATTTAGGTTAATTATTAAATGATTTGAAAAAATTTCAAACTTTTTTAAAAAAATTTTAAATACGTTTAGTAATAAATAATAGCGCACATATTGGAATATAAGCCAATAAACATCACATGACCACCACTTCTTATGCTTGTGTATAGCTGTTGGTAAAACAGGCAAAACTCACTAGGCTTCTCACTGACGAAGGCCACAAGCCAGAAACTAGTCTGGGGATTTTCGATGAGTAGGACTAGATGGGGATTTTATGCACAAGCCTTCTGGCATCCATTGATTACTCTAGCTTGTTGTGGGTAGCAATACGTATAGTGAGTTTTGCCTGTTTTTATATTGGAATATAACAATGTTTTGAGGTATATTATTCATGTCTTCTTATGTGGTCTGATAGTAGTAGCATGGGAATCAAACCTGGGACTTTTAGATTTTATGCATATTGAATTTAAATCGATGTTCAAAGCAATCAAGCCTTTGGCTGACTAGGTTAGTGTCTTTCAGTATTCATGAATTTAGATAAAGGTCCCAGATTTGAATTCCATGTTAAGGCAATCACTAGTCAGACCAACAATATCTAAAAAATAGAGGAGTATGATACCACTTGAAACCTGGCATCTGTGTAGTATTACTAAAAGATGATAGTATTTGAATACTTTAAATAAAGTTTGAATTTTTCTAAAAACATTTACAGACAAATACATTATATATAACAAATAGTTACCACAATGTTTTGCTAATTATATATGTGAAAAAGATTGCCAGCAAATCACAGCAGTAGAGAGAGAAAATAATAAACCCTGGAAAAAAGTGTAAAGGAACCAGGTGGTGGTGATGTGGAGGGGGTGGTGAATAATTAATATATTCAATGTAAATGTTAAAAATATAAAGAAATTCACATATCAAGAGATCCAGAGTATAAATCAACATGCAATCTAAATATATATTCAACTTTAGAACAAAATAGCTTCTTTGGGGTTGGCTACTTCTTAGTGAAGTGCAGGAAATGCTTAGAATATGTGGTTTCAGCCAATTGTTATGTAAACATTAAAAGTTATACCTAAGAGGCTGAAAATCAAATGCACTAGGAAGCTCTTCCTTGATGACTGAAATGCACAATGTTATAAAATACAAGGGATAGGAAATTATCAGAAGTTTTTCCATGCAGTTTGTTGTTAAAAGAGTCAGAAAATAACTTCCTAGGCATTTAATTTGGTTTTTGAGAATCCATATGGCTTTAAATGCCTACTGTGCTTTATATTCATAATTTACATCAATTTTTAGAATAAGTTTTGGGAGAATCTGCAACTTTTAAGTTTATTTTGCCCTTTACCTGAGAAGTGGCCAAAGATCTATTGTGAAGTTAAAAGATTAAATCTATGGATTAATCTTTCCTGGTGTTTCATTTTTTTTATCTGTTTTGATAAGTTTATTGGTCTGAATTCTGTTCAAATATATATATTCAAGATTTTTTGTTTTTTTCAGAGCATCACTCATTTCAACTTCACCATATTATAACTGTCCACCAGCACAGAATCTCAGAATACTCTTTCTTTATGCATGCATTTCGCAAACAACATTCACCCATCAGGTGAACTAGAGCTTCACTTCTCAGATGATCTAGAGGTATCAAAAGTCTGAATATTTACTTGCGAGTTGACAGTGTGCTATATTTTACTATACCATTTTCATAAAATAAAAAAAGTAAATTTTATTGCTCTGGAGTTCAAAGAAGATTGAGTGCCGGAAGTTTCATAATTGGATGGAATCAATCTGAAATTTTACTGCACCAGAATCTGACACTCGTCGTTGTATTAAACCACACAGGAAACCCCTCTCATGTAAGTTAAGGGAATCCTTTACATCACTCTTAAAATCTTGTAGAAGATTAACAATCTGTAAATATATGTTTTCAAGCTTTTTTCCTGCGAGTGCAATCCTCATCTTAAATCCAGTCAACTATCAGTGCAGAAAGCTACATCACTTTCTCTCACTATCATTGCATTTTGCGAACGACCCTTACACTACACTTGATAAACGTCCGAATCTTCATTCCCATGTTGAAAGATCAATATCTTTTACTACACCACTCTTACACAAAATGGTTTTTATAAACTTTTGACATGTTGTGGAAGAATTGTAGGTGAATGAAGATTCTTACAGACTACAGATATAAGCTACATTTTACCAGAGTTCATTTGTCTTTGATTCATAGTATTAATGAACTGATGCATCAACTCTAGCAAAACATCAATAGTACTATGAATCTATGCGTGGATGAATTTAGATGTCATTTATATAATCATCATCAATCATTATCAATGCATTGCAGATTGAAGATCTCTCCAATCCATCTCCAATCTCTAGCCTCTCTTCTTCACATCACCCCTGCATACTATCATTTCACCCATTCATCTCACATATGATCTCTCTCTGGGTCTTTTACTATTTATATACACAAATTTATATATATATATATATATGGCTTGATCACAAAGAAATTTGTTCTTAAGTAAAAGTTGATCCTTTGATTTCTCTATGAGGCCTAAAAATAACAGAACATAGCAAATGCCTAATGTTGTCTCTCGTATATTCTTGTCTTTACTGCTATTTTTACTATATGATTGTTTACTGGCAAATGAACATGAATAAACTACTCACCAACATGTATCAGTCAATGTGGTAAGTTTATTGCCTTCTTATCTTTGTATTTAAGATAAAAAAAACACTTTGGTGTTTTCCCTCACTTGCCTGATAATTCTTAACTGATATATCAGTTGTGCTTTCTTGAAGGCGTAATAAATAGGTGTGAATGATCTTCCTTTTTTAGATACTTACAATTGGGTTGTTTTCTCATCCCTGGTGTTCACCTCGAGATGTCGCTATTTCTAGGTCAATTCCTTGAAATATACCATTTCACCGGCATTCACCCAACAAAAGAGGAATTTTTCTACGTTATAAATGCAGAAGAGTCCTCGCGTTATGTTGGACGGAGGCGGTGGCGGCGGCAGAAGCCAACACAAAGAGACTTCTTTCTATGATAAAACACAGAAAGAGTTCCCGACGGCTGCCGGTTATGGCTTTTTTTTTATATGCTAAAAGGAAAGAAAGAAATGCCTTGATTGGCTGCCGTAGTGGTAGATTTTGTTCATCATTTTTGCATAATAGTAGAATATCTATTTTCTCTGTAGTTTCATGTGAGAGTGTGTGTATTTGAAGCAGTCGTAGTTTTTTAAAATTTGATAAGACGTCTATTTTTTTTAATGTGTTGTAACTTATTTTACTGTTGTAAGTTTAGTAATAATGTCCTGACAATTCCATTATGAAGGGTAACTCTCAAAAATTGCTTTTAAGGGTGCGGAACGGAAAAATTTCAAGGATCACGCGAAAAGTACAGTTTTCACGAGAATTCGTCCATTACCAGTTACTTTTGCTATATATATACGCACAAACAAAAACAACCCAGTGTCTAATTATTAGTAATTATTTGTCCAAAAAAGAAAATTAGTCGGGTATTATTATTTATTTTTTTTACATTTATTATTTCAAAATAAGATTAGTTTTTATATCTACACACTAACAAAAACAACCCAGTTCCTGATTAATTACTGTCTTTAAAAAAATAAAGAAAGCAAATTCAACAGGGTTTGATTTTTTCTATGGAGTATTTGAATTATGGTTTTTTTTATATATACACTAGATTTACCAAAAAAAAAAAAAAAAAGAAACCCATTTTCTGATGAATTACTGTCAAAAGAAATGCAAATTAGTCAGCTATCATTTTTAAATTTAGTATTTCAATAACGGTACCCTTTTTATATTGACAGACTTAACAAAAACAACCCACTTTCGGATTCATCACTGTCCCCCAAAAAAAGAAAACGGAAATTAGTCGGGTATCATTTTCAATTGAATCTTTCAATGACAGTCCTTACTAATAGTAGTCGGGTATCAATTCTAAATTGTAGTATATAAATAATGTTACTTTTGATAGATTCAGAATTATGTCTTGCTTTTTTAATAAAATGATTGATTTACTCTTGACCAAAAATACCATAACTTTAAAAAAAGACACACATAAAGTCCCAAAAAAATATGAGAAAAAGCCCCGTAACTTTAAAGACACACACACAAACTAAAAAACAAGATAAGATTAATAAACATTGACTTATTATGTATTGCTTTTGAATCAAATTATTGATTTACTCTTGCAAAAAAAATACCGTAACTTTAAAAAGACACATATAAAGCCCCCCCAAAAAAATTAGAAAAACACCGTAACTTTAAAAACACACACACACAAACTCTAAAACAATATAAGATTAATAAACATTTACAAAAATGAAAAAACTAACATCAAATAATAGTATTAGTTAGTAGAATATTTTATTACAAATTTAAGAAATCAGATCTTTTTATATCAAATTGACCATTTAGGTCCGGCCGGAATCGTTATATGTATAGGTTTTTGATTAGCATCAACGCCATCCCATGGCGAACACCAGGGATGAGAAAACAACCTATAATTGTAACAGACAAAACCTGGTCACCAGAAGCAGAGTGCTGTGAATTCCTTATGGACCTAGGCTGCTATTTGATGATGACTTTATTTAGCTACCAAATACTGTAGGTCACTTTCAAGTGAAGGAATAACACGTATTGGAAGAAGAACTATCTAATATTATATGGGATATTATTTTGTGAAGTTAGAAGAAAAGATGGAAGACACAATTGATTTGAAAAGTAGACACGTTCTTTACTATAAGGCACAAATAATGTAAGCATTTGTGAAATGAAATTCATTGTGAATAAAAAATGGAAGAATAATGTTATAGAGATTGATAGTATAGTTATTGAACTTAGTGGCTAAATGCAAATAGTTCAGATTTAAGCTTCAATGTGATAAGGAAGAGGTTGAGGATTTATAGGTATGTAGAAAATACTTTCGATTACCCAAAATAACATAAAAATTATCATGGAAGAATTTATCAAAATTGGAAAATTATTGAAAGATGAAAGTGATGTGAATAAATTTGGTTATAATGGTGGAAATGAGAGAGAATAGGTTGGTATTTTTAGATCTAGTGTCTGAAACTACCCCAGCACCTCTCTGAGGAGTGCCAAAGCATTAAACCATTGGTTAGGGGTTCGGGGGTGTTTTCTGATAGAGATATTTTAAATGCTTTCTCTCGTTAAGCATTTATCACAAAGCTTGTTGAGCAATTAGCAAAGCAATTTGTTTACAGACTTAAGGGTTAGCAGAAAAGAAAAACTGAACATTATGAATTCTTTGTTTGAGAAAAATGCTAAATGAAAATGGATACAAGCATCTTGAAATGCATATTTTCTGTTACTCAAAATATAATCTTCTGCTGGATTTTCAATATAGAAAATGATCATCAATCAATGATATGTAAGATACATGTTAAATGAAAAGTGAGAGACAAAACTATATAAAAAAAAGTTAGTGCCATCCTAATGAATTTAAATTAAATTTTACTAATCATTCTAAAATACTGATAGATTTTGAAGATGATTTAAACTTAACTAAGATTAGTAAAAATAAAGAGAATTCAATAAATTTTCAACTGAGATAAAATAATATATAAAGAAAAGAAGGAATATGAAAATACAATATTCAAAAATTATGCATTAAAAAGAATTAAATGTCTGGAGTTCCACAGAATGATACAAAAATAATAATAGTAATGATATAAAAAAAAATATCATTGCGTATTGGTAAGGAAAGCTATAGAAGAGAATAAAATGTTCCAAAATATAATTCACATCTTGGGAAAAAAAGTTATCTCAGCAGCAGGAAGAAAAGACAGAACTACTAAAAATGAGAGGTGACATCATAAGATATGTAGAAGAATTATGCAAAGAATTAATTTTGTAATAAAGTTCAAGAAAACAAAATAACTACTACAGTTACTACATCTTCAGAATTGCCACACCATGAAATTATGGAATTTATTATTGATATTATGTGATTGAAGAAGTAGAATTGACAAAGCTATTTATAGAGCTCGCAAAATAAGCTCTTAACAAGCTTTGAGAATATCCCTAACCCCAGATAGGTTTCTGCTAGTGGCTTCCTCAGTGAAGTGCTAAGATATTCAAGCATTGGATTAAAAATACCAGGACAAGCCCAGCACTTTATCTAATGGATAACTATTTAGTAGAAAATCTGAAATTTTCAGACATCCATATATCTTTCAATCCAGCTATCTAATTTAGATAGCCGTATGAGACTGAACTAAAATAGGTCATGTGACATCTGATTTGATTTCTTTTTGTAATTGGCAAAACTATATTTTAAATGGCTAAATGATACAGAATAATATGGTAATAATATTGATATTCTGAAATTTTCAGACATCCATATATCTTTCAATCCAGCTATCTAATTTAGATAGCCGTATGAGACTGAACTAAAATAGGTCATGTGACATCTGACTTAATTTCTTTTTGTAATTGGCAAAACTATATTTTAAATGGCTAAATGATACAGAATAATATGGTAATAATATTGATATTTAAGGAAGGTAGAAACAAAATATTTAAAAATTGCAGACCTATCAGTCTTCTATCAGTTTATGTATAATCTTTACCAACCAAAAGAATAAACTGGATATCAATCACAATGAATCATGTCCAAGAATAGAGAGAGGGCAGACAAAAAAACAATGAATATAAATTGCCATTATCTTTAGAATCTGTAGATTATAAAAGATTTCATTCTATAATAGATCTACACAGTTTGGCACAATTGGTAGAGCATCTGACGTGGGATCTGGAGATCTCGGGATTGATTCTGGCACTTGCAGTTCTGGTGCTCAAACTTCTTATGAACTCCCGAGCAATAAAGCCATTGAGCATCTGACTTGAGTTCAGGAGATCCCAGGATTGATTCTGGTGCTCAAACTTCTTATGAACTCTTGAGCAATAAAGCCATTATCATTTTTTAGTCCTATGGAGTTTGGCATCGTTAGTAGAGTGTCTAAATTGAGATCAGGAAGTCCCAGGATTCTGGTACTTGTAGTTCTGGTGCTCAGACTTCTTATGAACTCCTGAGCAATAAAGCAATTAGCCATTTCTTCATGTCAGTTATATTTCCACAGTGATTAAGGTTTGAACTATCAAGATGAAGAACCAGGATACTGTCATATTTTGAAAAATGTTCACCAAAATGCTACAGCAGTGCTAAAATTCCACGATAACATTAACAAAATAAATATTGATTAGTATGTATGGCAGAGTGATTCCATATTTCCAAAACTGTTTACATCAGTCTTGCAAGAAATATTTTGTGGATTAAAATGGGAAACTAAAGACATAAAAATGCATCGATGTTGCATCATCTAAATTTTTCGAATAATATTTTTGTTCATAGAAGTCCAGAACTTCAGGAAAATATGAGTTATCAGATAAAAATAAGACTAATTATAAATGATAAAGAGGACCAAAGTAATGTTCAACGAATTTTTTTAGAACAAGAAAGTTAAGATTAATAATTGTCAATTGTAAGAAGTTAGCAATTATAAATATGTAAATCAGATTACTAATATAGATGAAACTATTATGGATAAACATAAAGTTAAACTTAGAGTGCCTGTTTTAAAAAATATATTTTGACATTAAAAAATATTTGTAAAAAAATACATTAACCAGTTCTTACTTATGGATGTGAAACTTGGACACATAACAGCAATGGAAATACCTCAGGCCCCACAATGAAATATAGAGATGTATGTTGGAAGTAACAAAAATGATTAAAAAAAAAAACACTAGGTGAGAGAATAAATAGACATTGACATTATTAACAAAGTTAAGAGACTGAAGACTTGGCCTGGACATATTGCTTGAAAAGATGATAATATGTGAACAGTTGAAATCTTAAACTAGATCCCAAAATATTGTAAAAGACCTAGAAAGTAACCATATATGAGATGGATGAATGAAATAAAAAGGTTTGTTGGTGCGGTATGGAGATGATAAGTTATGGATCAAAGAATCTGGATTAAACTTGGTAAGATTTTCATTCTGTAGTGAATCAGTAATGGTTTAAAGTGATGATGATATATAGCTTATTGAAATATCAACTGAAACATATGTTTGGCTTCAGCAAGGTAAATTTATTTCAGAATTTTAAACATAATAAGAATTATTGGTAACTAATAATTACGTCGGAAAAATCTTATTGCCTATTACATGGTAATTCTTCTCGTATTTATTCTTACATTGATCAGAATGTAATCGTTTTTTAATCATCTTGATTGTAGTAATTAGTTCGATTAATAAACAAACAACTCACACATTTCAAATGTAGAATAATAGAAAAATATTTTCAGCTGCTAATGACAGTTAGATGGCATACTGATTATTTTAATTAATATCATATATCAGTAATGAGTTTTTAAATAGAATTATAAATGTCAATGATTATTGAATTTTCATTTTTTAAATGCTTTTAAATACTTTCAGAACATTTAAAAGAATTCAAACATGAATTTGATATGATCTTAGAAGGAACAAAACACGTGGACCAAGCTAAAAGTAATCTGGTAAATTTTTTAAAATTTATTTACGCATTAATAAATGTTTTATTATAGATAACGTAATATACTTGATAAAAAAGATTGCACTTGAAATAAATATATATGTTGCGTTTATATTATAGTAATATTCCTGGTCACTTAAGAATAACCCACAACTCTGGAAATAAATATAAAGACATTTATTAAACATATTTACAATACAAATAAATATAAAGACATTTATTAAACATATTTACAATACAATGTATATATAATATTTTATATACAGAATATTTACGAACGTTTAACCACAATTATCCGCCTCCATTACGATTGGCGATCAATCTAAATTTAGCAACTAGCGGGGGAAATTTACGTTTGAGGTGGATGCTGTGATCTCCCTTTAAGGCCTTGACACTTCCAGTCTACAGGTGGCTTGCCACATTTGCAGGTATGGTGATGTCTTTAGTTAGCAGTTTCCTGCTCTAAATATGACCATGCATTATAGTATTCTGCAATATTATGGATAATATGCTGTCATTCAACATCTAATAATTGCCTGACATTGTCTACACGTCCAATAGTTGTTGTCTTTTTTTATAGCGGACTCTTTTATATATATATGTCAAAGCGTTGAGCGGGAAGCAAACCAGTACTAGCTGCTTGAAAGGCAGCTATGTAAACCGCTAGGTTACCAACACTTGACGACTCCTGTTCTTATTGAAAACAATTCCATTTATTGATCTAGATTTGCAATTGGCCTGTTTATGCCATTGGCTATTAATTTTCTTTTACTGTTATATCGTTAGTTAATTTTATTGTAACGCGAATCCAACCTTAATAATTTGGTTTTAAGGTCAAGTCCATTATTTGAGCATAGGTTTTTTCTGAATTAGAATTTCACAACAATATATTTTCGCATTTTAATATTTTTATTAATCATTCATTAGACTAGAGATTGTTCATTAAATATTTCTATAACTGTTTCCAACATTGATAATATAGAGCAGTCCTCTGTTTTAGTGTCATCTATAGGAAAGTTGAATAATCAGTGATTATCAGATGATATTAATATTTAAATCTCCATCATTGGATAGTTTTTGACAGGATCAGTGAGGCTTGAAATTCAAAGCTGGAAGTAAAGCAGTTATGCATCTAACAACTGCTATTCAAACAAAAAGCCTGAGAATTCAGAACATCCTAAAGGCTTTGAACTCCAGCAAAACTGTTGTATAGATCAGATTCCACATCAATTTCTATATATTTTAGTATTCTCAGTTCTTTATTAACTATAGGTACCTATATCCCTTGGCTAGGAATGGTAATAAATCATTTAAATCTTTATTTTATCTAATCTCGTTCAAATCCACTTATCATTTTTCTTAATTCTCTGAATTTCTACCCTACATATAAAACATTTAACAAATGTGCTTTTTTGAGATCTGATTGCAATGGGTCATAGAATAATCTATATTTGCAATTCAATTTATAAGAGTGATAATACTTGGATGAATCCATTTGGATGATATCATTTAGAATAAATATTAAAGATTATTTACTAATCATTTTATTAGGCTATATATTATTATTTAATATTTTAGCCTAGAAAAAACTTGATTTCAGATTAATTTATTGATTATTAAATCCCAGCATGAATATTATTTCTTTTTTATATGCTTGTATTGAAAATTATTCTGTTTTATTGTTCGTCTGTCTCTGAGAAGTCATGTAATTGAATTTTCATCAATTTTCCAATTTCTGATCTATTTGAAATTTTTTATACATATAAATATTCCTGGTGGCAATACATGATTTAGAATTTAACAAAAACCTTTTATTGTACATATATGCATATACAACCTTATATTTCAACTGTCCTGCAGTCTTCTTCAGAACCACATTTACCATAATTTTTTAAAGGTGTTTTTACTTTTAAAAAATTAAGGTAAATGTAGTTCTGAAGAAGACTGCAGGAGAGTCGAAACATAACATTGTATATACATATATGTACAATAAAAGGTTTTTGCTAAAGAGTGTTCAAAATAGCGTGGATAAAGTAATTTAAATAAACTTATGAATGACACCCATTTTCTTTGATCAATGCTAATTTATTTATCCAATAAAAAGAAGTTTATCTAACAAATAGATTGACATCGATACGAGAAGCTGAGCTTTATTTGCAAATTTATTTAAATTGTTCTTTGCCCAAAACTTCTTTTTATCATCACATAATACTAAGAATATGGAAAAAGGGAGAAAAAAAAATTATTTTTTTTTACATTTTTTAGCATAAATAATATTGAACTTTTTTTGATATTTATATGTAAAATAAAACTATGGACAAATAATACCACACTTGATATAGAATGTGTACCTATTGTTAATTGTCAATAAATATTAAATTTGATAAAGCGAAAGATGCTGAAATCATGACAGGGTATATATTTGAAGGCGACATAGAATTGATTTCTGAATATGATCTTGCCTGTAAAGAATAGGTGCACTATATTATCAAACAGCTAATCAAGATTTTAGACTGCCATAGTTTGTTCATAATGCTTCTGAATAGAAATTTATGTGTGCATAAGTAATTGTCAAACCATTTCTTTGAAGTACCTTGCACATTTTATTATCAAACATATCATGCAAGTCATATGGTTCTAAGACTATGAATGTTTATTAATGCTCTGAAGGATTTCTGCTTAATATATTTTGAATATTTATTTAATCCTTTTTTCTTTTTGATTTAGAGCTTTTATTATGTATTGTCAATGGCAAGAACAGGTCAATAGGCAATGATGCTCACTGAATCCAAATGTTTCCATTAAGGTTGGGGATGTGGCAATAAATAGTGAGCCTTTTTGAAGGTAAAGGAGAGAATGTTGTCAAATCTGAAAGATAATATGCGTTCTCCAGAGAACAACTGTTAAACCTGAATTACAGCAGCCTAGTTCTACTAAACAGTCAAAGAAAACTTCTACTAACCTGAACAGCTGTGATCATTTTCTAGATTATAGTTATTTAAGCTAACAGTTAACACTGCAAGGCAAGTTCATAATTAGGATTGAAAGCTGCCAGAAGCAAAGCTGACTCGAGGTAAGCTGTAAAGATATCTAGAAGAGGTGCCCTACCTACTCGCAAGGCAGGCTGTCAAAAACAGCTGAAAATGGGTAGAGAAGTTATAAGGGCACATACAGTCACTTCTTCAACACTTCACATTAGAACTAGTAGCTCTACCACCAGACAGTAGCAGGTGGAATATAGCCAACATTACTCAAATCTATAAATATTGTAAATAGAAATTGAGGGTATGTTTGTATCTATATATTACTAATAAATATAGTATTAAAATATATGTATATTCATTTGTGTTTATATATACAATCATGACCAAACACAACAATTTCATTATCACTGTTTTCACTGTAAATTAATATTTGAAATGTAATACTTCTGTTTGGAATTTCTTTATTACTGGACTACATTCTCTACAAATAAATATGAACACATTAAATTCAATATATACCTTGATCAACCTTTTACAAGTATGCACTAATTTTTAACCTATTATCCAATTTTTGTATAAATTACAGTATATTATAGATAAATAATATGTGATATTTTTTTATAATTTAAGAATGTATTTTAGAAAAAAATTAAAGTTTAAATATTGGTTACTTTAATGAAAGTTTGGAGTCCGTTTGCTGTGGTAGAATTAAATTGAAGCAATCATATGTGACCTTGCTTTTTTTATTATCAATATCGTGATGAAAATAACTGCAGGAAGATAAATAATTACAAAATGCAAATTAAAAACGATTCTAGATTAGTCTTATTTAATATAGAACAAGTATCAATTGGGTATTATAGAATAAACTTGGAGTAAAAAAAAAAAAATATTTTAGTTTATTCATTGAATTTTTGTTATATATTTTTCCTGAATACTAATAAAATTTGTTTTTTGATTACAGTTTTACTTCATAAAATCTAAGCATATTTTTTGTATTTATAATCGGGATTCTAATACAACAAACAATCATAGATATGGTAAAAGAAAACGAGTAGGTTGCTGAAATAGCAATAAGTAAGTTGGAGTCACATAGTTGTAGAGTCAGATGATAGCGGGTAAGGAAGTAATATATACATGTTATTCACATTAAATTTGTTCTGATTTGGTTTAGCAGTAAACAAGTTTTCAAATAAGGAGTGTTGTGTTTTATGTATTAATAAATTTGAAGCTGAAATATATTTAGAAAGAGAAAGAAAAATGGATAATATTTAGGATATTCTACCGCAAGTCAATTTTTCAAATACGTAAAACATTTCTGATAAATGTTTACTTTTAATCTTTTCTTCTCGCCATCTGTTGTTATCACGTTAACTTTATTTGCATTTATTTTCATTATTTAAGTACAGTATAATTTATATAGCTGGTGTTTAGATGTAATACAGGGGATTTGAACACAAACGTCAGCTATCCACCCTATCTCATATAATCAATACACATATGAAAAAGATAAATGATCTCCAATCTCCATATTTCATGCTGAAGCAGCACTCATCAGTTGGTTCAGATCATCATCTCCCACACATACTTATAATCAGTGCTCAGTTTATATTAAGAAAGCAAATCTTTACACTTAAATGGATAGGCTTCAATCTACTCCACTTTCACTTTCTTCAGCCATTCATGCTATTGAAAATCTGATGATGAAATGTCCAAATCTCTTTGTTAAAGCCAATATTATTGGCATGCCCATGTTGACTTTGTCACTCTGACTCCTTATGTATAGGACCTTGTCCATTCAAATACACAAAAGAGGGATGGACAGAGTACAGGCTGAATTTGTATATTTAAATGTAAATATAATTTATGTACTTAAAGTTTAGATGTAATATAGGGGATTTGAACATAGGCTTTCAAGCTCCATTCAGCTATCCATTCTATCTCAGATTTTCAATGGTATGGATAGTTTTGAAGGCTGGAGTAGATTGAAGCCTGTCCATGAAAGTTTGGAAGATTTGCTATTTTAAAATGATCTGAACACTAATTATATATATATATGTGAGAGATAATGATATGGACCAACTGATGAGTGCTTGTTCAACATGAAGTACATATATTTCAGATCATTTATCTTTTTCACATGTATGTGGTCATGTGTACCAGTTTATGAGCTAGAGTGGATAGCTGAATGAGCTGAAAATCTATGTTCAAATCCCCTATATTACATTTAAACTCCAAGTATATTAATATACTACAGCGGCAATGGACAGTTGGTGATTATTATCATCTGGCATCTCTTAGTTTTTAATAGGGGGCAGCACTGAAATAAACTTATTTGTTATCAGTAGTTTAATCTGTCCAGTTTTTTCCATTCCAAACTTTTCTTTAAATGAGAATATATCTAATCTATGAGAAAGTCATCTATTTGTCAGCACATTAATTGCGAGTGAGATTAAACTGAGGATTGAATGTTTCATTGAATGACTTTCGCATGTCTTTTATAGTTGAACTAACATTTAGTACCGTAATTTCTAAACTCTAGAACCATTTTCATAACTATCAGTTAATCTTATATATCAGATAATATACCAAACAAATCCCACCTGATATCCATTAATTTTTTTCACTTATGGGGATAACTCTGGAACAAACTAAAGGACTTCTATCAAAAGCAGATGAAATATATTCAATCGTCAGTGTCAGATATGATAAGTTGGGCAAGTTAGTTGTGCTGAAATATTTATTCTTTTACCAAACCAGTAGAAAATAAGGCTGCTATTATTTGTGAAAGTAATAATATTTAATCAATAGTATTAACATATATAAATTATAGGGTTTAATAAATATGCTTATAGTATTACAAATCATCCTTAAATGTATCAGATGATAAGATATGTCACAGGAGCCTTTTATTATGCTCTTTTGGAATAGATCTCTTGAGATTAAGTCTATTTCTTCAAAATAGCATCACATAGGATCCTATTCACTTTCTGAATTTCATATAAGCTAGAGGGAAGGAAGTTCACATCATTTTCATTTCTGGATTCCGATTCGTATTGCTAATATTTATATATAAATACTTTTCTTTTTCAGATGTCTAATAGTTAAAGATCTTATTTTTTCTTTAGTGTAATCTACTTATTTTCAAAGATCTATTAATTGGATTATCTTATTTTAAAAACAAAGCATTTCCTTCTTTTCAAAACAGGTTATGAATAATTGTTTTTAATCATCTTAATCCATCTAACTAGTATTTTGTTATTTGCTTTTTATGTATCTCTTTATAAAGTCGCCATAATATACAGATACTGAACTGGTTTCTATATATCTATATATCTATGAAAGCAGACTTGTCTTGGATTGGAAAAAAATTTCAGATTTTTCAATTTGGTCGGTAGATTGATAGTATAATAAAAAATGATTGCTACAGAGAAGGTGCATTGGATCCAAAAGGTCCTAGTATATTGTTAAAAAATGTATAAGCTGGAAATTAATTTGGGGATATTTGTATGGGATAGTACTGGATAAATATTTATTTATCATTTGCATCTTTTAATTACTAAAATTTACACTAGATGGCATAAATGTAGTGACAGTGGAAGATATTACTATCAGACAAATAACATTTCCTATTCACTATCATTCCACCCTGTAAATAATCACTAAACAATCTTAGGTGTCCATAAATAATTGGAATTTACTTTTGGTTTCAAAGTTAATATGTTATAAAGTGTAATCAGTGTTAAACATGAACTTATTTTACAAAAATATTCATCTAAAGAGAATTTTTATTAGATATGCTTATTTCTAATATTAAACAGGTTTTTGTTGTTGTTTTTACTGCAAGAGTTTGCTAGAAATGTAAGTAAAATAGCTTGTGTATAAATATCAAACTTATAAAATAGTTTGTGAATAGCCCACTGCAGGGCAAATATTTCACCAAAATTCCTCATAAAGGATTAAGCGAAGAAAAATACATTATTTGTTTATTGTGAGAATTTGAGATACCCATTTACTGACCAATATTTGATAGTTAACTAGATATGTACGTGTAAAAAAAAATCAGCTTAATTAGTTCCAAAATGCTATAAAAAAAAGGAGAAAGGAAAATGGTTGAATATTACGGGGGGGGGGTGAGTTGCTTCCATTTTTAAGAAATTATTATATTAAGTTAATTCACATAATCTTGATATATAATTTTTATTTTTATTACTATCACATTATAAAGAAGTAAAAAAATAAAATAGAAGCGCATTAAGTCAAACAAATTTTTTTAATTGCTTTTGATAACCTGTTATATCTATTTGATGACATTTTATATTGCTTAACTAATGTTAAATTTTAAATAACCATTTCAGGCTGTTTGTGAACAGAGAGAAACAAAAATTAAAAAAGAACTCAAGAAGGCAGCAAAAGTAAGTTATTAAATTAAATTTTATTATTAGCTAGTAATTAACAAAAGGAAATAATCATATAATATTAATATCATTTATGTTCTTTATTACTTTTTACAATGATTTTTTACAGCCCACTATTGATAGTAAGTAGAAATTCTGAAGAAGATTGCTTGGGGCAATCGAAACCGTCAATAGTGAGTTGTAAAAAAGCATTGTAAAAAGTAGTAAAGAACATAAATGATATTAATATTATATGGATTTGCCAATGCAGTACAAAAGATACAATTATAATACTTCATAAAGAAGAAATAATTAAATGGTTTATTGTTCGGGAGTTCATAAGAAATTTGGCATTATTAGTGCTAATGCTGGAATAGCAATCCATAGAACTTGGACTTTGGAATGTGGCTCTGTCACTTCCCCAAACCATGAAGATCCTGCATAGTTTAAAGCAGATCTATACTCTTAAACTGAAAATCTGTGAATTGCAGTTCATTGCCGTCATTTCTGTTGCTTGCAACTCTTATAAATTTTCATATGACATCCCGAACATCAAACCCTTTGATCATAATAATTAATATATTTTTCCAAATAATAAAAGTGGCATTTGATATAAATATTTTTTTGTCTATAATTCTGTAACATATATATATATATATTATTGAATTTTAAGAAAATAATAATCAAATTCACATATAATCAGCATATATAGTCATCGCTACTCCTTAAATAGTTCCATTACAAAATAAAAATCTCTTCAATATCCCTTCTTAGAGAAACAGTGAAGCAAAAGCCATTACTTACCTGGCTTTCTAATCACAGGCAGTAGGGGTTGAACATTTTTCTATCCTTATACTTTTAGCTAAGAAAATGTAGATACCAATTTACCAACCAATATTATATGATTATGTGGGATATTTATGGTATTTGTATCTGGACGACAACTTCAAAGCTTGATTTGTAATGTTAAAAAATATTGTAACTTTTATCCACCCAGATTTAAATCTTGATTGGTTAGAATAGCAGTTCCAATCACTAACTACTTTATCATGTGATTTTATATATAAACAAAATCTTCATTGGCATTTTTATATACTATCAAATAATTATTTAGCTAGTTGTGGAGGGATTGTGCTACCACCGGTAGACGGCACTGCACCACCATCAACAACTGGCCTGAAGCTTGCAAGTGAGAAATTTCTGTGTCAACCACAGAAATATTCAGAGTAGGGAACTTGCATCACTGCATTTTGGCCCCTACTCTGAATATTTCTGTGGCTGACACAAAAATTTCTCACTTACAAGCTTTAGGCTGGTTGTTGATGGTGGTGCAACACCATCTACTGGCAGTAGTATGGTCCATCCACAACTACCATTATTTAATAACAACAATAAATAAAAAATGGCTTTATTGATTGTGAGTTTGTAAGAAGTTTAATGACTAGAAGTACTAAACTGGAATTGATCCAAGGATTTTACAATCCAAGATTTAATACTCCAACCATACAGGATTAATAATAACTTTATGATATTGTTTTTTGGCTGATTTTTACTGTTATTATTAATATCTTTTTGATAATGGTAGTATGCTGAAAACTACTACGAATCGTGTGATGTGTTGTTTGTTAAAGACTAATATGGTTCAGATATGTTATGGTTTTATCATCAATTAAATTATCTTATAATAATAGTTAGCATATCCATCTCTGTACTATGATATAGAATTTGAATCTGGATATGGGCAATAGGCTTAAGACTTTTTCCAGATAGATAGCCTGCAGCATCTTGCTATTATTAACTAGTGGTTAAAAATTCCAGATTATTTGGATTAGTTAAATGAGTATCAATGCATTGATTGCAAAAAACATGCAAAAAATAATTGAGGTTATTTTCAGCACTGTTTGGGAACATGTGATACTTCTTTAAATGTTGCATCATGGGCTACCTTTTCTCATTAAATATTTCGTAATATGATGTACGCAGATGTAATCAGTAAAGATTTTGATATCTAGACCGAATCATGACAGCTTGCAACACCAGGGATTTCATTATTTTATATATCTTAATCTCTGTTTTTGAATCTCTGAATCTGGATCAAACCCTGTAAATCAATTCTTATCCCATTTCCAATCAAATTGAACTTTTGACTGCTATATTTCCAACAATAATACATTTTTTAGAGTTTGGAAGCCATTTCAGTAAAAAATTTATAGGTAGCATTAATGATAATCGTATCTATTATCACTCAAATTTTTGTATCAGTGCTGATCTATTATTGGTTAGATTAAAAAAACAATCATTTTTATCTGACAAATAAATTGGAATTAGTATGAAAACATGAGCATCATTTGTTCAAATGATTATTGGGAATTTGACTTCCAAATTACCATAGTAATGTTTTCATGCCTATACTTTTATTTATGAAATTTTAAGAAAATTTATTTGTTACTTCTTAATGTCGTGTTAATAAAAATATTTTTTTTTATCACAATTACTGAATTTTACATAAGCCAGACTAGTTTCTGGCTTGTGGCCTTCATCAGTGAGGAGCTTTGGATGAGGTGGCACTAGATGGGGATTTTACGCAAAAGCCTACTGGCATCCATTGATTACTCTGGTTGGCACTGAGTGGCACTACTGTATGGAGAGTTTTGCCAGTTTTAATAACAATTATGTGCTAGCATAAGAAATAGTAATCATGTAATAAAGTGAACTACTTATAATAATGATTTTATTGAAAAAAATACCAAGTAATTATTCTGTATATAAATTTTAGTTTTATTTTTTTACAGATTGCTTTGGTAGAATTTTAATTATTTTAATTTCAGTTCATCATCATCATTATCAACCATTATCAATCCACTGCAGGATGAAGGTCTCTCCAAGTTTAATCCATCTTCTCCGATCTTTAGCTTCTCTTCTCCACATCACCCCTGCACACTTTCTTATTTCATCCATCCATCTTACATGTGGTCTCTTTCTGGGTCTTTTACAATCTCTTGGAATCCAGTTTAAAATTTCAATGGTCCATCTATTATCATCTTTTCTAACAATATGTCCAGCCCAACTCCACTTCAATCTTTTAATTTTTTCAATGAGGTCAGTAACACCTGTTTGTTCTCTTACCCATACATTGCGTTTACGATCTCTTCTTGTTACTCCCAACATACATCTCTCCATACTTCTTTGAGTGGTCTGAAGTCTCTGAATTGCTCTTCTATTAAGTGTCCAAGTCTCAGATCCATAAGTAAGAACTGGTAAAACACATTTGTTAAAAACCTTCCTTTTCAAACACATAGGCATATTTCCTTTTAGTATCAAGTTATTTCTACCAAAAGCACTCCAACCAAGTTTAATTCTATGATTAATTTCCTCCATTATGTTTCCATCTGTATTAATAATCTGACCAAGGTATTTGTAACTGTTAACTTCTTCTAATTCATCATAATCAATCTTTATTTTCATATTTTGAGCAAATCGATTAAACATTACTTTAGTCTTTTTAACATTTATCTTTAGTCCTACTTTCCTACTTTCATCTGATAATTCCTGCAACATTTCCTGCAGATCTGAAGCATTATTTTCAAAAACAACTACATCATCTGCGAAATCTAAATGACTTAAATAATCACCATTTACTTTCACTCCTTTAGTTTCCCATTTTAATCCACAAAATACTTCATGCAGCACTGCTGTAAAAAGTTTTGGAGATATGGAGTCACCTTGTCTTACACCTTTCTCAATGTTGACTTTCCCAGTGTCATTATGTAATCTAATTGTTGCTGTTGCATTTTTATAAATATTCTTTAAAATATGACAATATCCTGGATCTATACCTTGATGATCTAATGCTTTAATCACTGAAGAAATGTTTATAGAATCAAATGCCTTTTCATAATCTACAAATCCTAAGCATAATGGCAACTCATATTCATTTGTCCTTTCTATAACTTCTCTCAATACCTGGATATGATCTACTGTACTAAAACCACTTTTAAATCCAGCTTGTTCTCTTGGTTGGTGGAAATCCAATGTTCTCTGTAGACGAGTAGTTATTATCTTGGTAAAAATTTTATATAAAACTGATAAAGGGCTGATAGGTCTGTAATTTCTAATATCTTCTTTATCACCTTTTTTAAATATTAATATTATTACTGCATTCTTCCAATCATCCGGTACATCTTTATCATTTAGACATTTGGTATATATCCTTGCTAAAATTTTTTCTATTTCTTCACCTGCTTCTTTTAATATATCAATTATAATTCCATCATTACCTGGAGCCTTTCCTTTCTTCATACATTTAATTGCATGTCTCACTTCTTCATTTAAAATTCTGGGCAATTTGGAAGATGTAATAGATATAGGAGGTACTTGTTCTTTATTACTATATAATTCTTGATAAAAATCTTCTACCAATTTCATGATGTCATCTCTCCTTTTAGTAATAATTCCATCTTTTTTTCTTATTGCAGATATAAATTTCCTACCAATACCAAAATGTTGTTTTACATTCTTAAGACTTTTATTTTCTTCTACAGCTTTCCTTGCTAGTTCACAGTTATACTTTCTTATATCATTTTCAACTCTTTTCCGCACCATTTTACAAAATTCGAGATATTCAATTCTTTTTAATGCATCATTTTTGTATATCTTCATATTCCTTCTTTTCTTCATAAATTCTCTAGTCTCAGTAGAAATTTTATTGGTCAATTGCTGTTTCTTTCTACCAGCTATCTTTGTTGCAGTTTTCAAAAGTGTATCAGTTATTTTCATATTAATTTCATTCAAATCTGAATCATGTTCAAAATCTACTAATACTTGAAACCGATTTGTAAGTTCTAATTTAAATTCATTAGAATGTTTCTGAAGATTAGGAATATCAACTGTAAATATTGTTTTTCTTAATAATTTTTGTCTCTCTAGTTTTACATTAACATGTATCTTACACCTTACTAATCGATGATCACTTCCTGTGTTAAATTTATTAAGAACATTACAATCTTGAAATATATATTTCCTGTTAGTCAAAATATAATCCAATTCTGCTGTACCTACATTTGGATGCTTCCATGTCCATTTCCTTTTAACATTTTTCTCAAAAAAAGAATTCATAATATAAAGTTTTTCTTTTTCTGCAAACTCCACAAGTCTATGTCCTCTCTCATTTCTATTACCATAACCAAAATTACCCACAGCACTTTCATCTTTCATTTTTTTTTTACCAATTCTAGCATTAAAGTCTCCCATAACAATTTTAAAATGGTGTTTACTCTGATCAAAAGCCTTTTGTACATCCATATAAAAATCTTCTACTACTTCATCACTATGAGAACTTGTTGGGGCATAAACCTGAATTATCTGCATTTGGTATCTGCTATTAAGTTGTATAACTAATCTTGCCACTCTGTCCGATACACCATCAATCTCCACAATATTGTTCTTCCACTTTTTATTTATAATGAATCCTACTCCACTTGTATTTCCAATATTTGTGCCTTTATAATAGAGTATATGTCCACTTTTTAAATCAATTGTCTCTTCACCTTTTCTTCTAACTTCACAAAGTCCAATAATGTCCCATTTAATATAAGAGAGTTCTTCTTCTAATTCTTGCAATCTTCCTTCACTTGAAAGTGATCTGCAGTTGTAAGTACCTAAATAAAAAGTCGTCATCAAATGGCAGCCTGGGTCCGCAATCAGGGGATTCTTAGCACCCTCTGCCTTCGGCCACCAACCGCTGCCTTGGTTGGTGACTTTACAGCCTCCTGGGAATAAGGGCCATGCTTTATTTTTGTCTGTCATAATTGTATATATGTATTGGGAAAATATTTATCATTTACACAAACATTCATTCTGCCTTATCAGCACTGAGAAGAAAGACCATGGTGTTTCTTGATCTTAAACTCAGAGGTAAAAAGCCAATAAACTCACCACGCTGGCTAATGCATGTTGGTGAGCAGCCCATCCATGTTCGTATACTATATGAATAATCACATAGTAATAACAGCTGCAACGACAAGAACGTATGGAGTGGACATTAGGAAATTGCCCTGCTCGGTTCCTTTAAGGCCTCCAAGAGGAATCAAAGGGTCTCCTTTCAGTTAATAGCAAAACTCCTTTCTGCAGCCAATTTCAGTTAAATTCTATTATAATTTCATAAATCTATAAATAAAATTGTGAGTAATTATTAACATAAGAATTGAAATCAGAATTATGAATATCTTTGGGCCACTATTATTGTAATTTTGTAGTTTTCAAAGTAGTGTGCAAACAGGTTAAGTAGTCAGAGATTCGTTAAGTGTATGGTTAGGGGGGGGAGAGCAATAAAAAGTGGGTGAAACTGCATAAATGCATTTGAAATTTTATTTACTTTTATCCTTTGATTATACTTACAAATAATGCAATTCAGAAAAATTATTGCAAACCAAGAATTCAATGATAAAGTTCAATAGAATAAAAGTTTTTGACATCAGTTTGGCAATTTAAGTCAGAATTAAGCTATCATGGCCATCGTCATTTACCATCAATAAATAAATAATCTATTATTAATCACATAAGAAGAAATATCCTAGCTATAGCCAGGAGAATGAATAGCAGTCTCATGATTGAACAGAGCAATAAGTAAAGTTAAAATAAGGATTAAAAACAATAAGAATAGATTCTTAGTAGCAAAATCCATACAGTAGTGCCGTGCAGTGCCAGCCTTAGTAATCCATGGATACAAGAAGATTTGTGCATAAAATCCCCATCCAGCACCTACTCATCCAACATTCCCAGATTAGTGTCTAGCCTGTAGTTTTCATTAGTGAGGAGCCTTGGATCTGAGAGCACTGCATCTAGATCTTGGATCTAATGGCAACCCACCAGACACCACAAAGCTAGGAATCCTGGGTGCAGCACTCTCAAATCCTAGCTTCCTTACTGATGAAATCCACAAACTAGAAGCTTGTCTTATGAAGTAGATAGGGATTTATACACAAACCTTGTATCCATTGATTACTAAGGCTTGCACTGGGTAGCACTATTGTATGGAGAGACTGCTATTGTTATTAACAGGTTGCATAAACATAGGAAATGGTGATCATGTGATAAATAGATGCCTATGCATTTTGCTTTGAATTGAGGCAAATGGTTTAATTCACCAATAGAATCTCAATCCTATATTGACACTAACCATCATTTTCAATGTTTATCCATTGCAAACTGAAGATTTTTTGATGTTTAATATAGTCTTTGTAATTGATAGTTTTTTTTCCATGTCAACCAATAAAATTTCTTATTTTATACATCCACTTACATTTTTTTCTTTCTAGAACTTTTAGAACTCCTTGAGATTCAGCTTAAGACTTCAATGATCTTATTGATTACAACTTTTCAAGTAATGTGATTAGCTCATCTCCATTTCAATCTGTTAATTGTTTTATTGATGTCAATGGCATATTTTTGTTATTACTTCCAACATACTGCACCTTTCCATAATCTGTGGAGTGGGGTGAAGTCTCTGTATTGCTCTTCTATTGAGTGTCAAAGTCTCAAATCAACGAGTGAAAAACTAATAAAATCACATCTATTAGAAACCTTTTCAAACATGTAGGCATATTCCCTTTTAATATTGTTATTTTTATCAAAGTCACTCCACTCAAACTTAATATTATAATCAATTTCATCCCTTATGTTTCCATAATGTTATTAATAAGTTGATCAATGTCCTTGTAGATGTTAACCCCTATACATGATTATCAAATCTTTACTTTTTTTCTGAAAAAAACCCATTGAACATTATTTCACATTTAACAAACACACACACATCCTTATATATACACTTGCTTTTATGGCTGTTAAAGCATTAATATAAATGATACGTTATTATTTAAATCTACGGAATGCGTTCTCACTAATACAAGGCTGTCGCATGTAATTACCTGCTCTGCATAATAAGAGATGAGTAAAAAGATAGAGATTCATGCTGGGATGAATTGATAGTCCAGTATATGAATTGTGCTACATTTTATCCCTTGCTGGCAATCATGTAGGATCCCATTTGCAGAAAATAATATTATTATTTGAAACCTGTTAGGATCTTTTATACCCTAGCTTGTCACTTACTGTAATATAATGCAAAAGTTTTTGATGACTGAAATGTTAGAAGTTATATAAATATATGTGAAGGTTAAACCATTAAACGTCACATGATCACCATTCCTTATGCTTGCTCATAACTATCATTAAAACAGGCAAAACTGTCCATACAGTAGTGCCACTCAGTGCAAGTCAGAGTAATCAATGGATGCCAGAAGGGATCCTAAAATCTAGATGCAGTGCTCTCATTTCCAAGGCTCCTCACTGATAAAAGACATAAGCTAGAAACTAGTCATGATATTGGATGAGTAGGCACTGGATTTTATGCAGAAGCCTTCTGGCATCCATTGATTATTCTGGCTTGCGCTGAGTGGCGCTACTGTATGGAGAGTTTTGCCTGTTTTAATAAGATGCAGAATCTACTTTTATAAGGATGTATTACTTTTTTGAGGTGGTATATGTAAAAGAAATCTGTAATAACAGATTCTTTAAAACAAACATGATTTTTGTGAGAGATTCATATAATGTCAGAAATATTCTAAAGGGACAATATTAATCACTTTATTGAAATGATATGGCTGAGAAAATAAAATAACAGGGAACTAAAATTAAGTACAATATGGAAATCTTTCAGAAGGAAGCATACTACAAAAGGTGTTAAAAACTGCATTTCAAGATGTCAAATAAACAAATGTAATGTATATAAACTTTATTGTTGTTCAATGATTCCATTGCATAACCATTGAACTATTAATTATTTTAATTTTTTTTTGCCTATTTTTTTCTTCTGGAGATAGAATTGGCATCTGCATTTACAAATGGCAAGAAAGTTTATTGTGAAGATAATTTGTTCAATTTTGATCTTAATTTTATGTAGCTTTAAATAGCAATTCAATTGAGAAACGAAATGGTTTGCATTGGTAAAAATGAGAAATTCTTGCTTATCCCCCCCCTCCCCATAGAGAGTCTTTAATAAATCATAAGTGCTAACATTTACCTGGTTATTACACTCATGCTTAAATGAATGAATAGTATATCAGAAATTGCTCAAGGAGACATGACAATTAAGTAGTAAATGGAAATCCACCTACTATCTTTTTCTAAGATCTTTAAATAGACTAAATGAAAACAATGACCGAAACAAATGAAAATTAAATCCATTTAGGCAAATCTAATTTCTATCTGTTCCACTCACTGTCTTCATGAGACAAATGTAGTAAGTGGACTTTGATTTACTACCTAATTGGAGTGTTGCCTTGACAACAGATTTCTGTTATTTTATTGGACTGTTTAAGCATGAGAAATGTGGTGATGTAGGTCAGAGATAAAGGAGACAGTCGGAGAATTGGTAAAGTAAATACTAAGAGTCTACGATCAAATATTAAAAAAATAATTGATAAATTGTAAATCATTGATAAATTAATTAAATAATACAAAAACTCTGTCTGATAATGAAATTATTCTTCGTGTATAAACTGTGATAAATAGAGTAGCAAAAATTCAAAAAACATTAACCACAAAAACTATTTGCCAAGCGCTTTCAGTACCGTGCACCTGAATCATGGCGACATGTTGGAACTGAACAGTTAATATTCCAGTGCATGGTCAGTGGAACACTAGTATTACACTAATTGATAACATTTTTAGTATTGTGTGCAATGAATCAACTGATAGAAAGAGGAAGTTGAAAGAGGCTTGGTTTATTGCAAAATGTAAAAACATTATCAATCAGTATATCATTAGTGTTCCACTGAGCATGCACTGGAATATTAACCATTCAGTTCCAATATGTCACCTGATTCTGGTTCACTGTACTGAAAACAATTGCCAAATAGTTTTTGTGGTTATTGTTTTTTTTATATTTTTGCTACTCTGTTTATCACAGTTTATTCGTGAAGAATAATTTTTGGTAAATTAATTGTAAAATGTTCATGCAGTCACTAGTAATGTATTTTGTTATGGCCAAACTAGCTCAAACATTAGTTTAAAGAAATCCTTAAATGGATGCACAACTGACATGGAGACCAATCACCACTCATGGTTATAATAAAAGGAATTGAATGGTTTGAAGGGTTCAAACTTTGATTCTTTAACTCCATAAACCATGCAGCACGTTCATTCACCTCCTATTTCTTGTAACTGAGAAATAGTTGTAATCCACAATACAAAACTAAGAAGTCAACCATACATAAAATATTAATAGTTGTTTTACATAATTTCAAGTTTTTCTGTTTAACATTGCACCCCTACTTCAAAATCACAATTTCACTACCATCCCCTGATGCTGTTATTCAGGCCACCCTTTCTCACTATGCATGCTTTAGTTAACAACTACAATGTGTGTGTGGGGAGGGGGGCTGGAGTTACTGAACACCTGAATCTCCATTCTCATGTTGCCAGCTCAATAGTGATCCGCTACCCTATAGGGGTTGGATTATATCCACTAACAATATCCTGCGGAAGAGTAAATAATCATCACATTGCAAAAGTATTTTCAAGTTTATTTGTTGGTGGCATTTTTATCGGTGTATCTCTTATTTCAATTCCATCATATTGCAATTATCCATCAGCATAGAAACTATCTCCCTTTCCTTTTCTCCCCTCCTTCCTCCTCCTTCTCTTTCTTTTGCTCTCTTTCTCATTCTCCCTCTTTTCCTTTTTCCTCTTATTCTGGGTGTGCACATGCCTTTTCCAAATAATCTTCATTCATCGGGTGATACTAGAGATATCAAACATCAGGGTCTTCATGCCTTTATTGACAATTCAATATTGCAACCTCAGATCATATTTCAAGATATTTTCATAATTAAAAAATTTGAATAAAAGTAGAAAAATTAAATAGAATATATATATTAGCACCACATGGCATTTATAACAGCTCTTTTACAATATCTGTTTACCACTGCATAATTTGCAGAATAAAAAAATATTCTGTATCTAAAGTAATTCCTGATAATTAATACCATTATTATTATTATTTCCTATTAATACATTTTAGTAAGATAAGGGGGATCAGTAAATTTAAGATATACTCCTAAATGCTGAGGTGCAAGAATATGATTGTATTAGAATGAAGACCTAACACTTTGTCTAATAATGTACTGTTAGCTTAATTTGGCCATGTGATTTCAGGAAGAAAATTTGACATATATGCACCACATGTTATAAAGATGATATTAGCTAATATTACATTTATTCATAATGTTACATTTTTAATTTAAATTTTTGTATTAATTTCAGAAAGCAACAACCGAAGAATTAAACAATTTAGAAGTACGATTAGCACAAGCAGAGAGGGCTAAAGATTTAGCACTGATGGAAGGTATTGTAAAAGTTCTAAGCATAAATCTGCAAAATTTTACCAAAATCAAAGGGATGGGGCCAGTGTTTTACAGTAGAGCACCAAGTTTTTCATGCATGAGTTCATGTGCATTATACAATTTTTGTGAAAAACACTATATTATAGATAAATAATATTTAGCATTTGTTTCATAATATAATTAATATTCTATTAGTAAAAAAATTAAAACTAAAAAGGTACTTGTTAGTTCACTGGCATTCTAACAAAATGGCTGAATTCAGGAAGCAGTAGCATTTAAAGTTTTGGCAATTGCTTGTGGCAAAATGTTTTTGGTCGCAGGCAAGGGTGGAGCAAGGATGAAACAGGAGGTTCGCTGTTCAGGTGCAAGTTCCCCTCATGTAGACATAAATGGTTCATCAAATAATGTTCGATCGTAAATTGTTTTAAATTAGTTTGCAAAATGTCAGCCTGGAATGGTTATAATAATGTTTTTTTTGCAGATCAAGAATGCCATCATGTGACTGGCCTTTCTAACTGATAAGTACCATTAAAAGATTGCATACTTTAATGAGACTTATTATTACAATTTGATTGACAAGTATCAAACATTCTGTGCTTAGAAATTTGAAAGTAAATGGAGATTATTTAAGTCATTTAGATTTCGCAGATGATGTAGTTGGATTTACACTTGTAAATGCTCAAAGCTGCAAGACATGGTTTGAACTTGAATCAGTCAGTTATGACCTCATTTTGATGAAAGTAGGACTAAAGATAAATGTTCAAAAGACTAAAGTAAGGATGAACAATTAGCTCCAAATATGAAAATAAAAAACTATTTAGGATTTTCCCAGATAATCCACATCAAGGATAAGATAAATATCAAATTTATACTTATCGAACAAATGCAGAGTATGGTTTGTTTCTAGTTTGATTCCCTAAAGTTGAATTTTAGTATTTTTTTTCTGAGTATAATAAAATGATTTTTTGATTATGATTTGCAATTAGAAGAAGTTAAGAGTTACAAATCACCTTGGTCAGATTATTAATACAGATGGAAACATAATAGAGGAAATTTTAAATCATTAGAATTAAACTTGGTTGAGAGTGCTTTTGGTAGAAATAACTTGATATTAAAAGGAAATATGCTTATGTGTTTGAAACAGGAAATGGTTTTTAACAAATGTGTTTTACCAGTTCTTACTCATGAATCTGAGACTTTGGACGAAAAATGACTTAATAGAGGAGCAATTCAGAGACTTTAGGGTATCACTCAAAGAAGGATATTGCCAAGATTTTCTTATGTGTCAAAGCATCAGCAGGAGAGCGAACCCACGAATCTGGGACAACTTTTAAGACAGGTGTACTGACCACTCACCCCACCTTGACAATATATCCAAGATTTTGTTAGATTTTCACTGTATTTAAATGAAGTAACATTCCTGTAGTGGAATTGGGCTGGACCTCATCTGCATATGGAAAAGATTGATAATTTTTATGGACAATTCGAAAATTTTTAAACTGGATTCCATTTAGAAGAACTGAAATTTAGACTTCAGAAAAAGGAGTACAAATGTTAAGATGATCTAAAATAATGTAAGTGGCTATAATTAAACTAGTCGTTAAAAAGTAGAAAGCATCATTTGATTAGTTAAATGAGTAATCTTATACATTAATTGAAAAAAAATGTCAAAAATAATTAAAGTATAAGTGGTTCTGAGAACACTGTAAGCCAGTCAAAACTTAAGATTGTGCATCATTGGTCGTACACTTTTGCTAATTAAATATTTAAAGTAGTGGATAAATTGTATTTATTTAAGATATTATAGCAAAACTAAAGCGAAGTCATGACAGCTTGCAACAGCTAGGGATTTCATTATTTTATATATCTTAATGCTCAGTATTATGAATCTCTGAATCTGGATCAAATCCCTGTAAATCAATACTTATCGCCATTTCACAAAATAGGCAAATTGAGAACTTGTTGACTACTATATGGTCCAAATGATTAAATATATTTTAGAGTAATTGGAAGCCATTTCAGTAGGATATTATATTTTTATAGGTAGAGCATTAATGAGAAATTACAGCTCTCTCTATTATCACTCAAATTTAATCATAGTCAGTGACTAAGATCAATATTATTCATCTACAAAGAAGGTTAGATTCAAAACCACATCATTTTGTATCTGACATATAAATTGGCGTATAGTATGTAAACATGAGCATCATTTATTCAAATGAGTTATTGGGAATTTGACTTGTGAATTACCATATAATTTTTCAGCCTAAATTTTAGATTATAGAAAGCTTTGATTCAATAAGATTACTATCATTAATGTCAGTTGTGGAATGCAAGAATATTCAGAAGATTATAAAATTCTGAAGCACATTTACTGAATATATTACATAAGCTCAGACTAGTTATCATAGTCTTGTGACATTCATATAAGTAATGATACTATATAGATGAGGTAGCACTAGATGGGGCATTTTGTAGTGAACAGCCTACTCATCCATTGATTACTCTGGTCTTATCACTTGTAGATGGCATCTACTATATGGAGAGTATTTGCCTAGTTTTAAATAACTAATTTTGAACTAGCAAAAGTCAAATTACTCAACCCATGTATATAAAGTGAACTACTTTAGATAATGTAGTAATGATTATTATTGAATCAAAAATACTAAGTAATTATCTCTAAAACAGATATAAACTTTAGATTTTATTTTTTTACAGATTGCTTTGGTAGAATTTTAATTATTTTAAATTCAGTTCATCATCATCATTATCAACTATTATCAATCCACTGCAATATCTTTATAAATATATTAAATAACCTCAGTATTATGGCATATTCTTATAAATTCATATAAATAAAGATATAATAAAAGTCACATAATCTCCAAAATATTTATTAAAATACAAAACTAGTGTTCAGATTATATGAAGATAAGGACATATAAAAGAGTGATTTTAATCCTTCAAATTTTTTTTTGCAACATTCCACAGGAAGTATTTTGTGGATTAAAAATGGAAAGCTAAGTTATTGTGATATTCCCAGATAATGCAGTTGTTTTTCAACTAATACTTCCAAACTTCAGGAAATGATGTATGGAGTTGCCGATAAAAAAAAAATATGCTAAAGAGTCAATGTAATAGTGAAATAATTATATGTTGAACTATTTCCATCATCTATTATTAATATTGAATGAATGTCTTTCGAAAAATTCAAACGTTATCTAAACAATCCAAGTTTATTCAAGTGTTAGTAATAACACATAGGTTAGTATTCTTATTGGTAACCAGTATAACTGACCTATATGACTATATAAGCTAATGAGCTTGAATTGAATATATTATAGTGTTTTCAACTTTACTCATAGTTTTGTAGTTAAGTAGAGATAAAAGGTGGCTGCTGGAGGGTTGTATTAGATCCTAAGATCTAGGGTAATGTGCTCTCAGATCCAAGGTTCCTCACGTGAAGGCCACAAGCCAGAAACTAATCTGGGAATATTGGATAAGTAGTCACTAGATGGGGATTTTATGCACATGCTTTCTGACATCCATTGATTACTCTGGCTTGCAGGGAGGGGCAATACGTATAGAGAGTTTTGCCCATTTTAATAACTTTACCTAATTTAACTTCTGTACATATAGAAAGTAGAAAATGATGGTGATGATTGAACCTAAAAATGAGTTACATTTTTCAGTCACCTCACAACCAATGTTAGGGATTTGAAATAGGCTTTTCCACTCAGAAATAATTTCTTTTAATTGAAATAAGTGGCATCTTTTCATGTGAAAATAAAATGCTGAACGGACCAATCTCAATTATTTCTATTTTTCGTATCTCTGCTAACGTTTGGCATTTTCTTAGTGACCAGTTATTCTCTT
The DNA here is from genome assembly GCA_028023455.1 of Epiperipatus broadwayi. Lineage (NCBI taxonomy): Eukaryota > Metazoa > Onychophora > Udeonychophora > Euonychophora > Peripatidae > Epiperipatus > Epiperipatus broadwayi. Next base: position 620,846 of record JAQFVV010012706.1, read on the forward strand.
TAATTTAATTTACATGGATATGATAAGTACTAGTGTAACCATTTGAAATGAAAGTTGGAATATAAAATGGCACCAACAACTTGAATTTTATAAAATGATAACAGAATATCCCTAATTCACACCCAAAGTAAAAAAAAAAAATCAGAATAAATTCATAAAATTTACAAGCATACAAAAAAAAATTAACCAAATAAATAAATACGAATATATAAGAAATAAATTACAATATAATAATTGGATTACACTGATTTTGAACTTACCGTGGTATATATACTTATAAATTTGAATTATTGATTCCACAGTGTGAACATATCCAATAGTATTTCTTATTTTTCTAGTTCACACAATTATTTAGATGGTAATTGTTCTTCTTTTTATCATTCTTGCCTGAAGTATTCAGTTGCAAACAATGGGCATTGATGAGTTTCAATTTATCCAGGTGTTGCGGAATTTATAGGTCGATCTCAAGGCAATTCTCAGGAGATGATTATATATCTGTGGCTGGCCGGTATATGTTTAATTCATCTGCATTGCTTTTTCTGTAGTTTTCATTAAGTGGCTGGCCATAAATAAAAGTTTTTATTTCTTTCAATCCAGATTCCGTTTGGTAACACATTTATTTTTAGAATGGCTATATAAATAACTATCAAAATTATCATTCAGAAAGAAAACAGCCTTTTCTGACTTTAATATGGTGATCATGTGATGTTTATTGGTTTAAATTAAATTTCCATGGACAATCCTTTTTAATTATACTATTTTTTTCACTCGCAACTATTAAAACTGATTTTTTTATTATTATTATTATTATCAAGCCACCATCATATGGATTAAATTCTTTTATTAACAGATTGTAAAAGACCCAGAAAGAGATCATCCTTGAGATGGATGGATGAAATAAGAAAGTGTTCTGGAGTGATGTGGAGAAGAGAAGCTAGAGATTGGAAATGGATTGAACTTGGGAAAGACATTCATGCTGCAGTGGATTAATAATCATTGACAATGATGATGATGATAATGATTTTGATAATTTTTTTAGTTTTATTTATGTCTATTTAATTCAAGTAACACACTTTTATATATCTATCATATACATACATACATCATCATTTTCAACCATTATCGATCCACTGCAGGATCAAAGTCTGTCCAAGCTAATTCATCTTTTCTGGATTTTCTTTTCCACATCACTTATGTGTCCTAAACACCGTGAATTAGTGCATTCATCCCATTAATTCATTATTGGTCTTTTTAACAATTTTAAACTTACTCATTTTAATTCATCAATGTCCTGCTGAATGACCACTTTTTCAATCTTCCATTTTCAGCATTGCAATTTATAATGCAACATTTCAATGGCTATCATTTTCCTCTCTTCTTCAGGTGTTGCTAACCTGACCCATGAAATACTAGCATGGTAATCAATCTGGGCTCTTTAGTTTCTGAATATTATTAAGGTAAAGTTTGAGCTATTCCACCAAAGATAATAGTATAAATTTTAGGTCCTTATGCCTTGGAATTCTTCTGATTTCTCCATTTCTTCCAATGACTGACGTTAGTTAGTTAATGTTTCTAAAGGCAGTCAATATTCAATATTAGATGTTAGAAGAAGACCATTATATAATTACTACTAAATGCTATCCTCATAAACTTTAAGACAAACACTAATATTCCATGACTGTTCAACAAAGAACTGTTGTGAACTCAAGTCAATGTTTACCTTCAAATAATGGACTTGTCCAAACTATAATGTTATCCAGATTGGATTGAATGGATAATGCAGCTGATCAATGAAATAACAGTGAAAGTAAATAGTCAATAGTATAAACATGCTGATTGGAGAGCTTGTCAAGTGAATCTGACTGTTTCCATTAAGGAAAGAGATTTGCCTTCCATTAAGGAAAGAGATTTGCCTATATATTTGCAGTCTATTTGAGAGGGTATTTGGACATTATTTGTGGCAGTCCGATGGCAGTAAGCTCATATTTCATAAAACATAGTGGGGCTTGTTGAAACCTAGATTGGGAAGTTGCTATCCGAACATGAGGTAAGCCACCCATAAACCTGAACTGAGGGGAAATCTCAACATTCCTTCCCAAGCAATCGTTGTACAGTTGGGAACTAACATCATGCAGTTCTCCAACTATTTAAGGCAAACATCCATATTTAAACCGCTGTATATACCTTGTATCTATAATAAAGACCTTAGCAATTATATTCAAGGTGTGTTTTTGAATAACTGGAGCATTACCCTGTCAATAATACATACAAGATAAGATGAAGAAAATAAATGTTGATAGTAGTTTACTGATTCATAAATTACAAATATCTTGGCCAGATTATTAATGCTGATGAGAGAGTAATGAATGCTACAAACCATAGAATTAAAGTCGTATAGAATTCTTTGATAGAAATAGACTATATGCTTGAGAAAAAAAGTTTCTTGTAAATGTATACTGCAAGTTCTTAGTTATGGATCTGAGATGTGGATGTTTAGTAAGACTTCTCCTGCAGTGTTTTGAGGAATTTGTTTTAGCATTAACATGAAAAGATCAAAAATAAAACACACAGATAAGAGAACAAACAGATATCATTGACAGAATTTTTAAAAAATGAAATAAAGCTGAGCTAGACACATTTCTAGAATGAGAGGCATGGATGAAACTATGGAGTTTACAAGAGTAATATGGAAAAACAAAGCCATAGATTCAGTATACAAGATTACAAGATCAAATGTGGACAGACCATCTTATAATGGCTTGATACTAACTGAAGATGATATAATATATATATATATTCACAACCTTTTTTTTTTTTTTTTTATAATCTACCACAAGAAAAGACATCAAAATAATTTTTTTTAAATGGTCCCCATCCCCAGACCGGTTTCGACCTATGGGTCTCTTCAGTGAGGAGTTGGGACATTAGATCTATATATATATATATCAAGGTTTAATAATAATAAAAAAATCAACCATTATACTAATGTTCAAATCAAGCAGTCAAACTTCTCGACTTCAAACAAGAGCTGTTTTGTAGCTAATATCACTTTCATAGGTGAAGGGTATAAGCCACCAAAACATCACATGTTCACCATTTCCTATGCTTACACAAGCTGTTGATAACAGTGGCAAACTTTTATTATGGTAGTGCCAACCAATGCCAGCTTAGATAGGGATTTTATGCACAAACTTTATTGCATCCATTGTTTACCAAGGCTTGCATTACATGGAACTTCTGTATGGAGAATTTTCTAGCTTGTATAGATGTGGGAAATGGTGATCATATGATGTTTTGCCCATAGGATAATGGTGACTGGTTTTTGAAAAGTCAAAGACACCAAAATGAATAGATGCTGAACTGTATTCAGATCCATATGCCTATATAAGCAAATGAGCTTGGATTGAAAACATTATTGGGTTTTTTTTATCTTGGGATTCTAGCTTTATAGTTAACTAAATAGATAAAAAGATGGCTGCTGGAAGGTTACTTTAGATCCTAAGATCTAGATGCAGTGTTTTCAAATCCACGGCTTCACACTGATGAGAGCCACAAGCTAAAATCTAGTCAGGGGATATGGAATGAGTAGATACTACTTAGGGATTTTATGCACAAACCTTCTTGCATTAATTGATTACTAGGGCTTGCACTGGGTGGCACTACTTTATGGAGAATTTGCTATGAAGGGTATAACAAGATTAAAATATTTGGATTCAGTAAAAACTTATACAAATTTCGATCTAAGAAATTGAATAAATTTTGCAACACATTTGTCATGGGCTATTAAAATATTTAATTCATTGTTCAATATCATAAAATGGAGATTATTACATAATTAGCAAGGCAAATCCAGAAATTCACCTTCTGGCTATTTGGAAAAAATCCTACCTACAGATATACCACTTCAATTGATACCAATAAATGCCACAAAATAAGTAAAGTATCATAGCAAAATTAATCCAGGAAAATAGGATGTAAACCATAAATTCTTCCAAACATTCAATTCCTCAGTGTATATACTGATAGATGTCTCTGGTGAAACAATTCTTCTATATTTATTTAAATTTTAACATGTAATAATGTTTTCAAAATTATAAAATATGACAAATGCATTTTGTAAGTTGTTCTAAACATTTTTAAATTTATTATTATTATTTTAAATAATAATAAGAAAACAATTATCTGAATTTGATAAATGTTATTGTATTTGGTTGTTGAAATATTTCAGAAAGAAAAGTTTTCTGCTGAAGAAATTAAAATATAGTTTCACAAAATAAATGGACCATCATGTTTAAATATATGGATGTATTTGTGGCTTGCAGATTTCTTTGTATAATCATGCTAAATTTCTTTCTAAAGCAGTTTCTTTTTTCTTTCTTCCTACTTTTTATTGGAACTCTAATGGCCATATGTGATTATAAGTATTAAACAACTAAACATCACATGATCACTATCTCATACTAGCACATAATTGTTATTAAACAAGGCAAAACTCTGCATACAGTAGTGCCACCCTGTGCCAATCAGAGTAATCAATGGGTGCCAGAAGGCTTGTGCATAAAGTCCCCATCTAATGCCTACTCATCCAATATTCCCAGACTAGTTTCTGGCTTGTGGCTCTCGGATCCAAAGCTCCTCACTGACGAAGGCCATAAGCCAGAAACTGATCTGGGGATACTGGCTGAGTAGGCACTAGATATGGATTTTATGCACAAGTCTTCTGGCACCCATTGATTATTCTGGTTCGCACAGGGTGGCACTACTGTATGGAGTGATTATAAGTAGCTATTACATGTGTATATGGATCGTGTTTAGTATTTCTAATTTTAAAAGCAATTTTACCCGTAAGATTCGATAAATGAATATTTGTTTATTGTTTTTTAAAATAATTTAGCTATGCATGAATCTGCATGGGTAAGTTTTAATGCATTTTCATTTCTATTGCAGTAACAGACAGAATCCAAGAGAATGAAGCTGTTAAACTCATACGATTTAAAGAAGGCTTACTTAAACTTTCAGAATCATACATTCAGTTAGGGAAAAAATGTACAATAATTTTCGAAGCTCAAAGAGTAAGTTTATATTTTATAAATTTTGGTATTTATTCTTTTTTAATAAAATTATTTATGCTAAAAAAAAGATACTTATAAGTTAAAGTAAAAGAATTGATTGTAATTAGAATAAATTTAATAAAATTTTAAGTGCAGTAAACAAAATAAAAAACGGGGAGGGAGGATAAAGTTACAAATGTGGGCTATTCACGTCCATGGAAGGAAATACCAAACATCATCACAAATGCACTTTAATCTCAAATTTTAATTATTTTGACAAAATGTTACAAAAAAAATAAGAAATATTCACTGGTAGTGTTATGCAATGTGATAACATTTTTACATTATAACATTATACAGGGGAAAAAATTAAATCTTGTGAATGGAATTTCTTAGAGATTTAGTAATATTTTTTAAACTTAACACAAATGTATGATGAATTTGTTTACTGAAATAATTTTGAGAAAAAAACATAAAGAAATATTTCATTTCCCCTGAAAATGGATAATTAAAAAAAAATGTCTGGCAACTTCCGGATTTGGGATAATACGTAAGTACCAAAAAGAAAATGGCATGACTGTTTATGAATAATGATTATTTCCCCCTCAAAATAATATTTTTTCTCTATTCTCGAAGAAAATTACAAATTAACCTTTGATGGCTTCACAAGATGTTTTATTTGTTGCAGCATCTGTCTAAAATGTTTTTATTTAAAGAGCTGTCATGGGCTTAAAAAAAATCCAAGAAAATTACTTTACTTAAATTAAAAGTCTTATCCAAATTTGTTTTTTTCATTTGATAGAAAAATTTGAGTATCTAAGAAATTATTGATTATTAAAAAAAGATATAAAATAGTCTTTTTTATTAGCAAGTACAAAAAGCTTTTATAACTTTTATTTTTTTCAGAATGACATTTTTTGATAAATGATAGATAAAACATATTTATTCAAATTATAAATTATTTACAAGTATAATTTACAAAAAAGACAACTTTACAATATTCAATATCCGCAAAAACTTTAACGATTGTTTTACTCAGAGTATCCATTACTATGTCATGTAAAAATCATATAGAAATTAATAGTTTTTAGTTTTATAATTTTTACATAGTCAATGATATAATGTTTTTACAAATAACAAAACTATTACATTAGAATATTTGTGTTATATGTTGGACTAGTCCGTAATCTAATAATCAATAAATGTTTTTAGAAAAAATCAAACGTTAAACTTTCCAAATACATTCACCTGTTAGTAACAACACATTTAATCTTCAATAGTTTCTCTTCCTCTTTCCTTTTTTATTTTTGCTTTTCTAATATGTAACATATAATAACCACATTCCTCTTTTTTTACACTTTAAAGCAAAATATATTTATTAATTTTACAGTTTCGACTGTTCCTAGCAGTCTTTGTCAGATCTTATTATCTATTAAAACTTTTATTATCTACTAAAACTTTTCGAAGCTGTAAAATTAATAAATATATTTTGCTTTAAAATATAAAAAGAGTGGAATGTGGTTATTATATGTTAATAACACATTTATTAGTATATAACACCACATTTTATGTGCTATTATTCTCCTTTCTTCTTCAGGTATTTCAGGCTTGACCAATGACTGTACTAGCAATGGTATAGTCTAGTTGGTTAGAGTACTGCCTTAAATTCACTATTCATGAATCTAAAGATCCCAGGTTACCTTGCTAGTATTATCACTGGTCAGGCCCACAGCACCTTAAGAAGGGAGGAGAATAATACTACCTGAAATGTTGTGTTATATACTAATCTTAGCACCATTACTAGCAGATGAATGTATTTCAAAAGTTTAAATAAAGTTTTAATTATTTCTAAAAGCAGTTAAAAATTAATATTAGATGACGGAAATAATCCAATTACAGTACCATAATCAGAAACTTTCAGAAAAATACTGGATACTTGTTTAGACTTTGTTTTAAATTGTGATGATGGTAATGGTGTGTGGCTTATGACATTTATATGAAAAATATGTTATTAAAAGAAAAAACTTGTAGTTTTGTATTTTAAGAACAAAATAAAAATTTTGATCATAATGTAATTTCAAAAAGTAGTAAAATTCAGTTACTAATAAGATTGATGAAAAAATCACTAAATAGTTGTCTTAATTAAGTTCAACAATAGTGTGGCAGATTCTGGTTGATACTCAAGGTTATGAATTGCAATTCTACTCTATCACTTCTTATGCTTAATCTTTGTATTAATTTCTGAACAGTAAATCATTCGATTGTTGTTTCTAAATAATCTACAGGGTCTTTGTTAAGTTCTTCAGTCTTATTCACCCAGCCCTGTTCCCAAATTTGCCCTCCAAGTTGGAGTGTATCTCATTTGCTGGCAGTTATAGTAATTTCATTTGTTTTCAAGTATAAAGACCCCACATTTAAATACTGTGCATGGCTTTGAAAAAAATGAAGATTCGGTAAAAATAGATATGACCAATAATAATCACATATTACTTGCATCAAAAAGAAAAAATGCAACTATCCATTTCAGGTTCTGTATTTTGAAACAAAATAATACAACACGCCCAGCTTCCACTGATCAAATATAGTCTGGATAAAAGTTGGAATTGTTTTTTTTTTTTTATTCCAGGCAGGATTAGGATCCAGTCCACAGGCAACCCATCTATCCATTCACTTTTTTTTTTTTTCATATGTCAAAGCATTGGCTGGGAAATGAACCCAGGACAACAGCTTGTAAGGCAGCTGTGCTAACCACTCGGCCAACAACGCTTGACCAATCACTTATTTGATTAATGAATGGATATCTAACTGTTCATACTTAAAGGACAAACAAAAGAGGAAACTATTAAAATCATCACCAGGCAGTTGTTTAGCTGTGGGTAATGTTCTATCCATAATTGGTGTCTTTTTTATTTTCGGAGAATTATCTGAGAAATATAGTATGGTTTTACAGAAATATTCGATATTTAAGGGAGGCTATTGCATTTGATTAAAAGATAGATGGATAAATAAATAAATGAAATATATGGATGTATGGAGGGATGAATAGATGAATGATGGATAATAGATAAATAAAAATATAAAAAGATATGTAGATGAATAAATAGATCAAGATAGAGATAAATAAGTAGGGAGAGAGAACTAAATAAATAGATATAGATAAATAGGTATGTAGACAGGTATTTAGATTAGCAAATGATTGGATTAGACAGACATGTAAGTAGGTAGATAATTATCCTTATTACTAAATAACAATATGCATTATTCAGCAAATGCTTTGCTTAGTAACTTATGATATACTTTTGGTTTTAATATCATGTTAGCAGTCATAATTTATTATAACTTATTTTGCATCTTAATAATGTAAAGAGTACATTATAATTTGCGATGAAGTGTAAGAACAGATTGTGGAAATAAATTGTGTTATGAGAGTGGCACATAATTTCTATATTCACTTGATGATAATTATGTAATATTATATCTTGAAGCACTATATTTGCAATCACTCCGACTGCTTTGAAAGATATTAAAAATGTAGTAAGCCAAAATTCATTATTTTAATTGCTAATGTATTCCACATTGTTTCAAAACGAATCTAAAGTGCTAAAGAGAGAATTTTATATAAAACTTTATTATAAATAGCCTAAAGGAAAGCAACTATTACACTTCATTATTTGTTTTACCATTGCATGGTATGACTTGAATAGTTTTATTATCTGTCTATAAAAATTTCCTGAGTTTATATTGTTTTAAACAGCATTCCAGGATGCATTTTAACATGACCTGTCCCTCATCAGATGGCATAAGACATCACATGTTCTAATGTCTAATGTTGACTTTTATATTCATCTACTTTATTACATATACAATTACTGACCCAGACAAATCCAAGATGCATTTCAACATGACCTATGCCTCATCAGATGGCTTTAAGTTATCACATATTCCAATGTCTAATGTTGACTCTTTTAAATGATCTACTTTATTATATGTATGATTACTGACCCAGACAAAATGTAAATGACTCCAAAGTGCATTTCAACATGACCTGCCCCTCATCAGATGACTTAAGTCACCACAGTCCCAGTATCTAATGTTGACTTTAATATTCATCTATTGATAATCATATCAATTCAGTTTATGTCATTTTATTACCAGATCTAATCCTATTCACTATTTGCCATTCATCTTTAAACAATTTCACTATTAACTACTAATAAACATTTGTAATGTTAGAAATTTTTTTATTTCTTTAATACAGATTTATACTGAAAGGAACAGTTCATTAATTGATGGATTCATTTCATTAACTTATATTTTCTTTAATATCAAATTAATAGGTGTATTTAATATAAAATTAAACTAAATATCTATATTAAAGAGAAACATTGATTACTACTAATAAAAATTGTACAATAATGGTTGATAGTGAAGTTGTTTAGACAGCAATTATTTGTGAATGCATGCTGATAAAGGTACATTTATAAATTGAATGTTTATATATGGATATTAATGAATAAACACATGTATATCAATGTATTAAACAGAGAAATTGTCTTTAAAATATATTGCATTTGAAGCAACACATTCGGTCATATCTCACCTTCCCTTCAAATAATGGGTTAGTTCAGATTTCATTTTATCTAGATTGGACTAGGCATTCATCACTATGAATCTATGCATATACAGATAGGTAATGCAATGGCAAGAATAGACCAATAGATGATGCTCACTGAATCCATTTTCATTAAGAATGGGGATCTGGCAATAAATAGTCAAATCTTTTGAAGGTAGGGTCAGAGAACTGTCACAAAGTTGAAAAGCAGTATACACATTTTCCATTAGAGAGACAGAATCCACATTCTCCAGACATTTGCTGATAAGCAAAAATATAGATGTATTGAGGTAAGTCCATGTTCATGATTGGAACTGCTAGAACCAAATGCAACATGAGGCAAGCTGTGGAGTACAGCCAGAAATATCACCGTACTTAGTCATGAGGCAGGCTGAGATATGACACATTATCAACTTATTCTGTTGTTTTTTTGTTACGAGAAATATTTTAATTATAACCATTATTCTCAAAAATTTTAATATTGTATGTAGTGAATCAGATGTAGGAAAGTTAAGGCCACTTGATGCATTGCTAATTCTAATAATGTTTTAATTTGTAATGTACAACTGAGCATTCTCTGGAGTTTTGGTAATTAAATCATTTTTATTTTATTTTTTGAAAAACATACTAATTCATCATAAATAATTATAACTAAAAGAAAACAATAATTTAAATACAACTTATACATTTACTTTATTACAAATTTATCTTAATTTACGAAATGCATTACTATAGTTTCCTTCAGTGATGTGATGTATTATGGCCAGCATAAAAACCAATAATTCACTTTCTGTATTGATGCACAGAGCCCTCTGTTGAATATTTTTATATATATTATTGTACAAAGTTATTGTTTAAAACAATACTTTTCTTTAATCATGAGAAAAATTCTAGACGTGATTGTTTTTTTTTTCTCAGTGATGAGATGTCTATTCATCAAAAAAAAAAAAAACAACAGATACAGTAAAAGAAATGAAATTTCAGGAGCAACATGGTAAGAGGGGAAGGATACATGTAAAAAGGGAATAGGAAGTGGAGAGGGGAAATGGTGTGTAGTCCAGGCCGGTTAGAAATGCATGTCTTCATGATTGAGTTCTATGACAGAGGCTGAGAGGATGGGAGTTGGAGGATTGCCCAAGTGTCTGTGAGGAGTGGAGGTGGGGCTAGTTTGGTATCTCGGGTTTTGAGAGTGCGAATTAGGTCCAAGAGCTTTTTATTGACTGAATGTACTCTCCGGTCAAGGATAATGGGACATCGGAGCAACCAGAGAGCATAGATGAGAAAAACTGAAAGTCTAATAGCTGCAAAGACCCCTGTTTCTATGGATTCTTGGAGGTTGAAGATGGTATTTCTGTGCGAGGAAAGGCAGGAGTTGATGACATTTCTCATGCCAAGCAGAAAAGAACATTTAAGTAGGAAATGATGGAGGGTTTCGTTGTCAGTTTTACAAAGATGGCCTATGGGAGAGATCTTGGTGAAATCCCTATGGATGACCAAAAATTGATTCGTGGGAAGGGAGTGAAGATTGATTTTGAGGAGGAAATCAAGGAATTTTGCTTCAAGGGCCCATCTTTTGAATTTTAAGTTGAGGAGGCTTGATATATTACTAATTCTAATAATGTTATAAATCACAGATTTAATTGTGTATAACTGAACATGCTCTGGAATTTTGGTCGCTAAATAAATTCTTTTTTTTTTAATAGTTGTTTTTACGAGACTGGTGTACTATACCAAAAGTATACTCATCTCTTAATATCTTACTCTACTTAACACATTAATATACATGGTTTTATTATTTACAGTTTAGATACAGCGGTTATTTTATATACTGACTGCTCACTATAATGTCAAATTTTAAATATGAATATTTGGAAATGCTTCCCCAAAGTCTGCCTGTTTCTTCAGCCATGCCAAAGACAAAAACATTTGATCAGAGTTTTTTATCGAACAAAGTGATAGTAGGTGATGCTAAGCATACTTTAATCTTATTGACATATATTATATGTGTGCTTGATCTGTTTATTTCACTTCTTCTTAATAACATTGAAGCTACTCTTAAAATTGGGCACTATAGAAAGTTATGAATGTGCTGCCATTATTTAATAAATTCTTAATGTATATTATATATGTATAACTTTATCTTTCTTATTACATTTCCAAATCCATCTAATATTAATATCATCTATGTTCTTTATTACTTTTTACAATGCTTTTTTATAACCCTCTATTGATAGTTTCGGTTGCCCCAGCAATCTTCAGAACTATAACAAACACAATACAAATACATGAATACAAATATACATGAATATATAATTTTATATACATATATTCTATTTTATAATCATTATTTATATACCCACATATATCTTTATATACCCCTCTATATAATTATTACTTTTTATATATTATACATTTTGATAAAAAAGATTAATATGTATAATATATAAAAGATAATAATTATATAGAGAGATATAGAAAGATATATGTAGGTATATAAATAATGTTATAAAATAGAATATGTGTATATAAAATTATATACTCATGTATTTTTGTATTCATGTATTTGTATTGTGTTTGTTATAGTTCTGAAGATTGCTGGGGCAACCGAAACCATCAATAGAGGGTTATAAAAAGGCATTTTAAAAAGTAATAAAGAACATAGATGGTATTAATATCATATTAGATATGTACAAACATATAATCTAAATCATCAAAAATGGAAAGATAAAAGCAATAATATTGTGTGTATATATATATATATTAAACTGTAATTGTCAATGAATTTTACTATTGCAGTGTCAGATTGTAATTTTATTTCGAAAGTAATAGTTCGTTCTTACTCATACCATACTGTAATCAGCAATGTTAAATGTGAGAATACTCTTATTCCAGCAATAAGATAAAATCTTTGAGAAAGTTAAAAAAAAAAAAAAAACTATATTAATACAGGAAAAAATTTTTCAGTATTGAAAAGGGCAAAAATCAATATTTGCTGAAAAGAGTTTTTCTGTATTATTATTGTTATTATATATAGAGAGAGGGAGAGATAGCAATAAAATAATAATATAATGGTAATTAACTATTATATACAGTCTTTCCATAGGCAAACTTACTTTCAGTTAATTCCTTAACCTGCTTCAACTGCCATTAAATTTGAAAAACAAAATATGAGCAAACGTCATCAATTCAAGTCCCAGAATCCTGAATTTTAATGTTAACAGTTTGTCTATTAATTAAATTCATTTTTTTTTTAAGTGTCATAGCATCGGCTGGGATGCGAACCCACAACCCGGGCAACTGCCTGCAAGTGCAAGGCAGTCGTGCTGACCTCTCGACCACCAATGCAAGACAATTCATTTTAGTGCTTATAATAACTTCTTTCATATACACTTTAATGCAAAAAAAAATGTTAATAAAACTTCTTTATTTTCCTGACAGTTTCGACTGTCCAGCAGTCTTCATCAGAGCTTTCTGAACCTTCCTTGGCTTTTTAAAATAACTGTTTTTTCAAAAAAATTTTACATTAAAGTGTATATGAAAGAAGTTATTATAAACAATATATATGAATATATGAAGAAATGGAAAGAAAGTAAAGGAGAATAAGAGTATAAACTTCTAAATTCTTTTTTTTTCTATATATTAAAATTGTCTCCTTAATTTTTCTTTTATTATGGTTTCTCTCTTCATGAAGAATGTTAACACTTTCAATATCAAACTTAAATTTATATTTACATGTCCTTTCATGAAACAAGAAAACTGAAGCAGTCGTTAAATCATTATTTTTACTTTTCACACATTTGTATAACAATTCATACTCCTTTAATCTTTTTTCAATACTGTATGAATTGTTTTGCAAGGGTGTGAAAAGTAAAAATAATAATGATATAATAACTGCTTCAGTTTTTTTAGATCATGAAAGGAATGTAAATATAAATTTAAGTTTGATATTGAAATTGTTAAGATTCTTCATGAAGAGAGAAACCAAATAAAAGAAAAATTAAGGAGGCAATTTTAATAAATAGAAATAAAATGAATTTAATTAACAGACAAGCTGCTAACATTAAAATTCGCGATTCATGGAATTTGAGTTGATGACATTTACTTCCATTTTGTTTTTTGAATTTAACGACAGTTGAGGCAGATTAAGGAAGTAACTGAAAACACTTCTGTCGATTGAAAGACTGTAGCTAATAGTTAATTACCATTACATTTATTATTTTTATTGTTATTATAGTAGTTTTTTAATTAACGGACATTTTATTTAAATATATACATAAAGGGATTCCATCTTTATTGTTAAAAGGAGGTTGCCTTGACAACACTGGTTTTTAATAATATATATATATATACAATTATTGCTGTTATATAAAGATATTTTATGATTTATTTTAATAATATAAATCTTAGGAATTGAAACCAATATTTATAGTGTATATTCGGGTAAAACTTAATAATATTAAATAGAACATTAATGCATTTTCAGTGTTGAATATACTTATCAATGATAGTGATTATCTTTGATGAAGTTATTCGGCACTGAAAATAAATTTGAGATTTTCAGTGACAAGAATTGTCACAGTAACTTGTAATATATAACTTATATATATATGAATACTCATTTTTAATATAAATTTTAATTAGGATATTGGTTATCAATTACCTGATGTTCATGGACGAGATATGGTAGATATTAAATATACAGGTAAGTCGTTTAAACATTAGTATTACGTTGTTAGTTAAAGTGTATTCATATTTGATTCTAATTTACATCACACAAATATCATCTGTACCAAGAGATAGCATACAGATATAGTTTAATGAAATCATGCAATAAGTAAATTTTAAACGCCTATCTGTCATGAGATTCAAATTGTCTTTTTTCAGACATTTTCATTAAAAATTGTAACGATTTTAATGAGTACATAAATAACTTTTTATGGGCTATTATACGAAAATATTACTAAAATAATTCACACACCAGATCCTGAAAGAATCATTTTTATTGAACTTCGTAGATAAACCCCACTTTTTTGTTCTCTCAAAGCCAATCTTTGTTTTTATATTAATCAAGATAGCTTACAGTTTCAAATATGAATTCTGATGAAATTCTAACTATTTTAATGAGCGCATAAATAACTTTTTGCTGCTTATCACATTTGTAATGCTAATAATAAAATTTCAACATTTATTAAGTATCAATGCTTGATTTATTACTATAAAATAAAGTGAGGTCAGATAAAAGTTATCTTTTGTCTGAGAAAATAGATTCACATAAATATAACAAAAATGTGGGTGTTATTTACAACTTCAATTAAAAATGATTCTTTCAGCAGCTGGCATGTAAATTATCTTAATAATATTTAAATATTTATCCAATAGGTTCATTAAAAATTATAATGCTTAGAATATTTGATGCTGAAAGAAGGAAAGGGGTAACCAGTACTGAGATGGATGGACTCCCTCTCATGCTAATGAATATATTATTGGGAAGCCAGAAACATTAAGGCAATTTATAGATTATCATGAAGAAATAATATTCATATATTTGATAGAAGTTTGATAAAAGAGGTTTTGGTCATGTGATGTCTAAATCCAAAAGTTGAGTTTTTATCCAGAAATTTTCTGCTCATGAATTCATCCCTCTACTACTATGTTAAACTCCCCTATGACTTGGCATCTACTTTAAACAACAAATAAGTAATTGCTGTTTCATTTCAAGAATGTGGATTATTATATCATAGTGGTTATTCCATTTACCTTTTAATGAACAACTACCTTCCCCTTTTCAACAATCTTTTAAAATTATTATTAATAGTATGAATATTACTATAAGAAATATTATTATTAGTTAATACAAGTCTACTTTTTTTATGGTGGCTTTCTGATCTTTTATAAATTTCTCTACCTGATATGAAAATAGAAGCTATCTCATGCATAATGTACAAATTGACTAGCCAGTAATTTAATGTAAACCACTAAACATCATATGATCATCATTCTTTATGCTTACACAAGCTGTATACACAGAAGGAAAACTCTCCATACAGTAGCATCCATTGATTATTCTAGATTGCACTGAGTGGCGCTACTGTATGGGGAGTTTTGCCTCTGTGTAACTCAAAATAGTTTCACCATCTAAAATTCATATGAATTCAAAATCTCCTCTCTGGACATTCAATCAATAACCTACATATAAAAAAAATGTGGCATAAAAATGAATTTCTTATGAGGTTGTAAAGGGGTGTTAGATTATCTAGAAAAAGTACAAAGAGAAGTAGGAAGACATAAATTAGATGCAGATGGGTGGTTGGCAAAAGAGGCAATTCAAGAAAAAATGGGATGATCAAGTTTTTATATAAGAGATGCCAAAAGCATTTTATTAGATTGCAATTTATGGATAATAATAGAATAGCCAAAATAATATTTAATTGGGTTATAAGTAAAGGACAGGCAACAAGATGGGTGAGAAAGGTAGTACAGTATGTAGAAGATTTGGATTAAGAATTTATGTCAGTATATTTTTAAAAAGATTGGATGATTGTGTTAGGAGAATTGTTGAGTGTTATAGTGGCAAGGAGTAGGGTAGAAGAATAGATGCATTAATAAAAAATAGTTGGAGAGATGGAAAATTAGTATGGAGAGCAAAAAGAATTTAAATATATTTAGAAGTAAACAGAATATAGATTGCGAGTTAATTTATGATTATAGCAAAGAAAGTAATTTATTATTTAAGGCTCGAACATGATCTTTAGCAACAAGGGAATATATCCATAAATGGAAAAATATGGGTGATTTAGTCTGCAAGTTATTTAAGGAAGGCATAGAAAATATTAGGCATCTGTTAATTGAATGTAAATACCTGAAAGCAGAAAGGGTACAAATAATGAAGTTGTAGAAGAATAAATATAAACAAAGTGATTATAAGCCAATAAACATCACATGACCACCACTTTTTATGCTTGTGTATAACTGTTGTTAAAACAGGCAAAACTCACTATACATATTGCCACGCACAGCAAGCTAGAGTAATCAATGGATATTGATGAGTAGGCACTAGATGGGGAATTTATGCACAAGCCTTCTGGCATCCATTGATTACTCTAGCTTGCTGTGTGTGGCAATACGTATAGTGAGTTTTGCCTGTTTTAACAAAGTGATTATACAGGAAGTGGGTTATTGGTTTTTATGCTGGGTTTGGGAAAAGACAAGGGGGATTTAGATATAGTTGACAAAGATTATGTTATGGATAAGGGATGGAGCAGGATAGAGAACATTGTGGGAAAAACTTAGGGTGGAGAATGGAAAGGGAAGGTAAGGTGGCTAACAGGTTTCTCTGGGCATAGTTTCTGAGATATTCCTGACTCCAAAAGATGAATACCCACAGTGCATCACATCACAATCTTGGTAAATAATTTTTATCCGCATGTAGTTTATAGTCTGTTAAATGAAAAATTAAAAAAATTGTACATATACTTTTCAAACATTTGGGTACCCATTAAAAAATTCCAAGAGCCTGCTTTTGAACGTACATTTTCTTCTAAGACAGCTGAGAGGTAAAGTATGGTGAATATTTTTTTTATAAATCTAAGGAGGATTGATAAGATCTTCACATATATTTTATGCTTATATTGTGATAAAATTAATTACATTATTTATTATAAGTGTTCTTTTTGTAGTGAACTCCCATGCATTAATCATGGCGTATAATGAAGTGTAAACAATCTCATTTTTAATAAAATTTAAATAATTAGTGCCTTTAATAATTATGAAAATGTGCATAAAGTTTATATTTGTATAAATTCTAATCTATAATTTAAAAATAGCATGCCTACAGCAAATTTAATAAAGAAGATAGTCTTTTAGTTAGCAAATCTATTTCTACTACTCCAGTTTTGCCACCTAATGTAAGTTTGAATAATGTCCAGTGTTTTTATCCATATCCCTAGAATTGTGGTAGGGAAAATAGATTTTCTACTTAACAATAATAGTGTAAGTAGATATCATGATGTTTTGTTGGTGTTATGAAAATTATTCCTACTAGGGGGCCCCAGTGTAGTATTTTTAAGAAAGTGGCTAACAGATTTATCTGGGCGTAATTGCTGAGATATTCTTGACTTCGTTTAAGGAGAAGCCATAATACATCACATCACATATTATAGGCTTATACATAGTTTAAGTTTCTTTAGTCAGATTTAAACAATATAGTTATTTAATTTAATGATGTGGATTTCATAAAAAAAAAATCATAGTTTCTAGGGACTCCTGTAGCTAAGTTTCTTTAGTCAGATTTTAAAAATTTAATGATTTAATATTTATGAGATGAAAAGAAGGTTTGAAATTTAGTTTTGAATTTATTTTAACAATCCTGAGTATTATAGATACTAATTTTATTTAGAAGTTAATTATCCCTCTTTATTAGCACTGCATTATAATATAAATCAATGAAGTTAAATCCAAGGATACTCTTGTCCCAGTCACAAAATAAAGACTTTGAAAAAATAAGAGCGACCATTTTGTTATCAAACCTAAATGTGCTTATATAGACAAATCTTAAATGTTTTGGAGTGACAGCTTGAATATATAAATCATTCACTTTACATCCATTTCTTTTAAATAATCCTATTAACACTTATAAAATGATATAATTTACTTTGTGCTAATATGAGATGTTAAACTATGTAGTTTTTATCTTGTGATTGGGACGAGAGTATCCTTACATTTAACATCATTGATTTATATTATGGTACAGCGATAGTGAAGAAGGATGATTACCTTCTAAATATAATTACAATCTGTCACCGCACTAGTAAAATTCATTGATTAGATACACATTGATGTTTTTGTATTAATTAAATCAATTTTTGAATTAACATGTGATACAAAAATATTTGTCCACTTTGACCCGAACCATCTCTGTAAAAACATTTTTGTGAAGTTACTGATTTTAAAATAGCATCCACATCTATAAATTGATCACTATTATGATTATCTCTTAGCATACTTTTAGTAATATCAAGAAGTAAATGATTCAAATTATCTTCACTGTCCATATCTTGCAAATTAGTAAGTGGCAACAATCTCTAAAAATCAACACCTATTTTAATTTTTTGGGTTTAAAACATCTATATATTTCAAAACACATGCCTAGAGTTGACCGAGAAATTATTGCAAAATAGAATATAAATTATTACTCTTTCATGATAAATATAAATTGTGCGATGAGTACTTGCATGATTATGTGATGTTCGAACATTAAGACCAGAGAGAATTTTTTTATCTTTTTAAAAATGAGTTCAAACTCTTTAACTTTCTATTATCATCACTAAGCTAAATTGCATAGTTAATTAATTATTTACATGTACTTTAAATTACCAGTCGCCTCTGCTTTACGACCGTACTGCTATGATTATGATATTGTTATAGAGATATCGGAAACATGCTCAGCTTACTATATTAAGCATGTAAGAATGACATTGCTTACTTCATATAAGAATTCCATTTAAGCTTTTCTTATTTCTCGCTTCCAAAGCATTTAGCTTGAATGACAATTGTATAGGAATGTTAAAAAGGATATTTAATATTTTTATTTGCAAATATATTTCTCAACGATGAGCCTTTTCCCCCTGATATCTGTTATAATCATTTGTATCATTCTATGTAAATTAACTATGATAGATGCTTCCTGATAAGATGGTGAAGAATATTCTACATGAAATCTGCAATGATATTTTTCTGATAATCAAACTGATAGGGTAATTTACAAAGGTCTTGAGAAATCTCACATGGAAGGGATATGGTGAACTGGATTATGCTTGTTTCAATCTCGTGGAAAGTAAATGCACTGTCACACTTTGTCTAATTGTTACCTCCATGGTGCATTTTATTTATGAAATCCCTCGTGCAGTTTGCTGCAGCCGTTGAATGGTAGACAGTGAACTTAAGGACCATGCATCACAGCTCCGTTCTGGTCACTTCTGATGATGAATTTCTTATGAATTCCTGAGCAGTGATTGTTTATTTAGTCTAAACTGCAGAAAAAAAAATTCTGTTAACTGAAAGAACATTCTTATACCCAATGACCAAGCAAGAAAAATCCATGTCCATATTGTCATTACTATGTCCTTATATATTGGATTTTTTTTTCTTCATTTGTATTTGCAATTCAAATTTGCAAATGTTTGTTCATTGTGGTGTACTTCATTGAACGTTCATTACCATTTGGTTATAAAGAAGAAAGAAACCACATTGTTACACAAATGGACAAATGTTTGCAAATTAGTATGTCCTTATATATATATAGTAAATGAACATGGATGGAATAGTGAGCTTATTGGATTTTTCCGTTTAAGGCCAAAAAAAAAAAAATATCATAGTCTTTAGTTCTTAACCAAAATGTCAATGGAGTTTGTATAGGTAAATTATCTATTTTAAAAAATATTTACAAACATGAGTGACCAATCTAAACTATGCCTTTATTCTTGGGATACTGTAAAGTTGTCAGCCAAGACGCTATTTGGTGTTCATTAGCAGAAAGTGCTAATAATCTTCTGATTGTGAACTCGGGCTGCCATTTGATGATGACCTTTTAATTAGACATCTAGAACTGTACATTAGTTTCAAGTGAAGGGAAATTGCATGAGTTGTAAGAACTGTTTGATATTAAATGAGACATTGTTGGACTTTATTAAATTAGAAGAAAAAGGAAGAGACTATTTAAAATGTGGACATGTACTTTACTACAAAGGTTCAGATATAACAGAAATAAAAAGGGAAAAAAATTCAAGAATAATTGTGTAAATAAATGATATATTAGACAGAATAACTAGACTAGTTATTGAAATCTTCTCCCAACGTGGATCTCATTATAATGAAGAAGTAGAGAAATTTTTATAGAGATGTACCAAATGTTTTTGATTACACTAAACATTTTAAACTGTCGTGGAAGACTCTAAAAGTATAATTGGATTTGGAAGTATCTCAATGAAGGTACAGCAGAATTGGATTTAATTTTTATTAACAGAAATGTGTATTTCAAGACTGTAATGTTCTTAATATTCAACACAAGGAGTGATATAAGATAAAAAAACATAAAGAAAGATAGTGTCAATAGTTGGTATTTTTAATTTTCATAAACATTCCAATATTGTCAGATTTTGAAGATAGTTCAGAAGTGATAGAGATCAATATGAAAGTAATTCTCTGCTAAGAACTGGCAAAAATATAGCCATTACAAAAAATTAGTAATTCACCAATAAATTTTCATCTGATACAAGACATTGCATGAATAAAAGAAGGAATATGGAACTATTTTTAAATGGTTCATGAAGAAGAATTGAGTATCTGGAATTATTTAAAATAGTAACAAACTCCATACAGTAGCACCACTTAGTGCAAGCCAGAGTAATCAATGGATGCAAGAAGGTTTGTGTATAAAATTCCTATCTAGTGCTGTAACAGTCAGAATCGTCTATCTCGCTAACACACTGCAGAATTCAAACCCCAGACACGAAACAACATTCTAGGAGGGGTTGCCTTCTAGATATACTAAGTTCGAATCCAAAGCCCAAATTTCACAGCGCCATCTACGTGACAATGCATCTGATGCCACTACTAGTATGACCTTTGACCGGTGCCTGGTGGTCAGGGAGAAACAAAAGACTCTATACTAAAAGAAGTTTGGGTGGCTAATTAACGTCTATGGATTTACAAAAGAAATGCAGAAAATATATATATAGACCGAGACAGTGATAGGAATCAAATAAAATAAGAGATCAAATTTAGTTTTAAATAATTTCACAAAATTTATTCATAAAATATATATATAACGCCACTGTCTGCTTATATGAGACAGGGACGGGTATTAAATAATTGTGGGCATTATATTTCAATAAATGACAAAAAGGTTTTAAAACAAAGTGATATATTCTATTCCTCGGGCTAATAGCATTACGATAATGTGCTTGACGAGATAGGAACATGTGCGAGGTGCTTTGAGCAATTATACAAGTTTAAAAAAATATTTGAAATTAAGTGTTATAAAATATTTATTGATTTCGAGAATAGCACGGACAAAAGCTTACTAAGCAACAAAGTGGGAATGTGATCAAAGCATTTATTTGAGAATAATAATAATAGAGTTGCATTGGGAGGTCAGTATTGCTGATAATGAATTTATTAAAGTTGGAGGGTGTGACACGTTTAAGTCACGGATGCTTTGTAAAATAAATATAAAATAAAACAATATTGAAGATCCGGAATAATTAGGGAGGGCATCTCTCCGCTAACCCGTAGGAAAGTATTTTATGAACAGCCGAAACTTAGCGACTGTGTGACGATTGCGTTTAATTCCCAGGTGTGTCATTTGGAACACACTCTGCCTGGTAACTTGCAATATATGAAAAGAACGGACTTTGCCGTGTAAAGAATCCTTGGAAAAATAAAACAAAGCGGTCTCAACAACCAATTCATTTACCAGCAATACGAGACTAGTGTATATAAAAACATACTGAATGGGTTTTACTCGGATTAAGAGAAATGCCCAGTCAAATTCCCCGAAATTCATTTAAAAGGGTCTGCACATTCTCGACGTCAATGATGAACTTTATAATTAAAGTAGAACATGGTAATTAAAATAGGAAAATGCATGCTTGCGGGTTTGAAAAGTAAGTATAGATTTATATACACAATCATGCATTAGGGGACACATTTAATCATTGACCTCGCACATACTCTCAGATTAAAATCAATAACATGTAGATTTTAAACTATGTGATTATATTATATTAAAGAAAAGAATCGCCCTCGAACGAGTGATTTGCATGATAAAATTGGAAAATTATAAATTTAAAATATGCCTTAATAGCGGCGTCTTACTTTCAATAAAGGGAATAGTTCACTCGGTCAAAGACAATTCTGACACATTATCATAATAAAATAAAAGAAAGCTTTTTCTCTTAACCCAAGGATAGAGCAAAACTGTTGATTATATTATATTAACACGTTAAAGAAATACATAATGAAGTTATGTGAAATATAAGGAAAACAATTTTAAATAGCTATAGCATGTTAGTTATCACAAGAGTTCTTGGGTTAATTTAGGGTTACCTCTGGAGAAGCATTTAGGTAGATTGATGGTCGGCGGGTTTTTATATAGTTTAACAGCAAAATCTGGAAATGTTCATATTTTTGGCAGCAGCAGTTCCGGGGTTTCCTGTGTGATAACTTCCAATGGTCTACGGCAGCAGATGACCATTCCGGAGAGAAATAGCTTTCTCGCGCTCTACTCTGTCATGTCAAGATTTACAAATTACTAGAATAGAACTCAGCATGATTTCTCTTAGAAACATTAGAAGAAAAACTGGAGAACAAAAGAAAACCATTCTTTTTATAGTAGACGTTAACAATAGAACTGCCCTGGAGCATTACAAAAATATATCGGACTTATCAGCTGTAATTAAATCTATCCCAATGTCTAAAGGAATTCAACATTAATTTCTTTTGTTAATTTCCCTGTCGACATTCGGATTACAAACTAGATTTAATTAAAAATTACTTTTATTAATTAAAGAAAACCTTAAGTGGACATCTGCTGTTTTTAGATAAACTTATATAATATTAACTAATTAAACTATTGTCCATCATTTATTTTAACAGAAATATTTGGAATAACTTTTATTAAATTAAAGAAAATGATTTTACTTTTTAAATTGCAATATTTGAATCTATTTACTAAACGAATATTTACTAAATGAATTTTATTTTAAATCAAAATATATTACCACAGTAATATATTTGTAAATAGATTCAAACAAAATAACTTTAACAATTTATAATTTTGATATGTTTAAAATGCATATCATAGTGTGTGTGCAATTATGACTTATATAACCTACTTTTTAATAAATCAAAATTATGTGAACATATACATAATCTATAATCTTTTATTTATTTGGGAATGACTTATATATATAATATGAGCATTGTACTCATGGTTTAAAATTAGGTGGGATTTTCGGTATATAAGCGTATTGCAGACACACTACGATAGATTGGGGTTCAAACTAAGGTATGAGGTAGGAAATAGGTGAGAAAAGGTGAAACGAAGATCTGCAAAGCAGACCTTACTGTTTCAGTGCCTACTCATCCAATATTCCCTGGCTGGTTTCTAGCTTGTGGCTTTCATCAGTGAGGAGCCTTGGATCTGAGAGTTCTGCACCTACATTTTTACGATCTAATGTAACCCTCTTTGAGCCACCTTTTACCTTTTCAGTTAATGATAAAGCTATGAGTCCAAAATGAAAACACCCATCATATTTTCAATCCAAGCTCATTTACTTGTATAGTCATACAGATCTGAACTCAGTTCAATATCTATACATTTTGGTGTGTTTGGTTCTTTAATAACCATAGCCACCATCATTTCATGGTCAGGAAGGATATTAAACATTAAACATTACATGCTCACCATTTTTTATTCTTATACAAGCTATTAAAACAGTGACAAACTCTTAGCTGAAGCCATGATAATCAATGGATGCAAGAAGGTTTGTGCATAAAATCCCTATCTAGGGTCTATTAATCCAGTATCTCCAGACTAGTTTCTAGTTTGTGGCTTTTATCAGTGAGGAGCCTTGGATCTGAGAGTTCAAGCTAGAAAGTAATCTTAGGATATTGGATGAATAAGCACTAGATAGGGATTTTATTTTCACATCTTCTTGCATCTGTTGATTACTATGACTTGCACTGGGTGACTATGGAGAGTTTGTTACTGTTTCAACAGCTTGTGTAAGCCTAGAAAAAGATGATCATGTGATGTTTATTGGTTTAATACCATTCCTGTCCATGGGATGATGATCTCTATGGTTATTAAAGAATCAAAGATACCAAAATATATAAGTACTGAACTGAGTTCAGATCTGTACGACTATACAAGTAAATGAGCTTGGTTTGAAAACATCATTGTGTTTTTATTTTGGACTCATCGCTTTATAGTTAACTAAAAAGGTAAAGGATAGCTGCCGAGGATTGCATTAGATCCTAGGAACTGGGTGCAGTGCTATCAGATCTAAGGCTCCTCACTGATGATAATCATAAGCTAAATACTAGTCTGGGGATATTTAAGAGTAAGTACTAGGTAGAAATTTTATGTGCATTCCTTCTCGCATCTATTGATTATTATGATTTGCACTGACTGGGTGACTGTATGGAGGGTTTGTTACTGTTTTAACAGTTTGTGTAAGCATATGAAATGGTGGTCAGGTGATGTTTAGTGGTTTAATTCTATAACATGAGAGTTAGTAATAATATAAAAAAATATAATTGTAAATTGGTCAGGAGAGCTGAAGAAAAAAATGTCTCAAAAATATAAAACAGCATCTTGATATTTGAAGAAAAGTTATTTTTGCAATAAGAAGAAAAGATGGAATTATCACTAAAAAGAGGAATGATATCATGAAATGCACGAAAAGCTTATTCTAAGAAGAGTTGTGTAGTAATAAAAGAATGAGAAAACGAAGTATACCCTACGATTACTACATCTGAAATGCCAAGCATTTTAAATGAAGATTTGAATCGCACAAGAATCTAAAAAAATGGGGGGAAACTCTAAAAAATGATGGAATTATTAATATTTTAAAAGAAATGATGAAGAAATAGGAAAATTAATGGCAAAACTATATAACAAATGCCTAAATGACAACGGGTATAACATTGTCATATTGATAACTTATAGGTCTATCAGCTCCATACAAAGGCTTTACCAAGATAATTATAATTTCTCTGTGCAAAGTTTGGATTCTAATTAACCAATGAACAAATTGGATTTAAAAGTGGTTTTGGCACAGTGAATTACATCCAAGTATTCAGAGAAGGTATAAAAAAGGACCATTGAATATGAATTGCCGTTATTCTTTAATGCCCCTGAAAATGGATAATTAAAAAAAAAAAACAGCAAACTTCCAGAGATGTAAGTATCGAATTTTATTACTAAATATTTTATTTAAAAACAATATTTAAAAAAAAATTTATTGAATGTTTAGTGTTTTAATATATATTATACAATTATTAGACTTCTTAATGGATTTTTGGACCAATTCTGTTTTATTTGCCTTTTTTTGTTGCTAGGATCAGGTACAACCAAACAGTGTGTTTTAAGGGCCAAAGAACGTGTACAGCAGTGTAAACAGATTTCAAGTCCTCCAATACAAACTTTGCCACCTGGTAAGAATAATTCGCACTATTTTAGAATTAATTTGTAGATTTAAAATTATCTTTTATTTATTCTGTAATAACTTTGCAAATGTATATTAGTATGCCTGGCGAAGTTACTCATCTTTTCTTAATTATTTTTTTGGCTTAATGCACTTTCGGTGTCAAGCAAAACAACAGTAAAAAATTAAAAAAGATATATCTACTTTATATGTTTCTCTGGTATATAAACTGTAACAGGAAAATATGAAGGTAATGTCAGAATTCCAATTCGATCTCGTATTTTAAATATTCATCTATTTAAGCTTGAAGATTATGATTAAATAATTTCAAACACTGAACTTAATTTAAATAAATAACATGCATTAATAAATTAACTGAAGTATAATAATGAACATAATGCATTGAGATAATTGAAATATCCCTAGCAAAATTAATTGTTATTGGAAGTAAATTATAGGTTTAACCCTTGAAATTTGTTCATATTACTATTGTTTAGTCAAATAAAATATAAATCAAAATTAATAGTATCCATTAATATAATAATGATTTATTCAATGAAAAAAAAAAGTTAATATTAATTATTATTGATTCTTAAATTAACGGATTGATCTATTTAAAAAATGACAATAGATGAGAATTTGCAATTACTGAGATATATAGGATTATAAATTTCCAGGGGTAACCATAATAAAAACTAATGACAAGTTCTTATATTTAAATATTTAATTTAATACAGCATATTCCGATCTTTACACTTTGCAGTTTATTTATTTATTCTTTCATTTTATAATGGCAGATATTCCTACAATGATATATTCTATACTTATTCCCACAACTAATTTTCAAAATTATTTCTTACTATTGCCTCATAATCATCATAAATGTTTTAGTGTGCTCT
The DNA here is from genome assembly GCA_028023455.1 of Epiperipatus broadwayi. Lineage (NCBI taxonomy): Eukaryota > Metazoa > Onychophora > Udeonychophora > Euonychophora > Peripatidae > Epiperipatus > Epiperipatus broadwayi. Next base: position 647,616 of record JAQFVV010012706.1, read on the forward strand.
AGCCCCTAATCTGTCAGGGCCTTATTGGCTAATTTATTTCATCATGCCTATTAGAACCAGTGTTATTCCATGTGAAGGAGCAAAATTTTAATAGAAAATATGATGATAATTGTGGAATGTAGCAACAACTTTGAGAAGGAGAAGAAAGAAACATTCTTTACTCTTCTTATTTAAAATGTCTTATCTAATATCCTCAGTTCCTAGCCTTTGGCTTTTATTAGTGAGGAGCTTTGGATCTTAGAGTAGTGTTAATTGGTGTCATGTGATATTTAATTAATATTGAATCAGAGGCAACAATTAGATTTAAAGTTATCTTTAAAAAAATTGATCAAGAATGAAACTATATTACCATATAACTAAAGCATCACATATTCACCATTTCTTATGCTTATATAAGCTACTAAAAGAGTAGCAACTCTTTGCATGCAGTGATGCCACCCAGGATGCGAGAAGGTTTATGCATCAATATTGCTATCTAGTTCTTACTCGTCCAATATATCCAGACTAGTTTCTAGCTTGTGGTGTTCATCAGTAAGATCTGAGAGCACTGCACCTAGATCTTTGGTTCTAATGCAATTCTCCAGGAGCCATCTTTTACCCCCTCCCCCAGTTAATTATAAACCTACTATCTATTGGTTACTATGGCTTGCACTGGATGATGCTATTGCTTGGAAAGACTTGCTATTGTTTTAACCTTATAACTGTTCTTTTTTTGGCCACATTAACGGATTATTTTTCTATGTTTTTTAAATTCTTTTTTTTTTACGTTTTTATGTTTTTGACCCAATTTTATTTAAAAAATCAATGATAATTTAGAAATAAAATATTCAACTTATACAAATAAAAAAAGAGTAATAAACAAATAAATAAAACCAAAGATTTCATTTTAGTTGTATTTATATGTTGAACTGTGAATGTGTTTAGAAATATTTAATTTTATTTAAATATTCCAAATATATTCAACTGTTAGTAATAGCTCTTAAGAAAAGTGGAGAAATCAGGAGGAATCTCATAGATAAGTATATGAAATTTCTACTGACTGTTGCTTTTGGCAGGTTGACTCGGTTAGACTCTTATCTTAAAATTGAATACTCAAAAATATAAAAGTCCAGGTTCGATTCCCATGCTAGTACTGTCACTGGTCAGGCCAGCAATGCCTGAAGAAGAGGAAGGAATAAAACCTCTCGAAATGTTGTGCATATATACTAATACGTTTGATGTGCTATTATTAGCAGTTTGGAATATTTAAATAAAGATACATTTTTCTAAAGTCATTCAATACTCATATTAGATGATGGAAATAATCCAACATATAAATACAAGTAAAACATCATTATCACAAATCTTTAATATATTTAATGTTAAACAATTATTTTCTATTGAATTTGTATGTTTATGGCAAACTTCAATAAAGCATAAGTTTGAATAATAATTTTTTTTCTTAAATAATAAAATCAACTTTTAATTATGCAAAAAATAAACAAAAATATTTAAAATGTTACTGATGGTAGGCTTTTCTGTTTGATATCAGTAAATTTTCATTTGACTAATTTTCTATTGAAAAACAAATATATTCAAATAAAACCAAATATAAATATTAAATACTTACTAAAAAACAAATATTTAATAATTTTACTAAAAAATAAATTAAGTTTAAACTTATACAATATCAATAACAGTCTATGTCACCCATCAACTTGGTGTAGTTTTATCTTAATGGAGAATATTAGTACACTTATTGTTTTTAGGAACACCTCAATAAAAATTTTTAATTAGAATTCAAATATTAAACTATTAAACAAATTCCATTAAAAATAACTCAAAGCTTTTTTTTTTTCAATTTAAATTTTTTATCAACACAAGCAATTATAATAATTTCCCAAATCACAACATCAATGATACATTATATGAATATCAATTAAAAGGTTAAACTTAATTTAAAATCAATATTAATCAATAAATAATTGAAATAGTAATTTAAATCATCAAGGCTATAGCAGAATTTACAGTTTTAGCATTAAATTATACACACTTAGTCCTTCAATTCAACACACATTAATATAGCTCACTTGTGTATAAATCAATTCTTTGTATCCCCTGATATAATAATGAGAGTTAATATAATAAAACTGTGGTAATTATTAAGATTTATTATTCAACAGGTTTATTTTCTTTTTATTATTATTACAAATATAATTCAAAATCAAATAGCAATATTTTTCAATAAAATAATACTAAGAATATTCAATCAATGGTGTGTAAAAAAATTGTACATTGCTAAAGATGATCTTAATAAGAACTAATGGTAAACTTTAATCATGTCTCTTTTTAATTTTTAATACAATGTATTAAAATTAAGCTTGATTAAGTGCAGTGATGGACTATCAGATTTCAGAACAAAATATACACAGATGACTAGGCAACTCTGTGACTTCCGTTGCAGAATGTCGTATGATTTTCTTAGTGACAAATCATTTATTATTTATTATTACTTAGATTCACTATTTTTTAACTTTATTTATGTTACAGGATATTCTTTCATCCATGTGTTTTATATTAATTTTATTTTGGAAATTCCTTCAACCATTTTGTTTTAATTTACATTTTATGTCAGTAGATGGTGCAAAAAAATATCTCCAAATTTGCATAATGCCTTTTCCAGTAAGAGATGATAGGAAAATAAAGTACAAAGAGGCTTGGGTAATTGCAAAGGATCCATATTCCATCAACAAAAAGAATTTGTGTGTTCCATTGTCTGAAAAATGGAATATCTAATTGTTTTATTTGCATATCATACCTCATTTACATATTATTTAAGCAATACTTCTACTATATAATTTTATTCAGCACTACGATTCTGGCAGTGTTTGGCGAAAACTAGTTTAGCGCTATTAATTAGTTTATATTAATTGGTTACCTTCTCAACCAAACTCAAAATCAACGAGTTTAAGAATTATGTAATTTGTTGAAAAGAGTTACTTAGTTGAGATTTATTATGATAATGATTAATAAATAATCATAACTTTTTAAAATATCTTTAATGGAAATAGGAGTAACTACGTCCCACTAAGCAATGAAAGAGAGAACGGTAGCATTCTCTCTTTAAGCATTGTTGTTATATAATTTAGGTTTTGACATAATTTTGAAATTACGGGTGAATTTTGTCTATTGTTTTAATTTATGTATAGACTAAATAATTCAAAATCACTATTACTATATACAGAGGATGAAAGAGTCTTTTTTTTTTAACAATCTTTGATTATTAGATGACATATTAGTTTTAATAAACGTAATAATAAATAATCATAACTTATTTAAATATCTAATTGAAATGGAAGTAACCCCCTCTCTATATATTACTGGTAATTCCATTAATCTATTCATTTGATATACTGAATGTTTACTATAGCAAATAGAAGGATTTGAACTTAGGATTTTCAGGCTATATTTACCCTCCATTCCATCTCAAGCAAAGATTAAGAAATTTTTGCCTTAATGTAAGCCAAGCACTGATTGTATATATGTGTGGGAGGTTATGATCTGGCTCAATGAATGGGTGCTAGTTCTGCGTAAAATATGTATTTTGGGAATTATTTATCTTTTTCACATGTATGTGGTCATGTGTATGTTTGAGATGGAGTGGAGGCTAAATATAGACTGAAAATCCTAAGGTTTTTTTTCCATGTGTCAAAGCATCGGCCGGGAAGTGAACCCGCAAACCCGGGACAACTTGTAAGGCAGCTGTGCTGACCACTCAGCCACCAATGCTTATTGTAAAAAAAAAGAAAATCCTAAGTTCAATCTCTATTTGATGGCAATTTCAAATTACTTAATCTATACATAAACTAAAACAATAGACTAAATTCACCCTATAATTTCAGAGCTACATCATAAACTAAGCTTATATAACAGCGAAACTTTGAGAGAGAGGTACCTTTCCCTCTTTCATTGTTTTTGGCATTACATAACACAGTCGAGGATAGTTACTTCAGTTTCAATTATGATAATGATTACTCTATTTATCTTAGCTTAACGTTAACAGTTTGTTGTGAACATGTCACAGTTACTATTTAAACATCATGTATACGGATTTGTTTGTAAGTTTGGATAAAATGTGTTGGCATACTTCATTAATTCTCTCATTTCTAAATTAATCTCATAATTCATGGTTAAATCATCTTAATAATAATAATAATAGTCCAATGCCCATACTTGAAATTACATTTTTCCACAATGCATGACTTCATATGACTATGGTGTGATAGAATACAAAACATGGTCCTAGTTAATTAATAACCATATCAAGTATAATCATAACATTATTATCCATTAAATGAAATTGACCACATACGGAAATTCCCAATTGTGATAGATAAGACATCTCAATAAAGCATTTCCACAGGTTTGTGCCCCAGGAGTTGCTCTAATAACTGCACACTGTAATTTACAGATCATTCTCCAAATATGTCCATACTTACAAATTTGTTTTTTTTTCAAATCTCACTATAGCTGGAGAATGATTTGTAAATATTTTGTCGTATGCAGTTATTAGAGTGATTCCTGGGGGAACATACTTGTCAAAATGCTTTTTTGAGATGTCTTATCTATCACAATTGGGAATTTCGTTATGTGGTTAATTTCATTTAATGGATGATAATGTTATGATTGTACTTGATATGTTTATTAATTAACTAAATCCATAACATCACATGATCACCATTTAAACCACTAAACATCACAGATCTAGGTACAGTGCTCTCAGATCCAAGGCTCCTCACTGATGAAGGCCACAAGCCAGAAACTAGTCTGGGGATATTGGATGAGTAGGCACTAGATAGGGATTTTATGCACAAGCCTTCTGGCATCCATTGATTGCTCTTGTTAGCACAAGATGGCACTACTATATGGAGAGTGTTGTTTTGTTTTGAATTGTTTAATGATCACCATTTCTTATGCTTGCTCATAACTGTTATTAAAACAAGCAAACCCCTGGTACTACCATCTGGAGAATTTTGCCTGTTTTAATAACTAAATCCATGTTGTATTCTGTTACACCCATATTCAATTGTAATCATACCTAGTGACAGATTCAACCCTAAACTCATAAACTAACATGGCTGACAATAAATATATTCAGTGACTTCAAATGATAATAATCAATATGTTTATAACATAAACATTTACACAGTCCTGCATTTCACTTCCGAAATCACACCCTGTGAGTATTTAATACTGGTTATGTGTTATGTGCACACAATAATAATAAGTATACATTATTTCTTCACCTTTAGATGTTACTTAAAAATAAATTGTCAGTACTCTGCATTTTTTTTATGTCTTCAACTAGGCCACATTTAAATAAAGTGGGATCGTAAGCAACATTTTATATTCTAAACATTTCTATAACTTCTCAAAAATTATTATCTCATATTTAAGTAACAATACTATTCATCTCCAAAGTGATTTAATTAATCTCAGCACATTTACATATATACCCATGCACACTTATTCAAGCATTAATATGTATTGCAAGAAATAAGAAATATATTCAATTTAAAAGCTTATGGTTAACTGATTTATAGTGTAAATTGCTTCATCATTTCAAGAAGTATAATAACTACTCTTTCTTATTGCATTACCAAATGTATACCATATAATACTAAATTGTCTTTACTACTGTTACGCAATGCTTTATTTACCACCCTTTCTTACAGTTTACAGTTTTGATTGCCCCGGCAATCTTCTTCAGAACTTTATATCTCCTAGCCTCAACCGCTACACAATGCTTTATTTACCACTCTTTTTTACAGTTTCGATTGCCACAGCAATCTTCCCCAGAACTTTATATCTCCTAGCCTCAACTGCTTCATTTAGCAGTTGAGGCTAGGAGATATAAAGTTCTAAGAAGATTGTTGGGGCAATCGAAACTGTAAACTGTAAAAAAGGGTGGTAAATAAAGCACTGTGTAACAGTAGTAAAGTGCATGGACAATTTAGTTTTATATGCTTCATCATTTATAGTAGGGATGGGAAACTTCCAGGCCAACTTCAGCCCTTGAAATTTATAATTTACCTGGCAGACATTGAATGGTCTGCAATAAAATGTATTTATTCTTAATATTCTGAATGCAACATATAAAAACTTTGGTTTATTAATTAATGTTTTAAAAAACTCAAGTTTTTATCAATCCTCAGCCATATTTAGAATGGATAGTTATCAAAGTTGGAAATATAAATCAATTTAAATACCTTGGTAGTTTGTTAAGTAGAGAAGTGGATTTAGCTGTTGAGGTACAACACAAACTCCAGTATGCTGTTGTTGCATTTAACAAGTTAAAAGAGTATTTCACCCATAGGGAAATCGCTACTGCAAACTAAGCTGTATGCAGAGCATTTTGTGTATGAATGTGAAGCATGGACATCCTACCAGCTCAATACAAAAGACATTGATTGACAAGATTGTAAAACCAATCAATGTTTTTCTTCAGCTTACTAGATATGGTATTACCAAGGCCACAATTGTAAAATCACATTTTAATTGGAGTGTATATAGAAAACAAATGACCACTGGAAGACTTCCTAAAAGTCTACTTCATCTTGAAGCTGAACATGGGTTTTGTAAGAGACATAATTGGAGTCTATATTATAAGGATTATCTCAAAAACATTCCAAAGAAATCCAATGTCAGTTGTTTCCATTGGGAAGATATGGCTAAAATTGGTGATAGTTTGAACTTAAATGAAAGAAGGAATGTTAATAAAAGTGTAGAATAAACATCTTGCTTCTGCATTATATGATCATGAAATACATACAGGTCATAAGATTATATTTAAGGGAGCTAAAGTTGTCTTTGAAAAGAATAAAATAAAAATAAAAATTAAAGAATCTCTTTTGATAAAGATATATGATTCTGAAGCTATTAATATATGTAAAAAAACTTGATACTAAAAGTGATTGGAATGAGAGAGGGAATTATGGGAAGATAATATACATTTGTTTGTGCTTGCATTACTTTGCCCTTGAAAGGTTAGCCTTGGTAAGAAAGCCATATGTAGTAAATATGCAATTTAATTGGGAACTGGTGTACTTAGGTTATATGTGTGTATTCTTACTGTAAAAAGTTGATTGGTTTATGGCAACACAATTGCTTATATTGACTGTTCTTGAAGGAATCACTTTGATATTTCGATATAATTGGATTTGTAATTATCTATTTGTTAAATATTTATTATTTGATCATTTATTTACAAAATTTTTAAATGATTTCAAATAAATCTTCCCTGCAAATTTAAATATTAGTCAATTTACATCAGTTTCCATATATAATACTGTATGTATAGTAAGAAGCATCAGTTTTCTTTATGAAAAGTTAATTGAATTACAACAGATAGGGGGCAGCTCAGTTGCTTTATATTATCAATGATAATATATAAATAATATATAATACAATATAAATAATATAATATATATAGTGGTAAGGAATGGGGTAAAACAATAGATTTACTAATAAAGAATAGGGAGTTAGAGAGATGGAGAACTAGTATGGAAAGTAAAAAGAGTTTAAATATATATAAAAATAAACAGAATATTAGGTGTGAGTTAATTTATGATAATAGTAAGGAAAGTAGTTTACTGTTTAAGGCTCGAACAGGATCTTTAGCAACAAGAGAATATCCATGTAAATGGAAAAATATGGGTGATTTAGTCTGTAAATTATGTAAGGAAGGAATAGAAAACATTAGGCATTTGTTAATTGAATGTAAATGCTTGAAATTAGAAAGGGCACATATAATGAAGTTATGGAAGAATAAATCTAAAAAAGGTGATTATACAGAAAGTGGATTATTGGTTTTCATGTTGGGTTTGGGAAAAGATAAGGGGGATTTAGATGTAAAGGCTGTAGAGTTGACAAAGATTATGTTTGTGGAAATAGGATGGAGCAGAATATGGGAAAAATTAGACTGGAGAATGTAAAATTAAGTAGGTAACAAGTTTTTCTTGGTATAATTGCTGAGAGATTCTTGACTTCATTTAAGGAGTGGCTACAGTACATCACATCACATCAATGCTTGGAGTATATCACTTCAACTGCTTTATATATGTGTGTGTGTGTGTGTGTGTCATTAAACATATATAAAATGGCAATATATTTTTTAATTTCTAATAATTATCAATTGTTCTTTTAACTGTTATTGAAAATAACTGTAGAATGAACAATTGAAATATAAAAAAATTGTAAAACTGATGTCTGAAATTATAAGGTCAAATTTTGTCATATAATGTTTGTTGAATAAGTTACTAAAACCGTATATTTAAAATTTAAATATTAATGTAATATTTTTCTATTGGCACTTACTATGTTTTTTTTAAACAGATGAACCCCCACCTCCATACAGTCCAACATGGTATGGAACTCTAGCTGAAGACCATAATAATTTTCACAGTAGCTACAATGTTCACCGTCCAACTAGGCAGCGAGCCATCCCCCACAACAACAACACTCAAAATGAAGATGATATTGGTTGGGATGACTATGAAGATGATCTCTCTGGAGCAATGGGGGCTGCCAAAATATGAATTCTGTTTCCAGTCTCACAAATTAAACAATAAACTCGATCAAATAGGCCAACTAGGATGAAATAAACACGGTAGAATTTTGGCGGGGGGGATATGTTTATAAAATCCTTTTTGGTGTTGATAATTCATCATTCACATTTGATGGACTCAAAATTTTAAAGTAAAGGTCATGTGATACTACAAACCAATGACATTATTATTATTATTATTTTGCTTTGGATTTTATACTGACTTGGAAACATTTATAATAAAGAACTTTGCATTTCCGACACATTCAATAATCGGGAATACTCCGAATTCCAGTTTCAGGGATGTTATAATTATATTTGTATATGTCATATATACACACCCATACATATATCAAATATCTGAATTAAAAGTATAATAATACAAAATGAGAACTTATTACAAATCATTGCAAAATTGGGTATTTTCCTGCATAAAAAATTGTGAAAATAAATTCTTGCCTAAATTCATCTCAACATGAACCATATTGCCAATAAACATCACATGATCACCATTTCTTATGCTTGCTTATAACTGTTATTAAAATGGGCAAAACTCTTTATACATATTGCCACTCAGTGCAAGCCAGAGTAATCAATGGATGCCAGAAGGCTTGTGCATAAAGTCCCCATCTAGTGCATACTCATCCAATATTCCCAGACTAGTTTCTGGCTGGAGTGTTGCATTAGATCCTAAGATCTAGATGCAGTGTTCTCAGATACAAGGCTCATCACTGACGAAGGCCAAAGCCAGAAACTAGTCTGGGGATATTGTATGAGTAGGCACTAGATGAGGATTTTAAGCATAAGCCTTCTGGCATCCATTGATTACTCTGGCTTGCACTGAGTGGCAATATGTATAGAGAGTTTTGCCTGTTTTAATGATCCATATTGGCAATATGGCCCATGCTCGGCATGTTGTCATTCTCAAGTCACATGACCAGCAGTCTATCCTATCAAAGTTTAGAGCTTATATTTAATGCTGCTTGTGATACATCTAAATAATAAAGATTGGCATTGACCATCGTTGTTTTTATACTTATTTTGAGAACTTAGAATATATAATAAATAAATGAAGTTTTTAAATTTTACATAGAATAGTTAATAATTAAATTTAGGTTATAGGCTTTTGGTACTGATAGCCAAAAATAGGTTGAAATATTATTAAAAATTGTGATTATAAAACATACATAGAGATATAAATAATATATCTACGATGATATATCAGAATATGCTTAAATATATATAACAATGTTGGTTAATCAAATCATGTAAATGAGTAAATAGTTATTTTCCAATATCAATGCATAAAATAAACCAGTAACCATTTTGCCACTCTACTGGATTTCATCCTGGAATGCAGATCTTATCACGTGACCCTGAAAATTGACATCATTCATTTCCTTCCAATACATCAATGCAATAACTTTCAACATAATAATTAGAAATTTGTGATTTTAATTCAAATATCAAAAGATATCATGCTGATGCAGGGAGAGTGAATTCAGTATTACTTGGTAAGCTCTCTTGTTTTGGGACAAAATACTATATAGTAATAAAATGGCTGTTGGTTTTTTTATGCATTGACACTTATTCATTTACAAACTTATGTTTAGTTTGAATAACCAACTCTGTTAAAAATTGCAATTCTAAATCAATATTCCCATTAGGATTTGATTAAGTGCTATTGGTTTTCTTATTGCTGACATCATCTACAGTTAGTTTCCACATCTTCTTTACATTTTTTTACTTCACTAAATAATTTGATTTCATACCAGCAGATGGCAAGCCCCCTTTTCAAATGGTGATTTTTCAAAATAATTACGAGTGATATGGATATTTGTGGTCTGTTGTAGTGATATGGATGTTAAGCAATACTTTAGGTAAATTAGTCGTTATTTTGTTCGGCATGGGTTTATGCAGTAGTAGAGCAGTGAATTTGGGAGATCGAGGAACATGGATCATGGCTTCATTTCATCCCTTTCTGCACCTGAACTTCTTATGAATTCCAGGGAAATAAACTCTTCAATTATTTTATTATAGCCTTTTTCACAGTAAGAAACAATTCAAGAAGTGGATTGGCTCATTCTGTGGCGTAGACTCTGTGGGTTCCATAGTGATGATTTTGTCGAGTTAGTTATATTTAAATTAAGAGACAATCCAAAACAGTAATGAAATTATATAAATTTGTTTCATCCATAGTCTTTTCATATTCACAATATTTGATTCCAAGTCATATCGTGGATGTGTAAGAACCTTATTATGTTATAATATATTTTAACCATACACATATTCATATAAGTGTTTGTGTAAGTATACATACATGTTGTAACATTTTTGACAGAATAAATAAGACTACATACATTATTAAGACAATTTGCAAGAAAGATCCTTAGTGAATCATTTAAATAAATCTATAAACAACACTCGCCCTTTGTTACATCAATGCTATCATTTTTGTATATTGTTTTAGCAACATATTCGTATTTGTTATTCCATGAAACAAATATATGCTCATTAAATCAATATGTTGAAACGTAAGTGCTTATATGTATAAAATTTCAAGTTTTAATAATTTTTAGATTTTTTTTTGATTGTCAGTAATTGAAACTGCACGTATAGAGATTCTGTATTCATAGAAAATGATGAATCATATTGACACTAAGATCAATGGAATCCATGGGAATCTATTTATAGTCACAATATCTAATAGCATTCAAGTTTTTTTTATAATCCTGTAATGAAAATGGTATTCTATCTAGTACTGCAAGCATGTTAAGTGTATCTAATTAGTAATGTTTTCCACAAAATTTATCAACTTCATTGTATGCCTACTACCTATTTCTCTTATGGTAGTATTATATTAATTGTGTGTGTGTGAATGTGATTTCTGATCATCTAACATTTGTGGTTGCTTAATTTTATTATTGAAGCTACGATTCAGTTGCATGTCACATTTCATCAGTCAGATTGTGCGGATACTTCAATTTCCGTTGCTATAGTTACTAATGATGAAAAACACTGCATAATTTGCTATATAGGCACATGCAAATACAGATGTGTGTGTGTGTATATATTTTATTATTTCTTTAGAACTGCTTTTTTACTTCTGTTATAAAAATATATTCACTGAAATTTACTATTGATATATGTTTCAACCTTCTGTAGTAGGCCATCCTCAGATTGGCTTCACCAGCCGAAAGCATACCCAACTGCTGTCTACATATATACACTAACAATGTTCAAAACGTTGAAATAAATCAAAAACATATTTGCATAATAATTCAGACAATGATTTTGTATAAAAAGTCAAAATATGCAAAAACAATAATTTTCAGCAAAAGTGCATCTGCAGAAATAAAAAAATATAAAATCAGTAACCATGAGTAGCAGGAAGTCAAAGAGAAATAGAAATCAGTTGAATTAATTATTGCTAAAATAACATATGTATGTAAAAAATTATAATACATAAAGATCCGATAATCCATTTCAACTTCAAATCACTTTTTTAATAATTTCTTAACAATGTTTAGAAAAAAATGGCTGTCTACGATTAAACAAAAATGTGCATTTAAATAATCAGAATCAAATATAAAAATTTAAAGTGACCAAATTGTTATTAAAACTCCAATTTAAATGGACTAACTTTAAAACATATTGGTGATATAAACAATTAGTGCTTACTTCATAAAACACATTCTTCCTTCATAGTTAAATTTAGACCATTTAAATTGGAATTTTAATAACATCTCATTTAATTTAAATTTTGTATTTCTTTTTGGTTTTAAAATATACATTGTTTTTATTTAATTTTAGAGATCTGGGAAAGATGAAAGCGTCTTTCTCTAGTCATTGAAGAAGCAATTATTATCAAAAAGTTTGAAGTTAAACAGGATTGTGTGTTACATTTCTTTGTATATTTATTCTTTTAGCTTTATGCATAAATATTTATATACATATATTCAATTATGGCACAAATTTAAAGACAAAAAAAACTTTAAATACTTTCTAATATGTTGTATACCTTATTTATTTTATATATACAGGCATATGAAAATGAAACTTTACAATAAAACTTTCACTTCATCCAGAAAAAACATTTGGATTATTTTCTACCACTTGGTGTCACTAAAATAGCTTTCACAGATAAACTATCCTAATATCTATAGCTTTTAGTATTACTGATAGCTTTCCTGGAAGCTATTAAGTTTTATTATACTTTTAAACCAGATACACTGTAGTGTGTGTGTATATATATGTATATACAATAATTTGCATTTAATGCAAATTCGTATATCCATGGTAAAACTACTTAGTAGGTAGTTTGCGATCAGAAAATAAGATTTAGCTACTATATTTTACAGTTTAAATCTTACCATATACTTTTTAATTCATCTTGTTTATTTTTAATAATATGTATAATTATTGTTATTTATTCTTGTTATATTATTTTACATTAGATTTTTTTTTTTTGCCAAATCACATGTATTTAAAAAATAAATATATATTTAAGACCATTAAAAAAAATGTAAAATATTTTTGGCACTAAAATAAATAAAAGAAAAACAAAGATAAGAACTTTTAAATGTTAACAAATATTGGATTAAAATTAGATTTAAAAATAAATTCATAGAAATTAGATAGATCATCTTTTTTTATGATTAAAACTTTTGTTATTAAAAAAAAAATGTGTGCAGATTAATTGCTTCTTGTGCTCAACATACTTTTTAGAGGTCATATGTTCATGCATATGAATTGTATTAAATAGTTATACAGTATTGACGACCTTCGGTTCCAACGTTTCATATGGAAGTTCGAGATTCAAGGAAAATATCAAACTCTACACAATATATATTTTAAGACAAGTACCTATACCTACAATACACACTAAATAATAAAAATAATACAAAATAGAATAATACATTTGTGAAAAAATACTTATAGTAATGAAATGAGAGAACATATTCCTAGATGTACATAAAATATTTGATGAATTAATAATTTGTTCTATTTGAACAGTTGGCCCTTTTTCCCCCACTACTAAATAAATTATAAACAAGGCAAAACTCTCCATACATTAGTGCCACCCTGTGCCAACTAGAGTAATCAATGAATGCCAGAAGGCTTGTGCATAAAATCCCTATCTAATGCCTACTCATCCAATATCCCCAGTCTAGTTTCTGGCTTGTAGCCTGCGTCAGTTCTGGCATTCATTGATTACTCTGGTTGGCACAGGGTGGCGCTACTGTATGGAGAGTTTTGCCTTGTTTATAAACAATTATGTGTTAGTATAAGAGATGGTGATCATGTGATACTAAATAAATTATTTTTATTTTGTAATATACATGTATTTCACATCTTTTAAGCAAATTTTGTACATGATTGAGAGTTTGAGAAAAGGATGTAGTTGACATAGAAGAGATTGTTCGTAATGATCCTTTTGCAGGTTAGCATGCAATTCAGGAACTTCGATTAACAAATTTCTAATTAATATTTTCTTCAAACTATAAATACATCTAGATTACTGGACACCAATGATGAATCAAATACATGTAATAGAAACTAAGGTTAACCATATAAAAGATTTATTGTAACCATTATTAAGTAACATTTATATAACTAATACTAGCTTAATATAATACAATTAATATTTGGTATAACAAATATAGGTTTAATTTGTTTATTGTTTAATATATTTAGAGTAACTGGAAGAAAAAAAATAATTATAAATTCTCAAACACCGTCCTTAAAATAATATGATGTGATATGGCTACTCCTTTATCAAAGTCAGGAATCTCTCAGTCAGTATGCCCAAGAAAAATCTGTTAGCCACCCTACCTTTTCTTTCTAGTCACCACCTAATCCCATATTCTTCTCTATCCTGCTCTAGCCATTTCCACAACATCATCTTTGTCCACTCCACAGCATTTGTATCTATATTCCGTTCTTTTTCCAGCCTAAGAATGAAGACCAAAAATTATCTTTCTGTGTAATTACTCAGTTTATATTTATTCTCCCATAATGTCATTATTTGCACCATTTCTGCTGGTAAGCATTTACATTCCATTAGCAAAGGTCTAATATATCCCATACCTGCCTTACACAAACTGCAGAGGAAATCCCCCATATTTTTCCATTTATGTGTATATTTCCTTGTTGCTAATGATCTTGGAAGACAATGCAATGTGATGCAGTATGGCTTGGAATCTCTCAGACACCATGCCTAGAGAAACCTGTTAGCCTCTTTATCTTCCCTTTCCATTCCCTACCCTAAGTTTTTCTCATATTCTTCTCTATCCAGCCCCATCCCATTTCCACAACATTATCTTTGTCCATTCTATGGCCTTTATATCTAAATCCCCCTTTTTTCCAAATCCAGCATAAAAAACAAGAACCCACTTTCTGTATAATCACTTTGATTATATTTATTCTCCCACAACTTCATTATTTGTACCCTTTCTGCTTGCAAGCATTTACATTAAACAGATGCCTAATATTTTCTATGCCTTCTTTACATAACTTGTAGACTAAATCACCCATATTTTTCCATTTATGCTGCTGTAATGATCCTGTTTGAGCCTTAAACAGTAAACTACTTTCCTCGCTATTATCATAAATTAACTTACAGCCAATATTATGTTTACTTCTATATATATTTAAACTCTTTTTACTCTCCATACTAGTTCATCTTTCCAACTCCCTATTTTTTTAATGCATCTATTCTATCCTATTCTTTGCCACTATAACATTCAACAATCCTCCTAACACAATCATCCCACCTTTTGTACAATTATATTGACATAGTCTTTATCCCAATTTTCTGGATATCTTACTACCTTTGTCACCCATCTTGTTGCCTGTCCTTTACTCATAACCCAATTAAATACTACTTTGATTAATCCTTTACTATGCATAAATTGCAATCTACCAAACAATTTCATTTTGTTTTTTTCTTCTCTCATATAAAAACTCTATTCCATTTCTCCTTGAATTGTCTCCTTTACATGTGCATCTAATGCATGTCTATCTACTTTTTGTTTTTATAAGTAATCTAATACCCTTTTACTAACAATGTATCATTACCATAAGTTAACCCTACTATTGCCACTTCCATACAATTCTTTCTACATCATATTTATTATACTAAAACAGTGTGTTAATTTCTTTATCAGTCACTTTTCTTTCTTTGATGTATCAATTTTTTCTCCCATTCATCCAATCAACTCCTCAGATTACTTAAGACAATTCCCAAATAGTTATACATGTTCACCACATTTAACTTCATATCCCCCAATAAAAATTCTTTCTCTTCTCCTTCCCCAGCATTTATCATCATTACTTTCGATTTTTTTTTCACTAAAATTAATCACCATCTCTTTACCCACCTTTGCATACATCTTCCTTTCTGTGCACAAGAAGATATCACAAACTAAAAGATCTGATAATTTATACACTTCCTTGCCATCTATTAATGGTATCTCTGCCCCTCTTTCTGTTGCTTTCTCCATTTCTCTCAAATATAACAAAAACAAAACTGACATAAGGCATCCTTGCCTTAGTTCTACCCCATATTTAGCTTTTGATTCTATATTTCCTAATTGATATAGTAATTATTTTCATACAATTTCTTGATAAGATCCACTAATGCTCCATTAATCCCCAAATTTACTAAACTTACTCTTAATCTATTTCTATTTATTCTATCATATGCGTTCTCTATATCTATAAAGACCATATATAACTGTCTACCTATATTTCTACTTGTATCTATAGGTTATGTGACTACAAATAAACTATCTCCTCTCCTTGCATTTTTTCCATTATATTATTTTTTTCTATCCATTTTGCCACTCTTTCAACCATCATATATGCAAAAACGTTATATAACACTGACATTACCACTATTGATCTATAATTGTTCCTTTCTATGGTCCTTACCCTCTCCTTTAAATAATAGCCTTACTCTTATATTATTCTATTTATCAGAAAATTCTATCTTCTGTATCATCTTGTTAAAACTTGATTCATCACCATCTCTGCTGCCTATCCATCTAACCCACTTGCCTTTCCACTTTTCAATTTCTTTCCTCCCTCATTTCAATTCATTTTCTGTAAAATGAATACTTCCATTGCTAGGTGCCTTTATGTTTTTCACTCTATCCTTCACATCTAATATTTTTTTAAAATATCCATTATATACTTATTAAAATTGTTTCTAATTCTCTAAAGCTACACTCTTTTTTCTCATCATTTAATAATATTATTTCTCTCTTCCCTACATTCCTTCTTTCAATATATTTCCAAAATTTTTTACTCCCATCTCTTCCATTTTTATTAATAATTTCAAATAATTTACTGTTTAATTTCATTCTCTATATATAATTATCTATTTTAGCCAACTTCTTTTTACTTAAATTTTCCATTTAATATTAACATCTTTTTCACTTTCTTTGTTTTTAATAGCACATTTATATTCTCTGTATGCTTTCTTTCTCTCTTTTACACTTTTAGTAACTCACACTTTTCTATTACTTTTATTCTTCTGAATATTCTCACCTAAAACCCTATTTGTTACTTTTTCTACTTCACCAGACCAGTTCTTATATTCATCCCCATCCAACTCTTCCATGATTTTTCCAACTTTTATTTTATATTCTTCTAACTTATTCTTATCATTCATTCTCCATCCACATCTTTCACTATCTTATCTATTTTTATTATTTTTCATCACATTACTAACCATTTCTATTATAAAAAAAAATTATGATCACTATTACACAATTTCTCTTCATTATCAAACACCTAATTTTCCGTACTTTATTCATTCCCTATTTCTCTACTAATACAATCTATTGTGTGAAATATATTATTTCTAGACCATATGTGTTGTCCCTGATAAATATTTGATAAATTTTCAATGCTCAAATTCACTCTCTGATAAAAATTCTTCAAAAGCTGTTCATTCTTGTTATCTACATCATCAATTTCTTCAATATGCCCATTCATATTTCCTGTAACCATTATTTTTTCACCTTTTTTTTTTCAAATTATATTCTTAACTATGCATTCATATATGTTATTGTTCCACTCCATAGTAGTTTATCTCCAGTGGCTATTTAGACTATAGCCACCATCCATTCTTGTCTTCCTAACATCTCAAAACACAAATGTTCTTGATGCTTAACAGTATTTAAATATTTTTTGACATAACTCCTATACCACCATATCTTTTTTCTGTTCTGTTTATACCCTGCCATACCATGTCTTCTAGTATAGGTTCTTCTTTTCTTAGATGTGTTTCTAATACTGCTAGTAACGAGCTCTTCATTTTTAACTGCTGTTTAATATCAGCCACTATTGCTACCCAGTGGAAGTCTGAGTAATCAGTGATTAACAGATGCATATATTTAATATTTTGTGGGGCAATTTTTACTACACCTCGTGCAGAGTAGAGACTAGTTTCTATCCACTTTTAGCACCTTGTGGAGGGATGTAATAAACAAATGACAAAAGAAGTGAAAAAAATGTATAAATCATCAAGATGCACATTTTGTGCAGGACCAACACTCATCAGTTGAACCAATCACAATTTTTACACATCTTTATGATTGTTCAGTATATCATGGTTTAATTGGTAAGGCAAAATTACTGCCCTTACAACTTTGGCACAAACCAATTGATGGAAGTTTATTAATAATTTTTATTACTCATTAGACTAGAGACTATCCACTTAACAAATATTTTGGTAATATAATTTTCATTATATCACTCACTACAAAAAGTGTATCTTGGAGATTATACATCTTTGGTCATATATTTATGATTACGCCCTTCCACAAGGTGTTAAAAAGCAGATAGAAACCATTCCCTATCTTGTGTGAGAGTGGTATAGTGAAAATTACATTACAGAAATATTCATTAAGTGGATAATCTCATCGAATGAATGACTTATAAAAATTATTAGCATATATTTAAGAACCAGAAAAGGGATTTTATATGCATCTGATAATCATTAAATATTCAAACTCATGCTAGATGGCAATAGAGTGAAAAGCAGCTATAAGAATAAGTTGGAAGAGTATAAAATACAAGTTGAAGAAACCATGGAAGAGTTGGTTGGAAATGAGTATGAGGACTGGTGTGATGAAATAGAAAAAGTGGCAAATAGGGTTTTAGGTGAGAATATTCAGAAAAATAAAAGTAATAGAAAAATGAGAGTTGGTAAAAGAGAGGAAAAAAGCATGCAGAGAACATGTGTGCTATTAAGAACAAAGAAAGTGTAAAAGATATTAATGCTAAATGGGAAAAGTACTTAGAAAAGAACAAGTTAGCTAAAATAGATAATTATAGAGAGAATGAAACTAAATGGTAAATTATTGGATGATATTAATAAAAGTGGAAGAGATGGGAGTAAAAAATTTGGAATTACATTAAAAGGAGAAATTTAGGGGAGAGAGAGATAGTATTACTGGATGAGGAGGGAATAGAGTGTAGCTCTAGAAAAGAATTAGATTATTGAATAGTTATGTAATGGATATAGAAAAGATGTTAGATGTGGACAGAGTGATAGAAAATATGAAAGCATATAGTAATGGGAATATTAGGTTTACAGAAAATGAACTGAATGAGGCAGGGAAGAAATTGAGAAGTGGTAAGGCAAGAGGGTTAGATGGATGGCAGCAGAGATGGTAATGAATTTAGGGCGTAGGGCAAAAGTAAATCATGTTTTAATAATATGGCACAAGAGAGTTTTTCTGGGTAGATTGAGTAATACAAGAGTAAGATTATTATTTAAAGGAAAAGATAAGGATCATAGAAAGTTAAATAATTATAGACCGATAGGGGTAACATCAGTTTTATATAGTTTTTTTCATATATGGTGGCTGGAAGAGTTGCAAAATGGAAGAAAATAATGTAGTGGGGGAAATGCAAGGAGGTTTTAGGTCAGATAGGCGTATAGGAGATAGTTTATTTGTAGTTACACAACTTCTAGATATGAATAGGAATTCAGGTAGACAGTTATATATGAGTTTTATAGATATAGAGAAGGCATATGATAGAATGAATAAAAATAGATTATGGATAAGTTTAGCAAATCTGGGAATGGATGAAGCTTTAGTGGATGTTATTAAGAAATTATATGAAAATAATTACTATACATATCAATTAGGGGATATAGAATCAGTTAAAGTTTAAAATGGGGTGGAACTGAGGCAAGGATGCCCTACATCACCTATTTTGTTTGTGTTGTAATTGAGTGAAATGGAGAGAGCAAAAGAAAGACTAGGAAGAGGGATAGAGATACTGTTAATAGGTGACAAGAGAGTATATACATTGCCGGGTCTTTTTATTGTGGATAATGTCTTTTTTGTATGCAGAAAAAATGGAAGTTATGCTGAAGACATGCGCAAGGGTGGGTAAAGATATGGGGAAAATTTAGTGAAGAAAAATCAAATATAATGATGGGGAAAGAGAAGACAAAGATTTCTTATTGGGGGATATAAAGTTAAGTGTGGTAAAAAGATATAGTTATGTGGGAATCATCTTGAGTAATAAAAAAAAAATTGCTTGGATGAATGGGAGAAAAAAATGATAAATGAAGCAAAGAAAGAAAGGGATTGATAAAGAAATTAAGTGTATTCATATAATAAATATGATGTAGCTAGAATTGTATGGGAGTGGCAGTAGCAGGGTTAACATACAGCAATGATGTGTTAGTAAAGGGGTATTAGATTACTTAGAAAAAGTACAAAGGGAAGTAGGATAACATGCATTAGATGCAGAGGTGTGGACAGCAAAGAAGGCAATTCAAGGAGAAATGGGATGGTCAGGTTTTTATATGAGGGATGCAAAAGCAAATTGAAAATATTCGGTGGATGCAGTTTATGGGTAATAAAAGAATAGCCAAAATAGTATTTAATTGGGTTACAAGTAAAGGGCAGGCAACAAGATGGGTGAGAAAGGTAATGCGGTATGCAGAAGATTTGGATAAAGAATTTATGTCTGTATACTTGTACAAAAGGTGGGATGATTGTTATAGTGGTAAGGAGTGGGATAGAAGAATAGATGCATTAATAAGAATAGGGAGATGGAGAACTAGTATGGAGAGTAAAACGAGTTTAAATATATATAGAAGTAAATGGAACATCGGGTGTGATTTAATTTATGATAATAGTAAGAAAAGTAGTTTATTGTTTAAGGCTCGAACGGGATCTTTAGCAACAAAGGAATATACATGTATATGGAAAAATATGGGTGATTTAGTCTGCAAGTTGTGTAAGGAAGGCATAGAAAATATTAGGCATCAGTTACTTCAATGTAAACACTTGGATGCAGAAAGGGTACAAATAATGAAGTTATGGGAGAATAAATATGAACAAAGTGATTATACAGATAGTGGATTATTGGTTTTTATGCTGGGTTTGGGAAAAGATAAGGATTTAGATATAAAGGTCATAGAGCTGGCAAAGATTATGTTGTGGAAATGGGATGGAGCAGATTATGGGAAAGCTTAGGGTTGGGAATGGAAGGGGAAGGTAAAGTGGCTAACAGGTTTTTTGGGGCATAGTTGCTGAGAGATTCCTGACTCCGTTTAAGAAGTCACGGCACATCACATCAAAAAGTATAACAATGTTGTAAAATTAAAGTAAAAACAAATCTTGATTGTAAATGAACTTTATTTAATACATATGATTTTACTTTCAACCATAAAGCTGAAAACAAAAAAAATAATTGATATAAAAATATTTTTAAGTACTGACACAAGTATTACAGTTGTAGTAAAGCAAAATGGACAACTAGAAATAAATATTGCACAAACAATTTTGCTAATAACTGTTGTTTATTTGGCCAACAAGATGATATAAAAAGTAGTATGAAAAATAACCCAGCTATGTGGCCATATAGGTTTACTATAGGGTTGATAAGACCTGAAAAAGTACCAAGGTCCACATTGGAACCATTAGTGGTGGAAATTTACTGGGTATTCCATTATTTTCTTGCCCACTTAAGCATCAGCCTTGTAGTTGTCCCTAGCTCACATGTGAAACAATAACTTTCCAAGCCCCTATCATTTCACCATCAAATCTAGTGACACACTCATCTGTGCTAAGTTCGAACCTATTTAAATGTTAATAAATTTAAAATGAGCTCACGTCTGTATAAACAGTATTATATATTTGCGTGCGAACCAATGCTATAATTAGATAGGATTAGGAAAATTATAGTGTACTAAATTGATTTAATATTTCTAAAAATGTTTATTATATTATTTAAGTTAAGAATAAATTATTAATTTTCTTTGTTAATATTGTAAATTCGTATGTGGATGTATAATCTGTGCTATATAGAAGAAAGACATGATTTTAAAATATGTAAAAGCCGTTATCTAAAAATAATATTAAATGTCTTTAAAAATTGATAAAAGATTTCTTGTATTAAATATATTTCAGGGAAAAGTTTCTCAAAAATATATTTAAAAGCTATATCAATATATGTTTGTAAATTATTTTAAATAAATATGTTAAAAAGGTTTGCGTTTTAAAAAAATGTTAAAAGGTTGTTTTTAAATAAAAAGAGTTTCTATTATATGTAAGATTAAAAATAAAAGCTGGTCAAGTAATTAAAAAGAATTCTGGTTGTAAACAAGTTGTGTCATTAACAACCACACCTGGAATCGGTAAAAAGTAAAACTAGTTCAAAATTTACTAATTAAAATCTCCTTAGATAAGATTAAGTTATTTTAAAATCTAAATTGGACAATTGTTTGCAACGAAAAATCTTAATTATAATAATAGCTTATGGAATGTTTCTAACATAAGTTATCTAAGATTGTAAAAATCTGGATTATAAATTGAAAAATATTTAATTAAATTCCTGAGTTTAGTGAGTCTTGAGGCGATAGATTCTGATAAGGAAAAGATATAAATACTCTGTATTTTTAACAAGGAAAGGACAGCCATATTTTTAGAGAGAATTGCAGCCATCCTTCACGATTGTTAATGTTTAATATGTCCAGCTAAAAGCGGGCATTTTGTTGCTGTTGCTCCGTGGGGAGAACGGGGTTTCTCTCGTCGAAATGCCTAAACCACCATCATGCCGATAGAAGAGACAAGCCTAACATAATGGGAAAGATGATGCCACCAGCCACCCAGTCAAACTCACCAAACCTACAGCAAGAACTTGCAGTCCAGATAAATAATACCGGTACCATTTTATTTTTCAAACCGCAGAGCTCTGTGTAAATATATCTATATAAGTTAGCTAACTCTCTTTTTAAAATAATTATAAAACTAATATGTAACCAAAACTTAAATCCATTTAATTAATATTTTAAATATGTCAATTGCTATCAAAATTTAATGTTGTTAAAGTTTAAATAATCTGACTTATTTATATTTTCCATTCACTTCAAAGTAAATTATTTAGTTTAAAGTTATATCACTGTGGTTGTGTCTATATTTCTTTGCTTATTTTAATTAAATGCTTTTATATTCCATATGCCAATATTTCGAAACAGTGGGCACTTAATTTCATGTATTTTTTTAAGAAGATATTATTTGAAAATCTTCGTGTAATTTGTTTATAGCGTCAACTTTCTGCGCTGTTTCGAAATCCTATTTTTTTATTATTATTTAAATGATTTAATATGTGAAATGTGGCTCTGTTAATCAACCATTTAAAAACTTAACCTTATAGTTTTATTTAGAATTAAATTTAGCCTTGATCGTATTTATAAGTATATTTGTCATTTAAGTTCTTAAATCCATAGAAATATACTTTCCCTCCTTAAATATTTATTATCTATAAGTAACTTAATAGATCGAGCATGTCAAAGTACAGATGTATTAATATTCCCTTTAGTAGCATAGACATTTATTATCAGGCTACACAAGAGTTGGTCCCAATTTGATAGAGCTAATATGCTATTGTCTCGTATTTCATAGTATGAAATATACTATTCTTTGCTTGGTGGATGTGATATATTATTTTATAAAATTATTCTCGTTTTGCTGCTATACGTAATATACGTATATCAAGATGGAGCCATGGCATTGCCAGCACATCTTCTCTTATAGGGTAGAGCAGTAGCAAAGCCTGAGCCAAGGCCAGGTTAGCACGTAAGTCCCCCGCCATTCCTGAACACAATGTTCCTTTTCACGCAGCATTGCGATCGGTTACAGGGTACCGGCATTTGTCGCAAGAACCCTGAAGTTATTTCATCCATCTGCAGAGCGACTTTTCCTATTATTGTTTACCTGTGCCATAGCGCATTGGTAAAATCTTATTTCAGCCAACTCTCCCACCTTAACATAACGCTTTCAGCATTCTGAAATTTTCTCTCGAAAGCCATGTTCGATCGATCGTTACTTGAGCTGGTTTATGCGCTCGTGATTAAGTCATATTGTTTTTAGTAAATGAATTCATGATCAAAGTTCAATATAATTATTTATATAACAGCCACAAATGTAATAGGATTTGGCTTAACGTGATTTATAGACATAACGTAGTGATTGATTATGATTAATTGTAAAGTAATTCATAAGATTGGCACATGTTAAACCCATCTATGAAAATTTAATGATTACTTATGTAAAGTTATTTTGAATTACCCAATGTTTGCGTACATTCTACGCTGAAATGCTATTGTAAATAAATGAAATATGGATAGAAGAATTGTAAATAAATGTATAATTAGTTTAATGTATTTCATTCTCTGTCTCGTTATTGATCTAATTCAATCCAATTCTAATTATTATTTATAGTCTATATATGTGAAAACTATGCATTAAGTTAAATTAAATTAGTGATATATTTTTAGTCAATTAAGAACCTCTCTTTTAATTATCAGAGTCTTATTGCTTCTCCGTGACCTATGTCGGCCGTGTGGAAAGAGGTATGCTATGTGTAATTTCAAGGTGGTCATTCATAGGGTCTTGAGTCTTGGAATCCTGACTCACGAGTTGAAGTGTGGTCGGACTTGGGATGTCACAGTCCTAGTCTGGTCAGCTTCGGTCTCTTTTGCTTGGATTCTGAATTCTGTTACGCAAATGTACAAACTTAAATGTTACACATGATTCAAGTGTATGATCATATATCATTGCTTCTTAAGCTGTGCTTCTATCCTGTTCCAGATCATTCCCTGATAGCAATGCTATAATTTTTTAATTACTTTCGCATATCCTGGAAATTTTTAGATTTAGATTATAATAATTCTATTTTTGGAACAGGAAGCATTTTTTAATTTTAAGCAGCTTACTTGATCTCTGAATATTTAGTTCTTTACAACTGAAGCATTTTTTTTTACTAATGAAGACATCTAGGTATAAATTTATCTTATTTGATATATTTTACTTTATTAATAAATTATATAAGTTTGTTTACAATATTCTTTCTTTATTTCTAAACAGCAATTTTATAATAAATGCTTTTATTTACTTTGGACTAAAATCCCATAATTGTTTCTTCAACTACAATTAGGCTTTTTATATTTAACTTAAAATAAGAGCATGGCTTGATTACTACTTTTCATAACAAGGAATTGACTTAATTAATTTCTGGATCTCCTCCCATATTTTTACTTCAAGTTAAATATAAATAATCCAACTGTGGGTGAAAAAACAATTACTTAATGTATTTTTAGTGCTAATAAATAAAGGTGTTTATTATAAAATATTTATATCTACCATCAACACCTCAATCCACCATATGCAATCATTTACCAATGTGGACATTTAGCCTCCACCATCCATATTATACATGCATTTCATAAAGAATCTTCACACATCAAGTGAACTAGAAATATTAAACAGTTGATCTCCAGAGCTGTATTGGTGGATCAATATTTTTCCACTCCCATAGGATTGTTTTTTGCTGACTTTTAATGCTGTAAAAATGAATATTCATTGCACTGCAGATATTTTTATCTATACTATAACTATCCACTAGTGTAGACCACTCTTTTGCAAACAACCTTAACTCATCAGCTGAAGTAGTTGTCAAATATGTGAATTCCATATCAGTGTTAAACAGCTTAATATTTTTCTATTACATACTAATTTAAATTTATCATCTCAAAATGACCAACTATTATTCAATGAGCTATTGTGTATATATTCTCATTATTACTCCAATACTAGGTTTTCAAAAAAATAAAAATGACACAGAACTGAATTTTTTCACTATCAACTGGTATTTTAAAAAAAGCATTTGGCTTTATTGCTTGGGAGTTCAAAGTTCAAACACATGGGATCTCCTGATCTCAAGTCTGACACTAGCAGCTGTGCCAAGTAAAGTAACCTAGCATCTTAGTCTTTAAAACTGATAAATTTAACCACTAAAACCTCTGGCGTAGTCATGCACAGATCTGATACATATGTAGATCCTTTATATCTGGAGAGGGAACTGAATAGTATTATTTCTAAGCTATTTATAACCGAGTGTTTTTTATGAAGAAATAAAAACAAGGATTGATAAATTTGTAAAAGAATTAGCATCATCTAGCGTAACTAGGATAGGAACAATATTAATGACTATGAAATAGTTTTAACAAATCTAAATGAATAAATACCTAATAATTGTTTTCGTTTATATCATGCAACAATCTATTAATGCCTCATGATGTAACATTAAGGCATTTGCTTACCATGTCTATACTCCCAAGTCAATTAAGATTTTTTTCAATAAGCACTATAGTTCCACAATCTCCCGTCTTATTTTCAGTTTGATTTTTTTTAGAAATTTTGGAGTGCAACAATTAACTGATGGGCTTTGTGGGACAAGAATCAAAGTGAAACATATCTAATAAAAGACTCCAATTTAAAACTATGGTGATACAGTTGTAATATTAAATACAGGCTTTTCTATATCGGATTCACATAATATGCCTGTAAAAACACAATTGCAAGATATCTTCATGCCATGAAAAATACTGCGACCTTGCGAGATTAAAGATAATAAAAAGGTTCCTATTATAGTGCTCAAAAATATGCCTACAAGTAAAATGTTCTCATTATTCCAAACATTCTACCGTCAATTAAAATTGTAATGGATTAGGTATTCTTTTGCCATATCTAACAAATATATATATTATTTCATTCTACTCCTTTAATGTTTTATTTTCTCAACCAAAGATTTCTTATGACCAATAGAAATGTCCAAATATGATGCCTAATAATGAAAATATTGCATCCATGATGAGAAGCAAGTCGTTTAAATTGTAGAATACAAAAATTATATCTGGTCATTTGAGGTAACCTTATGTACAAAGTTCACAAAAACTCCATTAGGAGTAGTCCGCTGCTGGATATGCCTCGGTCATGTCAAATTTAAAATACCAGTAATAGAACTGCACATCTATTAATGAAGTAAAGCTATTAACAAAGCAAATGAAGGCTTAAAACTGTAAAAGGGTGAATGGGCATGTCCATAATTAACACTTTACTGCAATGCGAAAAGGAATGGATATTATAAAATGCAAGTGATCAGTATCCTTTCAGACAATGCAATTCCTATAGATTTATTTTCACTCTTGTAAAAATTAAATGTCCGTTGACTACGACATACAGTAGAATGAAAGAGAATTGCTTTTGGAAGCATATGAATGTTGTTGGTATTAATCTTCATAGCAAAATGAGTTCAGCTGGCACAAAACAAGTTTCTAAATATATAAAAACTGACCAGATATCAGATGTCTATACAAGTGACTTCGCTTGGTTCAAAACATCGTTTTATTTTAAATTTATTTCTATTAAAATAGTGACTGTTAAATCAGTAAATTTTGAATCATCAGTACTATTGATGAAGGCAAAAGCCAAATGTTTAATATATTACACAAATTTGGTGTCCCAGTGAACAGATGATTGATGACTGTCCCATCCCCCACCCCAAGGAGTGCCATCTCTGAAGGAATGCATTTTGTAGCAACTGTTTAGCTATGGACCACATAAATTTCAAAGTGCTAGCACATCTCAATCAGTTACAACATGAAGGGTGTTTTGTATCTTTGCCTATGATGGAATGCATTATTGTTAAATTGGGCAAAACTGTTATAGAAATCTTAAAAAATAGTTTGAAGTGCACGTGATAGTAAAGTCATGAGTTGTAAAAATGTTTTCACATGATCTGAACAATTTTATATCATTAAAAACAATCGATGAAAGGTATGAATCACATTTCATCTTGTATTTCATGATCCAGATTAGCATTTAAAAATTTTTGTGAATATTTTAACTTGGAAGTCATCTTTTCATTGATACACTGTATAATCACATAAAGACAACTGTTCTGTTTGCTGCGACTGCATAAGAACATTAGTGCTATTAGTAAAAGTTGCAAAAATAGCATCTTTGTCAGGTAGTATTTAAGTTATACCATTGATTCAACTCTTTATGTGCTTGATACTTTCACCTGTAGCGAAGGTTGCATGTTTATTAGCATAGCACTCATCTGATCCCAAATAAAAGTAGTTCCTTTATCTTCCAATAAAGCAATAGATATTCATTAATAGTTAGCTACTATAACAATCATAAGTTTTCCTGAGAAATTTCAGGATGGTAAGCAGATCCAATAATTACCTTGCAACCTAATATTATATAAATGCAATGAATCTTTGAATCAACACTTCTGGTCATACTGAACGTTTAATGCTATGAAAGATGGCTGATGTAGACATCTTTCAATGAAATAAAATATTACATTTCAAATTATCCATATATTATGAAACTTGATTTACTCTAACCAGAGCTATCTATTGCAAGCCAGAAATTAGGTGGGATTACCATTTAGTATTTCTAAAATATATAGAAATTCACCAGATATCATATTTGTAAAATTATGTGATTTGTCTTAAAAGCCAAAACCTAAAGGATTCTTTGAATTTCGAACTATTAATCTGAAAAGCATGATAAAGTAAAAAATTCTAGTTTTGACTTACATCCTTATTGACAAAGTAAAAAAGCCAGAAACCGGTTAGGTGTGGGTACTAGAGGCAAAACTCTCCATACAGTAGCGCCACTCAGTACAAGCCAGAGTAATAACGGATGATCCTAAAGATCTAGATGCAGTGTTCTCAGATACAAAGCTCCTCATTGATGAAAGCCACAGGGCACTAGATAGAGATTTCATGCACAAACCTTCAGGCATCCATTGATTACTCTGGCTTGCACTGAGTGGCGGTGTTTTACCTTTGAAGACAGCGTGTGTAAGCATAAAGAATGGTGATAATGATGTTTGATGGTTTAATTAGGTGTGGGTATTATATCATCCTACATCCATTGAGTACTTAGGCTTACTGTAGATGACCCTAGAGAAGGATGCAAAGACAACTACTGCACTGCAAAATTAAACAAATGCTACTTGCATAGTCACTATGTAAAAATTGTTAAAATAGTATTTTCAGTTCTCAATTGATATATAGCATTTAATAAAAATAAAACAAGGATTAAGTGCTTACAGATGTTTAACCCTTTCATTTGTAGTAAAGATTGCATTATATCATTAGTGCAATGCTCATCTGATAGACTAGAACTTCCATTACTTATCAATTAAGAATATCTAGATATACATTTATTAGTATCAAATGGCTAGTTAAGTTCGTTTCCGCAAAAATCCTAAGTTTCTATGAGAAATCCTCAATGATGACAGTAAATGCAATACCCACTGTAATATCAGAAAGTGTACAGATAATTTTAACGTTTATCTGAAATATGAGCATAAGTTCTTAAAGTATAATGTTAGGTAAAAAGGTTTATGAAACTTTGAATCAGTAGTTAAGTACTATCTGGTCAAATTGAAGTCATGACCATGGATAATATAAAAGAAAAGCACTTGAATATGCAAGTTATGACCATGGATAATATAAAAGAAAAGCACTTGAATATGCTGGCATATATATAATACTTCTCACCTAATTGTTGAAAGCAAATAACCAGAAACTAACCTAGAGATCTAGAAATGGCATTACTATCTCAAATCTAGCTTACTCAAGTTTATAATAGATGGCTCTGGAGTAAAGTAAAAAAAAGTGAACTACTGTTTCTAATACGAGACTGTTTTAATAATTTATATGGTAGCCTTTTCAATATTAAATCTGACACCCAGAAATTTCTTACGGAAATATGTCGGATAGTATGTTTGATTTTGGCACAAAATGCATAAACAAATGTTACTTGACAGATCTATCCAAATTCATAGATATATAAACTGGATTATTACCAAGATGTCTGCCAGATATATTAAAAATTATGAGTTTGCGTCTATTCTGAAGAGTTCTGTTCATTAAAAATATTTATTACATCATCTTTTTGAAATTAAAACTTATAATTAAAAAAAGTTCACAACACACTTGTTTTTCTTCGCAGTATTTATTTTCTGACACTTATTTACATCATTTTTTAATTATTATTTATATTCTGTGAAATATACAACTGGCTTATGAATATTAATTATTGCCATTAAACAAGAATAAAATTAATTTTTTTATATATATATAAAACTTCTTGTAACAATACACCTTTGAAGCATTCAAACTTTTACATAAAAAAAATATACATAAGAAGAGACCACACCATCTGTCACAATGCATACATTTTACATATCTACATTTAAATGCCTCCCACCTAAGATACACATTCACGTGATCATTTACTACATTTAACATTTTTTTAATTTAATTTTTTATAAAATTTGAACAATTTAAAGTTAAAATTAAAGCAAAAAAAACAAATGCAAAACCCCACTTAAAACTTTGAATATTTGGTAAATAAAAACTATATAGATATAAAATATAGGCAATACAAAAAATATTAAAATTATTACTCATTTACATTTTTGTTTTGTTTTGTACAAAGAAATAAAAAAAAAAAAGAATAACAAATAAATAAATAGCACTCTTCAATTCATTTGAAAGTTGTTGTTAACAGTTCCGAAGCGTTTCTTCAAACTATAATATTGAACTTCCATCATAATGCCAGAGTATCTTTTATTAACTTACGCACAGCTGTCCCTACTGATGCATTTGACGGCCCGCTAGTTGTATACGATATCTGAGAAGAAAGCCAAAGAAATTACATACATTAGTCGATATATTTTCAAATTAAGTCAAATATAAAAAAGTTAACAAGTGATACTAAATTAAATTGACCTACAATAAAAATCAATATTATATTTGCCAACTGCTGAAAATGTAATCTGTAAAACAGATATTCAATATATTTTCACATAATTATTTTATAATTTTCTATAAAGTTGTAATAATTAAAATTGTTAAGCGCATACTCATTACGTAAAATAATATATATTAAGGCTATAACCTTAAGAACATGCACCTGAAAAACGACAGTAGGGACCTCTACAAATTTTTTATAAGTAAGCATTGTATTGATTACAGTATTTTAACAACGTAATGCAAAAATACCTCTAGTTCATTTGAAGTAAAATTCCATTTTATTGTATTCAAGAGTCAATTAAGCTTTGAGCAACGAATGGCTACCATGCAATAGAATTAAATTGATCTCTATACTAATTTCAGTTTACTGTTCTTCCTTGGTATGGTAAAATTTGCACAATTGCCATTCAACAATTATCTTTTATACTTCTATTGTGCTATTTAGGCTAATGGCTTGAATTTTCAAAATTACTCTTAAGATTTCAAATTTAAAAAGATTAAAATGTTGGCAGTAACCTCACAGTGAGTCAATATCTAAGTTCCTGGCTTAGTATCTGGCCTATACAGACATTTCATTAAAAACCAGTCAACACTTAGACAATCCCAATATCAATAACAATCAAAAATTTTAAATTGTTGTCAAGGCAATCTCCTTTCCTTTTAACAAAGTATATATTCACACACGCATACAAATACTGGAACAATCAACTTTCCAAACATTAATATCAATGTGTCAATCACCTAATCAAATTAACCCACAAGCTTATATAAAATGACTATTTACATGCTTTTTGAATTTTAGAAAAATTATATATACACCTGGGTCTCTTTTTACGTGGACTTATTTAACACGATTTTGAAGTTCCACGATTCATGTTTCACCGGAAGTCGAACTTTCGCGCACTTATGTTATATTGAAAGTAATAGCACATTATTGGAATTCGACTTTCATCTTAGTAATTTCAATATTTTCAGTGCTTTATAATAGTAAGATTTTATGCAATAATGAAATTAAAATCATGATTTCCACATTTTATGTATACACACATTAAATTTTACAAGATTATAATGTAAATTTGTTCAAACATAGTATGTGTTAATTTTGCATTTTAAATCACATTCTGTTTTTGCTTTTTAAAAAAGAACGTTTAATCAATTATTAATCATTTAGTGTCCGCAAGTTTATTTTTAAAAGGTTAGTAATAGCAGTGAAACGAAATTTGATTTTTAAACGGAATTGAAAATTAAAAAATTAAAGAGAAAAATAAAAGTTTAGATACAAAAGAAAATGTAGAAAAAGATAATGAAACAGAAGTGGAACCTGCTCCTTTCACTTCCAAAATGATTCGAGAAGGTCTTCAACTTTCTAATCAGTTGGCAAATTATTTTCTTACTAATAACACTAATCACGAACGTGCTCTTAAATTCCAACGAGAGCTAAATGGTTGTATGTCTGGATATTACGAGCTTCATAAACAATTAATAAAATCATCATCTCAAAGATTAATTACTAATTATGTTGTCACTAGAAAACCATTAAAACAACAACATGAGAGTGAAGTTGGCGCTACTTATAGTTCCTCTTGTGAAGAATCTTTACCAGTTTGCAAACGAACCTGTTTATCGGCAAATAGCATTAATAATTAAAACGTGTATAAAAAATGTAAATTACTGTACTGTAAATTATGCATAAAAATCTATTATTTTGAATAAAATTAAATATTATAGTTAAAAAAGTTTGTCTTGTATCAATTTTTTTCAAATTTGAAATTTTTTATTAGTCATATTTTATTTCCTTATTTTTTTTTTTTTGCGCGAATTTTAAAGTAATTTTACGTTGGTGCTTTGCTTTTACGCGAATTTTGAAAAATCACAGACCGCATCCCCCTCTTTTCAATGTAAGTTACGTCTATTTTTGCGCGATTTTGTTTGCGCGCGTTTTCTGAGGAACCTATCTATCCGCGTAAAATGAGACCCAGGTGTATACTTACATATAATAGAGAAATAAGTAATAAGTATGGCCAAAGTGAGGTTAAAATAAATTCATCTATTAATCTGCCGACTTAACTTCGACACAGTGTCAGTTTAAAAGCATAACTGGTAGATAATTAGCAGTATGATGGTAATTCCGATTATAAAAGATTACACTTGCAGTATTCAAAAGATTTGCATGTGATATGATGCAATGTGGCTTCTCCATATACGGAATCAGGAATCTCTCAGCAACTATGCTCAAGCGAAACCTGTTAGCC
Source organism: Epiperipatus broadwayi (assembly GCA_028023455.1). NCBI lineage: Eukaryota > Metazoa > Onychophora > Udeonychophora > Euonychophora > Peripatidae > Epiperipatus > Epiperipatus broadwayi. The sequence goes on from JAQFVV010012706.1 coordinate 680,614, forward strand.
ACTTTACCTTCCCTGCTCTAAGTTTTCCCATATCCTGCTCCATCCCATTTCCACAACATAATCTTTGTCAATTCTATGTCCTTTATATCTACCCCCCCCCCCCAATATCTTTTCCCAAACCCAGCATAAAAACCAATAACCCAATTTCTATATAATCACTTTGTTTATATTTATTCTTCCACAACTTCATTATTTGTATTCTTTTTGCTTTCGGGCATTTACATTCAATTAATAGATGCTTAACATTTTTTAAGCCTTCCTTATGTAACTTGCAAACTAAAGCGCTCACATTATCCCATTTATGTGTATATTCCCTTATTGCTAAAGATCCTGTTCAAGCATTAAATAGTAAACAACTTTCTATTATCATAAATTAACTCGCACCCAATATTCCGTTTACTTCTACATATATTTAACTTCTTTTTACTCTCCAACTCCCTATTCTTTATTAATGCATCTATTCTTCTATCCCATTCCTTACCACTATAACACTCAACAATTCTCCTAACACAATCATCCCACCTTTTGTATAAGTATATTGACATAAATTCTTTATCCAAATCTTCTGCATACTGCATTACCTTTCTCACCCATCTTGTTACCTGCACTTTATTCATAACCCAATTAAATACTATACTGGCTATTCTTTTATTATCCATAAACTGCAATCTATTGAACATTTTTCATTTTGCTTTTTACATTCCTCATATAAAAACTTGACCATTCTATTTCTCTTTGAATTGCCTCCTTTGCCGTCTACACATTTGCATCTAATCCATGTCTTCCTACTTCTCTTTGTACTTTTTCTAAGTAATCTAATACCCCTTTACTAACACACAACGCATCGTTACCATATGTTAACCCTGCTACTGCCATTCCCTTCCATACAATTCTAGCCTCATCACATTTATTATATGAAAACAATTTCTTTATCAATTTTTTCATGCAAGCAATTTCCCTGATTACTTAAGATGATTCCCAAATAGTTATATCTATTCACCACTCTTAACTTTATATCCCCCAATAAAAATTCTTTGTCTTCTCTTTTCCCAATATTAATCATTACTTTTGATTTTTCTTCATTAAATTTAATCCCCACCTCTTTACCCATTCTTGCACACAAAAAGACATCTACAAATAAAAGGCCCAACAATGTATATACTCCCTTGTCACCTATTAATGATATCTCTATCCCTTTTTCTATTTCTCTCAAATACAATAAAAACAAAATAGGTAACATAGGGCATCCTTGCCTTAGTCCCACCCCATTTTTAACTTTAACTGATTCTATATTCCCTAATTGATACATATAATTTTTTAATAGCATCCAATAAAGCTCCATCCATTCCCAAATTTACTAAACTTACCCTTAATGTATTTCTATTTACTCTATCATATGCCTTCTCTATATACTATAAAAACCATATATAACTGTTTATCTATATTCCTATTCATATCCATAAGTTGTCTAACTACAAATAAACTATCTCCTATACAATATATGATCGAAAACCTCCTTGCATTTCTCCCACTATATTATTTTCTTCCATCCATTTTGCAATCCTTCCAGCCACCATATATGAGAAAACTTTATATAACACTGAAGTTATTGCTGCTGATTGGTCTATAATTGTTTAACTTTCTATGTTCCTTACCCTTTCCTTTAAATAGTAGCCTACTTTTATATCAACTACCTGGAAAATCTCTCTTTTGTGCCATCTTATTAAAACATAATAGTTTTAATTTTGCTCTATGCTCTAAATTCATTACCATCTCCACTGCCTTTCTATTTTCAATTTCTTCCCTGCCTCATTCAGTTCATTTTTTGTAAATCTAATATTCCCATTACAATATGCTTTCATGTTTGCTATCACTCTGTCCACATTTAACATCTTTTCTATATCCATTATATATTTATTTAAGATTATCTCTAATTCTTCTCTAGAGCTAAACTCTATTCCCTCATCATTAGTAATACTATTTGTCTCTCCCTACATTCCTTTTTTTAATGCATTTCCAAATTTTTTTACTCCCAACTCTTCCACTTTTATTAATATCCTCCAACAATTTACTATTCAATTTCATTCTCTCTCTATAATTATTTATTTTCATCAATTTCTTTTTTTCTAAATACTTATCCCATTTAACATCTTTTTCACTTTCTTTGTTCTTAATAGCACACTTAATATTCTTTGCATGTTTTATTCCTCTCTATTACACACTTATACTAACTCTCATTTTCCTATTACTTTTATTCTTCTGAATATTCTCATCTAAAATCCTATTCACCACTTTTTCTATTTTACCACATAAGAACTTATACCGCCCCCAACCAACACTTCCATGGTTTCTTCAATTTTCATTTTACATTCTTCTAACTTATTCTTATTATTCACTCTCCATCCATATCTTTCACTATCTTTTCTACTTTTATTACTATTTTCCAGCATATTATTAACCATTTCTGTTGTAAAGAAATTGTGATCATTATAATAGATAATTGTGAAACATGACCTATGTTGTCAGATTAAGCAACCAACATCTATCAAGGGGAAGAATATTGGCTTGTATATTTATTGTATGTGCGGAATTAATTATGTGCTAAGCCTCTTTAATCTTATTTTTTTTGTAGTTATTCTCGAGGCATACAATCCTGGTTTAAAAGAATGGCTGGCATCTCTCTTGGGCCCCCAAAACACTGAGCTGTATGATGGATTCGTTTTTGCTCTATTATATAAATGGGCACGTTGAGAATTGCAGCCATCCTTTTAAACGCACATCTGCCAGGGTTGTATGCTTCGAGAGTAAAAACATAAAACGTAAGATTAAAGAGTGTTTTCCTGAAGGTTTGTGACAATGGTGTTCTAGTTATATTTTTATATTGGACTATTTCCTAGCTTGGCACATAATTAATTCCACACATGCAATAAATAAACGAGTAAGTAGTGTTCTCCTCGACAGACATTGGTTGTTTAATACGACAATGTAGGCGGTGATTTGCAATTACCTATTACACACGCAAATCTTTTGAACACCGCAAGTTTAATCTTTTATAATCAGAATTATTATCACACTATGCTAATTATCTACTAGTTATGCTTTGAAACGACACTCTATGGTGAAAACTCAGATTAATAAACAAATTTATTTCAACTTTCTTTGGCCGTACTTATTACTTTTTACTCTATTTTATATTTTCTACGTTTTTAAACTTCTGTTTTACATGTACTTTCATATATAAGTAAATAAAAAGTAAATAGAGATTAGATTTTGAAGATGATGCAGTAATTGCTTTGCAACTCCAAGAAATAATGAAAGCAAAAAAGTAAAAGTAAAGATACGTGGTAAAAACAACTAAAATAATGTTAATTTTTTTTTACGAAAAAAAAAAAAAAAATGAGAATCAGAAATTTTAATAATTGTAAATATCTAAATCAGATTATTAATATAGATGGAAATATAATGAATGAAATTAATCACAAAATTTAATCTGGATGGAATGCTTTTAGTGGAAATAACTCAATAAAAAGAAAGGAAATATATCTAAAGATTTTTACATTAGCATCCGAGGCTTGATATACCCAGCAGAATAGCAATACAAACATATATCATTGACATCATTGAAAAAAATTAAGATTTCATTTGATCAAGAAGGGTTTGGCAACAAAGTCTTAGAAAGTAATCACATATGAAAATTATGGATGAAATGAGAAAGTTTGCAGGAGTGGTGTGAAGTACCAGCTGGAGAAACTGGATTAATCTAGAGATCTTCATTCTACAGTAGACCAATGATGGTTGAAGATGAAATTTCAAAACTTTTAAGATATTTGAAAATTCAAGTATTACATTTCCCTAATATAAATGCTATTATACTTTTGCTGTAGTATAAAAATGATTCTCCTCTTGAGAAAATTTGATAGATGAGACCTCATCTTGTACTAATTATCCACGAACGGTGCTCAAATATAGTGCTACTAAAAAGATGCCAACTAAGTTTTTTATAAACGAATATATCTAGTGCCACTCAGTGCAAGCCAGAGTAATCAATGGATGCAAAAAGGTTTGTGCATAAAATCCTTATCTAGTGCCTACTTATCCAATATCCCTAGACTAGTATCTAGCTTGTGGCTTTCATCAGTGAGTAGCATTGGATCTGAGGGCACTGCACCTAGGTCTTTGGATCTAATGCAACCATCCAAACAGCTACCTTTTACAAAATTATGAGTCTAAAATTGAAAACACAAGGTTTTCAATCCAAGCTCATTAGCTTATATAGTCATTTAGGTCTGAACTCAATTCAGTACCCATACATTTTGGTGCCTTTGATTCTTTAATAATCATGGCCACCACTATCTTATTAGAGAGGATTGGTATTAAATCACTAAACATCGCATGAACACCATTTCTTGCACTTGCTCAATCTGTTAAAACAGAGGCAAAACTCACCATACAGTAGTGATACTCAGTTCAAGCTAGATTAATCAATGGATGCAAGGTTTGTGCATAAAATCCCTATAGTAATTACTCATTCAATACCCCAGACTAGTTTCTAGCTTGTAGCTTTCAACAGTGAGGAGCCTTGGATCTGAGGCCACTGCACCTAGATCTTAGGATCTAATATAGCCCTTCAGCAGCCACCCCTTACCTCTTTAGTTAACTACAAAACCACGAGTCTAAAATTGAAAACACAATATTTTCAATCCATGCTCATTAGCTTATATAGTCATATAGGTCTGAACTCAGTTCAGTGCCCATACATTTTGGTGTCTTTAATTCTTTATTAATCATAGCGAATAGCCATCACTATCCTATTAGGCAGAAATGGTATTAAACCACTAAACATCACATAATCATCATTTCTTATGCTTGCTCAAGTTGTTAAAACAATGACAAAATTCAGTTTAACAGCTTGAGAGAGCATAAGAAATGGTAATCATGTGATGTTTAATAGATATTTCTGTCAGAATAAAGTTCTCATTTTAGTCACCCGATAAAAAAAATTCTCTTATATCCAGCATTATTTTGAGAATACACACAAAGAACACTCATATCATTTGTTAAAATTCGTCATATTTAAATCTTTGAAAGTTTAAATTTCTAATTATTGAATGTATGTGTCATCAAGTTCTGCACATGTCTACGCAATTTATAATTACTGAAAATTCCTTTTCAATGAAAGTGAAGCTTTACTCATTCTTGACAAATTTTAGCACATCAAGACTTCAGTTGGAATTAGTAAATCAAATTCCGTTGCAAAAAAAGTAAAAAAAAAAAAATTGCTTGGACTGTGGGGCAGCTTTTAAAAAAAAAATTATCCAAAACATTGATAGAATTACCAATCACTAAGTCAAACATTACTTTATTTAGAAATGCTATTATTCTCAAACACCACAGCTATTGGTAAAATTACTTGAGTTTTATATTCTTTCTTCTCCATTTACTGGCAATTTTCTATGTCCTTTCTAATGTTGTCATCATATTTTACACACTTCACGTGAAATTGTAAAAACATTTTAGTAAGCACTCCTAATATTAAACTTCAATAGAAAAAAACTGTTTCACCACATATTTTTACAGTGAAAGTATATATACACACACAATGTGTATGATTATATATACTCTATTAATTTTAATTTGGAATTTATATACTCTATTAATTTTAATAACGCTGTAAAGAAACAATAGATATCAAATATAATGCTAATAATATATGTTTCAGAAATAATTGATATGCACTTATTATAAGAATCTTTTAGAAACAATACCTTTCACATTACTCTATAACCCAGATTAAAATCAATGATACTTCGTAAGGATGAAATGTTACATTACTGGCGATCTTAGCAAAATTTTTATCTAACCAATTCAGTTTCAGATTCTATTCATTTTAACAACCTTGCAAACAAATAATCTTCACACGTGCATAATATTATAAGAATCCTTTACAAGTCGTAATTTCTGTGCTCATTTTATAATACCACTTTATACTTATCTTAGCAAAGCCCCAATTTAACCGGTTCAGTTTCAGATTACCAAAGCAGATAAAATTCTATTAATTTTAACAACCCTTTAAGGCCCACTAAATATGTAGTGCTGAAAATATCTATTTCTGAAGTAATAATATTCATATACTCTTATTAAAATAAAACTTGTATCTGCATTTTCATCTGGAATCGAGCTGATTAGATGAGGCTTTGCTAAGTCTGTTGCTAATGTAATGTTTAATTCCTAGAAAATACCAATGATTAGTTTAAAAAAAAAAGTGAAAATTCAAAAAAATGTATTTCAAAATGAACTGATAGATACTATTAGTGAAAGTAAAATAGTATTGTTATTTTAAAAATTCAGTTACAATACAGTAGAGTGAAATGAATTACCTCAATAAATTATTTCAACCTTTTGCTTCAGAAAGTAGAATTACTGTTAAGTATAAAAATAAAGTTTATCAGTGCAATATTAACAATTACAGTTTTTAATATTAGTTTGTAGAAGAATCTGGCCATATAAAAATCATCATCATTGACCATTACCAATCCACTGCAGGATGAAGATCTCTTTGAGTTCAGTCCATCTTCTCCGATCTCTAGCCTCTCTTCTCCATATCACCCCTGCACACTTTTTTATTTCATCCAATCCATCTCACATGTGGTCTTTTACAATATCTTGAAACACAGTTTAAAATTTCAAATGTCCATCTATTAGCACCTATTCTAAAATATATCCAGTCCAATCTGGCCACATAAAAATCATCATCATTGATCATTACCAATCCACTGCAGGATGAAGATATCTTTGAGTTCAGTCCATCTTCTCCTATCTCTAGCCACTCTTCTCCATATTACCCCTGCACACTTTTTTATTTCATCCATCCATCTAACATGTGGTCTTTTACAATATCTTGAAACACAGTTTAAAATTTCAAATGTCCATCTATTAGCAACTATTCTAAAATATATCCAGACCAACTCCACTTCAGTCTTTTAATTCTTTCAACAATGTCAGTAACAGTTTGTTCTCTTACCCATATATTGCGTTTTTGACCTCTTCTTGTTACTCCTAACATGCATCTCTCCATACTTCTTTGAATGGTCTGAAGTCTCTGCAGTGCTCTTCTATTAAGTGTCCAAGTCTCAGATCCATAAATAAGAACTGGTATAACACATTTATTAAAAACCTTCCTTTTTAAACATAGGCATATTTACTTTTAATATTAAATTATTTCTACCAAAAGCCCTCCGATAAAAGTTTGATTCTATGATTAATTTCATCCATTATGTATGTATGTATGTTTAATAATATGTATATGCATGTGTTTGAACTAATCAGTAACATACATTAGCTCCCCCAACATAAATAATAAATATTATTTAAGAAATATTTGAAAAAAGATTAATTATCTAATATTTATTTTCTTAGAAAAGAAAGATCCGCCACCTCTTCTTCCAAATGGACGTATATTTTAAAAGCAAAATAATACATCACATTCCTTTTTTTATTTTTAAAAATGTATATGACAATTTTACGTAAATAATTCTAATGACTTTAAAAATTTTTATTTTACGCTAATGATCATATCTTCTCAACATTATTATTTTTAATAGTATATTAATTAGTTTTATGAAATATATAATATTTTATCTTTATTACAAAGTAATCTAATGCTATGATGATAACTGCTCCATCAATCAAATGCATAAAAGTCAATATGCCATATCGGTAGTCATAAGTTTAATTTGAATAGTTTATAATTATTTCTTTTTCTTTCATTAATTTTTTAAAAGATAAAGAAGTATCTCTGCATGTTTTCAGGTTTGATTTATTCATTGCCAGCTACAAGTTTACTTGTGGCTGTTGTTATTTTTGAATGCTGCTACGAGTTATCTTTTGAAACTGGATTAAAATGCTTTCTTATAAATAATTTATTTCGAAATTACATATTACATGTAACTCTTATTAGCAAAATGCTGGACTTCCATATTTTTAAAAAAATAAAAAAACATGATATTAAAGCAAAAGTGACAATTCAAAGTCCTTCCAGAGAAGAGCAAGAATTTTCTGACCAACTACTGCATAACTTATAGAACTGTAAAATTTAATCGGTTGTCTTTTGATAGCCGGTCACAGCCGCTTGACGGCATTGTTTATGTGTTAAAGCAATAAAATATAATGTTATCAGCCATGATTTTTTTAAATACGACGACTTTTTTTGATCCCTTTAATTTTTTTACTCCATCTTTAATATTTCATTTTTAGGGGTTTTTTTTGTATTCCATCTTTACGATTTCATTTTTAGGGTTTTTTTTTTTTTTGGCTTTAATTTTTATTTTTAAAATCAATTGTTATTCCCTTTTTTTAAAAATAAAAACAAATAAAAAATGACTTTCGTCTCTATCTTTTGTCTCAATGAAGACAAAATATTTGTCAGCCCATTCCCCCCCAAAAAAATTAAAATAAGATCAAAAATTTTGATTTTTTGAACTTTCGTTTTTTTTTTTTGTTTAAAAATACAGCCACTTTTTTTTGCCTATAAGGTGATGTTTTTTAGGTTTTATTTGCATATCGCTGATGTACTAAAACTTTTAATTTTTAAAACAAATTATTATGGCCTTTTTTTAAAAAGAAAAAACAAATCAAAAATAACTTTCGTCTCTATCTTTTGTCTCAGTGAAGACAAACTATTTCTCAACCCCTCCCCCCCCAATTAAATATTTCGGTTTCAATTTTTTTTTTTAGGTTTAAAAATATGGCCACTTTTGGACTATGAGGCGATATTTCTTTTGGCTTTATTTGTATACCGCTGATATACTAAAACTTTTAATTTTTAAAAGCAATTTTGGTTATGACCTTTTTTTAAAAATAAAAACAAACCAAAAATGACTTTAGTCTCTATCTTTTGTCTCAGTGAAGACAAAGTATTTCTCAACACACTTCCCACAAAAACATTAAAATAAGATCAAAACTTTTGACTTTTTCAACTTTTGTTGTCTTTTTTTTATTATTTAAAAACGGCGACTATATAGCGATTTTTTTCTATTTTTTTTTGCCTTTATTTCTATTATGCGATGTCTATTTTGCAATTTTGTAAAAAAAAATTTCTCTATTAATTACATTTTTGGATCCTTTCAACAGACTACAGCAAAAAAATTACAATAACATCAAAACTTCAGACTTTACACTTTTCGTTTTCTTTTTTCAGATTGAAAACACGGCCACTTCTTTTTTGATTATATGGTGATTTGTATTACGCGATTTCTATTTTGCCCTTAGTATTGCAGAAAATTTTTTGATTCTTTTATTTTTTCCTACTACCTCTTTAATATTTTATTTTTAACAATCGAATACCTTCAATTGCAGGAGCCTGACTGACATTAGTAAGCAGCACAATGTGTGAGCCATTTTATTTGTCTCGTATAATTTATCGCGAAAGCATGAGTTTTCGCGTGAGCTCGGCCGAAGCATATTGGGCCCTACCCTTTCCCAATGTTTTTCAAATTCCAAGTTGTGTAGGCAAGGGTGGGGACGGTGTGACAATTTTTAGTGACTCGGACTATGTGATTTAAGTAGAAATGAAATTACTCTGCTGTGGAGATATCAAAACTTGTGGCCATTTGAAATCCAAACACCATAACACGATACGATAGTCAATACTCAATTGTGCAAATTCGTCTAAACTATCGCGAAATACACTAGTGTGCAATGCCATATAGCAACATAAATGGATAAGACAACAAGTGTTGTATTACTTGTAATTACGGCCTAAAATGGGTAATACAACAAAAGTGTTGTATTACTCGTAATTACGGCCGTGGAAACGGCACTTTTATGTATTTTTTACACATAAATAATGCCATCAAGCGGCTGTGACAGGCTATCAAAAGACAAACATTTAATCTTCATCCAAAATCAAAATTATGATTTCTATTTTATATTTCATATGTTGAAATATTTGCTTCTCTATTTAATAAGTTAGATGTTCAAATAAATTAAAAAATAACAACCCAGTCTTCTATTTTAAAAATAGCCCGTTAATTTCAAAATATATACAATTCACGCACAAACTTCTTTATACATCTTGATTTATTATAATATGAACTATTATAATTGTACAATAACATAATCAAGCATTTCGATTATATTGTTTTATAGTCATTATCAAGGAATAACTTAAACCTCTTCTAATAAAACAATCTTAATTTTAAGTTAGATGTTTTAAATTTCTTATATTAAATGTTTTTAAGACATTAAGTTTCAATATTATATATATTTCACATATCGACATTATATCTTTAACATGCTGAAAGATTTTCCTCTTTATATATGTTAAGAGTGTAGTCAAACAATACCTTTTTTTTAAGGAAAAAAAAATTACTCATACGAAATTGCACAAACTTAATGTTAAAACAAATGAATGATTTACAGGTCAAGAATTTCTAAGAAGTTTGAATGATATAATTAAGTTGCGATTTATGGACCTTAAACTCCAAAGTCTACCTCTCTACTGCTACACCATAGGATGCATCTCACAAAACAATAAATCTACATTTGAAGATTAAAAAAAAAAAAACGAATTCATTCTAGAAATCGTTACCAAATAAAAAGTTAATGGTAATTACTGCCTCTAAAAATTATATATCCATTAATAGATTTTTACTGTCCAGTAGCTACATGCTATTAACTTTTTTATTAACTCATTACCACTATTATTTTTAATTATATAAATACCATATGATGAGAGAACCAAAGCTGTAAACTGTTACTATCTTCTGAGCATACACAACTACTTATTATAGTTATGGTACTGTTCTATTAGCATGTTGAAACCGCTTGATGGTATTGTTGCTAGGAAAATGCACATAGTTAAAATCTGCAAAGCACATGTGCAACAGTTTAATGCTGTTTAAATATTACAGTTTATAAACACCACGCTATATAAAATAATTGATTTATTTACATACATTTAATTTCAAATAAGAATGACATATCGTAAATTCTAATAAATTTCACTAGCGTCATTCATTCAAGCATGTAAAAGTAATTTAAAGTGATTATTTAATATCTTCACGCTTTCACTTTCAAACACTTAAGATTTGCCCATACAAAAGCGTTTGGGTTCGAAAAGATAGATGGCCACTCTATCTTTTCCAAAGACTTTATCCTGTGTTTGAAGTGTTAGTATTCAGTCATTTATAGTTAAAATCTGCAAAGCGCATGTGCAACAGTTTAATGCTGTTTAAATATTACAGTTTATAAACATCGCACTATATAAAATAATTGATTTATTTACATAAATATAACGTTACTGGGACCATCATCTTATTTGTGAAATAATAATAATAATCGTATGGGGGTTAACATAGTTTACATTTATTTTCCTTAATAAATTACTGTAATTCTTTTTACAATGTTTCTTTTTGTCTCTGGATACAACTATAAAAATTTTTTTTTACTCTCAGACATTTTATCATATTGGTTAACAGTTTTAACAAGGCTGTAAACCTTAGCAATGAGCGTCTGAAAAAATCGTCACTAGGGACCTCTGTAGGTCTTTAAAACACATGCTTACGCTATGAAGAAAAGAGAGAATCCTTCTTTACTTCGACCTACTTTTATATATAAATAGGTGAAGCAGAAGTGTTTTGATCTAAGAGTGTGAAGCTATTAAATACTTCACTAATTAAGTCCACAATTCTTATAATACATTAATACTCGCGAAATCTTACGATTTACTACGAGTTAATGAAAAGATCTTATAGTAAGAAATATATTACGATAATTTAAAGTTGTAATTATAAATTTTATTAAACGCTCACTATTATTTCAGTAATAGTTTTAACAAGGCTGTAAACCTTAAAACTATTACTGAAATAATAGTGAGCGTTTAATAAAATTTATAATTACAACTTTAAATTATCGTAATATATTTCTTACTATAAGATCTTTTCATTAACTCGTAGTAAATCGTAAGATTTCGCGAGTATTAATGTATTATAAGAATTGTGGACTTAATTAGTGAAGTATTTAATAGCTTCACACTCTTAGATCAAAACACTTCTGCTTCACCTATTTATATATAAAAGTAGGTCGAAGTAAAGAAGGATTCTCTCTTTTCTTCATAGCGTAAGCATGTGTTTTAAAGACCTACAGAGGTCCCTAGTGACGATTTTTTTTTTTTTTCAGACGCTCATTGCTAAGGTTTACAGCCTTGTTAAAACTATTACTGAAATAATAGTGAGCGTTTAATAAAATTTATAATTACATATTGGTTAACATAATTCATTGATTGATTTCCTTAATAAATTACTATCAAATTTATTTGATTAACAATTTTACGATGATAAATTTAAACCTTTAACAATATGCCTACAAATTTCATCTTAGTCCAGCAATGTAGGGGGGAAAGATGATATGCCTTTTCACATCCGCAAGAATTAAAACTTATCAATTAACAGACATTGTTGCAAATATTCTATTCTAGTAGAATTCCCCAAGTACGCCCAGTAGTTTGCAAAGTGAAAATCCTACTCCCTGGCTCCCCACAAACTTTAAAAAGTCTACTATCATTGCTGGATAGATAACTAACTACATCGTGGTGGAAGAAATGAGAATGCTTTAATTACTGAACTGTATTTGACTCTTTTTTTGGTCATTTTTGAAAATGAAAATTAATCTTTATTTATTCCAAAAGCTATCTTTGAAAGAATATGTGAATAAGGTATGGTGGATAACATTAATGGCACACCTATTAATAACGATTAATAGTTTTCCAACTAGATTTTTTTTTTTTTTACGATTAAGAAATGTATTCTTTTTACAATTTCTTTTTGCCTCTGGATATAACTACGAGAAATTTTACAGACAGCCATTTTAATTCTTGTAGATTGTTCTTGCGAACTGTGACTTTTTTCAGGAGAACAGTGAAATCGTGGTTTCCCTTAACCTTTTCTAATTATTTATACCTTACATGTTGGTTTCGGAAGTGGGGAAATGGGCTTATAATTATTACTTTTTAATACTATGTTAATTAAGTTGTACAGTAATTACTTTTGAATGCAGATTGCAATAGTTCTGCAAACTTTAAATCCACCCACCCTGAAATGGTACAGTAGCGAAGTGTTAACATTGCTAAAAGATAGTATTGTGTGAACTCACACAAACTGCGCAAGCCGTTAGTTACAACAGAAAAAAAAAAAAAGTTGTGGTTATTTAGTTTGACGGCTGCCCACTAAACAGCATATTTGTATGTGTTTGGATGAGATCAACGCCATCAAGCAGTTTCAACACGCTAATAGAACAGTACCCTAATTATTATTAACAAAGGAAAACATATTATCTTCAATAAGTAAACTGTGGATACAATTGAAATAGTACAACTCTTTGGTCGCTGCTTCAGATGATAACACTAACAGTATAGTAAAATGTATGATTAATTGTAAAAGAAGTCATGTGGCACTTAAACATCACATGATCACCATTTCCTATGTTCACACAAGCTGTTAAAACAGGAGCAAACTCTTCAAACAGTAGTGGCACCCAGTGTGAGACTTAGTAAACAGTGGATGCAAAAAGGTTTGTGCATAAAATCCCTATCTAGTACCCACTCATCTGGCTCAGAACAATATGACAATAAGAGCAAATGAGCTTGGATTTAAAAATATTATATTTTCCATCTTGGGATTATAGCTTTATAGTGAAATAAATTAAATAGGTAAAAGGTGGATGCTTGAGGATTGCGTTAGCTCCAAAGATCCAGATGCAGTCTTCTCAGATCCAAGACTCTTCACTGATGAAAACTACAAATTAGAAACTAATATGAGGATATTGGATAAGGATTTCATGCACAAATCTTCTTTAATCCATTGATTACTAAGGCTTGCATTGGGTAGAATTACTGTTATGAAAAGTTTGCTAAATTTAAACATTCTAATGGCAGTCTTTCGATTCTCCCATCGAGCAATTATTAACTATATGGCTTGTGGGAAAGTTTTTGTTTTGTTTCTTTTACATTACTCATTTGAAAATCAATCCTAGAACCTTTAATAATAAGTCCAATCTCTGCTGTACTAACATTCGCCAAAATTTTCAATATGACAAATAACACAGAGAAATGTAAAGTTTCAGCCGACAGCATCTAAATTAATCACAAAAAATACTAGAACTAGGACAAATGAGAAGAACAAACACCCCAAATCTAAAATTGACAAAAATACTGAAGTTTACACCCCATCCCCACCTCATTTCATTATATACAAATACATTTAAAATTATTCAATACAATTTATAGTTTACTAAAAATATATTTAACTATTTTCTTCTTTGCTTGGGTGCTAATTTCCTTTACTATATTCACTTTCAAGATCAGTGAGAAGTTCATTGCAGTTAACTATTTAACAGCTGACTTACATAGCAGTGGTCAACACAAATCATGAACCACAGTTAATAATGAGGGCCCAATAGTACAACTAAAGGATTTTATATCGTGACACAAGTAATTTCCCGGTTGAAATCTCTATAAACATCACTACATATATGGCTGTTGATAGCTAGCAATTAGATGTCTTGCAAAAAAGTTAAAATTTTACATAAAAATATATTTAAAATATTACTTACTTTATAAAGATAAGGTTGCACATCAGAATAAGAAGTTTCAAATACTAAATCTAATTCAGACTGATTGGGCATTTTTGGAATATAATTGTGAGTGTTCATGGCTCCAGAAATATGGATGATCTTCTCAGCCAGGGATTCGCCGACTTTTTCTCGAAAATTATGCCTTTCTGCAAGATATGTTTTAAAATACAACAAAACATATATATTATTTAAATATGAATTTAAAACATAACTTATTTCTGAATAATTTTTTTTTAAAAAATGTTTTTGCCAAATTTATAAGATATTTTGATGGGATGTGATACACTGTGACTTCTTCTTATATGGAGTCAGGAATTTCTCGGCCACTATGCCCACATAAAAACCTGTTAGCCATCTTACCTTGCCTTTCAATTCCTCACCCTAAGTTTCCCCACATCTTACTCCATCTCATTTCCACAACATAATCTTTGTCAACTCCATGGCCTTCATATCTAAATCCCCCTTATCTGTTCCCAAACCCAGCATAAAAACCAATAACTCACTTTCTGTATAATCACTTTATTCATATTTAGCCTTCCATAACTTCATTATTTGTACCCTTTCTACTTTCAAGCATTTACATTCAATTAGCAGATGTCTAATTTTTTCTATGCCTCCCTTACAAAACTTGCAGACTAAATCACCCATACTTTTCCATTTATGTGTATATTCCCTTATTGCTAAAGATCCCGTTCGAGCCTTAAACAGTAAACTACTTTCCTTACTATTATCATAAATTAACTTGCACCGAATATTCCGTTCACTTCTATATATATTTAAACTCTTTTTACTCTCCATACTAGTTCTCCATCTCTCCAACTCCCCATTCTTTATTAATGCATTTATTTTTCTATCCCATTTCTTACCACTATAACACTCAACAATCCTCCTAACACAATCATCCCACTTCTTGTACAAGTATACCAATATAAATTCTTTATCTAAATTTCTGCATACCGCAGTACCTTTCTCACCTATCTTGTTGCTTGCCCCTTTACTCACAACCCAATTAAATACTATTTTGACTATTCTTTTATTATCCATAAACTGCAATCTACTGAACATTGTCATTTTGCTTTTTACATCTCTCATATAAAAACTTGGCCATCCCATTTCTCCTTGAATTGTCTCCTTTGCTCTCCACACATCTGCATCTAATGCATGTCTTCCTACTTCCCTTTGTACTTTTTCTAAGTAATCTAATACCCCTTTACTAACACTAACACATCATTACCATATGTTAACCCTGCTACTGCAACTCCCTTCAATACAATTCTAGCTACATCATATTTATTATATGAAAACACTGTTAATTTCTTAATCCCTTTTTTTTCTTTGCTTCATTTATCAATTTCTTCTCACATTCATCCAAGCAATTTTTCTGATTATAAGATGATTCCCAAATAACTATATCTATTCACCACATTTAACTTTATATCCCCCAATAAAAATTCATCACCTTCTCTTTCCCCAGTATTAACCAGCATTATATTTGATTTTTCTTCGCTAAATTTAATCCCCATCTCCTTTCACCCACCCTTGCACATGTCCTCAGCATAACTTCCATATCTTCTTTCTGCACACAAAAAGACATCATCCGTAAAAAAAAAGACCTGACAAAGTATATACTCCCTTGCCACCTATTAACGGTCCCACCCCATTTTTAATTTTGACTGATTCTATATCTCCTAATTGATATGTACAGTAATTATTTTCATTTAATTTCTTAATAATATTCACTAAAGCTTCGCCCATTCCCAAATTTGCTAAACTTACCATAATCTATTTCTATTTACTCTATTATATGCCTTCTCTATATCTATAAAACTCATATATAACTGTCTACATGAATTCCTACTCGCATCCATAAGTTGTGTATTTACAAATAAACTATCTCCTATATGCCTATCTGATATCCTTGCATTTCCCGCCACTACATTATTTTCTTCCATCCATTTTGCAACTCTTCCAGTCACCATATATGAGAAAACTTTATATAAAACTGATGTTACCGCTATCAGTCTATAATTGTTTAACTTTCTATGATCCTTACCCTTTCCTTTAAATACTAATCTTATTCTTGTATTACTCTAACTACCCAGAAAAACTATCTTCTGTGCCATCTTATTAAAACGTGGTAATAGCTTTACCTTTGCCTTATGACCTAAATTCTTTACCATCTCTGCTGCCCATCCATCTAAACCTCTTATCTTTCCACTTTTCAATTTCTTCCCTGCCTCATTTTGTTCATTTTCTGTAAACCTAATATTCCCATTACTATATGCTTTCATGTTCTCTATCACTCTGTCCTTCACATCTAACATCTTTTCTATATCCATTACATATCTATTTAAGATTCTCTCTAATTCTTCTCTAGAGCTACACTCTATTCTCTCATCATCTAGTAATACTATCTCTCTCTCTCTCCTACATTTTTCCTTTTAATGTAATTCCAAATTTTTTTACTCCCATCACTTCCCCTTTTATTAATATCCTCCAACAATTTACTATTCAATTTCATTCTCTCTCACATGCTGCCATCTACAGGGATGATCCGTTTTAAAAATCTAGTTTTTTCCTTTTTGATAAATGGCATACTTGTAAATAATGTTTGCTTAATTATAAAAAACACTATAAAAATTAAGGTTGTTTTACAATAGCGTGTTGAAACCGCCGGAGGGCGTTATTTACCGGCTGCTGTGTTTATTTCTATACTAATGCACAGAAACATGACATTTAGCCAATCTGCCGCAGAAGTTATCGTGTCAGCTTACAGCTCAGATTTGGGCTAAGCATTTTGGATGTGCGATCACATTTCACTTTTGGCTACAGTATTGTCTGAGGGTGGCTGGAATTCCGATTGTCAAACCTATTTTAATATTCATTAAGACCACCTCCCCCATCTCCCATGTTTTAGGAAGGTCTACTAACAATTATGAGCAGAGTCTCATGCTTCCCTAGCCCCCATTTCCTGCTGAAAAAATGGGCCAAGTGTAGGTAAAAGCGCGATTCCTATCAAATCATGCTCTAAGTCACGTTTCGTGCGAGAACAACTGCGAGCTGAATCAAATGGGTGAAATAGGAAAACTTTCCAAATGTCAAAGAAAGAAGGATTCTTCCCTGACTGCTGGAACCGGGTTATCAAACAAAGCAGCTTGAAGCTGCATGCCTGCTGTTATTTTTTTCCTGAAGAGCCCAAAAAGTTGCTTTTAATTGCCGTATATATTGATGTTTTTGGGAATTACCGTCAAAACTTGGTCAACCTTAGAGTTGTTGGCGTTCTGTTCTGTTAGCAATTGGAAACACCCCCTCTCCCAAAGTTGGACTTTGGCTTGTAAATGGTACCGTTAAATGGACAATAGATTTATTTATAATTTATAAAAATAAAAACAAACAAACAAAAAAAAAAAGAAGAACAATCGGCTGTTTTTTTTTGTTGTACAATACTGAACCGAAAATATAAGAAGAATAAAAACAAACAAAAAATTGCTAACTACTTTTTAAAATTCATTTTTAATTGATGTTTTTTTTTTTTTTGGGTTGCCAAAATCGATTTGATAGCCACCGTACTTTTTAAATGTGATAAACAACAACAAAAAAAAAATGCAGACTGAAAAAAAACAAACCCCGGTCCCTTTGAAAATATAAATAATGAAAAGAATAAAAAAAAAATTAAGTACTCTTTTGTAAATTCATTTATTTGTAATTTTTTTTTATGCATTTGCTTTTTTTGGTTGTGTTTAAAAAATTTGATTTGATATTACTTTTATAAATGTGATAAACAAAAAAAATCAAAGCCAAAAAAAAAAAAAAACCTGGCCCCGGCAACATTATATTTATCTTTGTTTACAAACCAACCACGCCCTCTGGCGGTTTCAACATGCTATTATAAAACAACCAAAATTATTTCTGCTATTTCTTCAAGTCTAAGAGTAAAAGAAATATATATATGATTTGAGAAAAAAGCTTTGAGGAAAATATTATTATACTGAAACATGAGCTATTATATTTTTATTACACAGAAGCTCCTGGAAATAATACTATGAATTCATCTTTTATCTGTGAGAGTATCAGCATTAATATTAAAATACATTTAGAAATTATCAAAAATGAACATATTAAATTGCTTCTTGAAATCAAGCAGTGGAAGAAATATATATATTAGTATATATTTAGAATACTATCAAATATGAACATTTAAAAAAAAAATTAAAATTATTAAATTTTAATTGAATGATTAATAAAATACAAAAATAAATAAACATTGTAATTAAAAGCAAGTTTTCAATGCAATGGCCAGTCATATCCTTGATCTAGTTCAAGTCCATAGATAAATCAAAATTTTTTCAAATAGTTGGCTTAGCTAATCATCCAATAATCAGAAAATGGATACGTGGCTCTTTACAATTGAGTGATAGCGCAATCTTATTATATGCTAAATATAATACCATTTGTTATTTCTTTAGAACAAGTAAGCAGGATTAAAAAAAAAAGCAATACGAGCGAGCACCATCTCTATATTTATGGCCAAAGTGGAACAGGAAGTGATGAAAAATTAAAGCTAGGTAGTTTCTGATATTTATTTGTTATTAAACATCTGTGAAGATGTTAATAGCTGTATATATATATAAGTATTTAAAGTTGTTATTTTTAACTTTCAGAATTACTCCATTAAATTTAAATTAAAACTTGCAAATCGTTTTAATATATTAACAGATCTTGAAAACGGTTCAGACTTGAATGAAATCAATAATAAGGTAACTGATACACTATTAAGAACTGCAACGAAGACAACTGGTACAAAAAAAAAGCAGCAATTTATCAGTAAATTTTCTAACGAGACAAGAGAATGTATGAAGTAAAGAAGAAATATAAAAACTGATTCATTAAATACAATTGAATAACTAGAGTTCTGCAAAATGGTATGAAAATGAGTTAGTAATGATATGAGAAAATATAACTGTGAATCAGAAGAAAATAAAAGTCTCAAAAGTGTAAAGCAGCATCATAAGTTTTGAAAGAAAGTTATTTGTGCAATAAGAAGAGATGGAAGAAACTATTACTAAAATGAGAGATGATATTATGAAGTGCACAGAAGAGTTCTATAAAGAATTATATAATAAAAAAGAAATCTAAATATTTCCTATAATTATTACATCTTCTAAATCAGTGGTTTTCAACCCTTGGTCTGCGGACTGGTGCCGGGCCGCAGAATTTTTCTGCCGGTCCGCACTAGACTGGCAGGAAAGTTTGTAATAATATAATAAGATTTTAAACTTTTAATCAATATAAACAATTTTTATTTATTTTTTCATCACATTTTTACCCAATTAAAAAAAAAGAAACAGAACGAAAACAGAATCTAATCAATCATACATAAATTAATTTGTTTTTTCTAGTTATCACAGATGTTTATGGAGGGGGGGAGAAGAATTAAATTTTTTATTATTTTTCTAAAAAAATTCAAAATTAAAAAAAAAAGTTTTTTATTATGCAAACTCCATATATATATAACTTCATCTTGTATATTTAACATTAAATACAGATATTACATTTATCATAATCATTGTCATGCAATTATACTAACTATTTCCCAACATTCAGGTTTATAACATTTTATTCTTGCATGTCTTAACAATGAAATAATAAATGTAGCAATGCAGGCACATTAATGAGAACGATTGTTATTGTACTATTTTCTGTGCAAATCGAGAAAGTGTTTAGCATGTGAATGTAAGCAACACCATTACAATACGCAGTAACTAGTGTGCTGTTTTGGTCTGTTACAACAATTATGCTCATCTAAGGCTAAGCAATTTAAATGTTTAAGAAAATTTATCTGTAGACTTCTGCCGGTCCACGAAATCATATCTTTATTTTTGCCGATCCGCAGGTGTGAAAAGGTTGAAGACCACTATTCTAAATTATCAAGCATTTGAAATGGAGAGAAATATGCAATTAAATCTATGAAAAAGGTAAAAGTACTAGGTAATGAGGGAATTATAATTGATATCTTAAAAAGAAACAGGTGAAGAAATAGAAAATTGTTGGGAAAGTTATATACCAAATGTCTAAATAATAAAGATGTACCAGATGAATGGAAAAATGAAGTAGTAATGCTGATATTTAACAAGGGTTTGATAAAAAAAGATATTACAAATTATGGATCCATCAATTTTTCATCAGTTCTACACAAAATCTTTATCAAGATAACTATAATTCATCTAAAGCAAACTTTAACCAACCAAAAAAAAAAAAAAAAAGCAAGCTAAATTTATAAGTGATTTTAGCATAGACGATCGCATCCAAGTATTGAGAAAAATTGTAGAAATTATCAATGAATATGAGTTGATATTGTACTCTGGATTTCCGGATTTATAAAAAGACATTTGTTTCTACAATCATCTCCACATTGATTAAAGCTTTGGATCATCACGATATGTATTTAGGATATTGTTATATTCTGAAGAATATTTATCAAAATGCAACAGCAATAATTAGATTATTTAGTGACACTAATAAGATTAACATAAGAAAAATGTATGACATGGTGATTCCATATTTCCAAACTTTCACAGTAGTTTAACAAGTATTTTGTGGATTAAAATGGGAAAATAAGATTAATAAAAATACACAGAGATTATTTCAGTTGTCTACATTTTGTAGATGGTGTGGTTTGTTTTTACAAATAATGCTTCAGGAAATGTTGCTAGTAAGTAGGATTAAAGATAAATGCTAAAAAGACTAAATAATGTTCAATGGATTTTGTCAAAAAAAAAAAAAAGAGAGAGAAAATTTTGGTAATAAATTAATAACTACAAATATATTGGTAGGATTATTAATATAGATTAAAAATAACAAAATCATAGAATTAAATTTGGATGAGCGCTTTTCATAGAACTTAAAGGAAATATGTCTGTGTAGAAAAGAAAGGTTTTTAATAGATGTGTTTTATGAGTTCTTACATATATATCCAAGACTTGGATACTTAACAGTAGAGCAATTTTTGGAATTAAGATCACTCAACTAGGTATAGAGGTATATGTATGAGCAATAAGAAAAAATCAAAATATATGGGTGTGAGAACAAACAAGTATCATTGACATCATTGAAAGAATTATTAAGAGAATGATATGGATGTGGGATGGACATACACTTGAAGTCTTAAACTGGATTTCAAGACATTGCAAAAGATCTAGAAACCATATGTGAGGGGGGCAGAGGAGATAAGGAAGTTTACTGATGTATTATAAAGAAGAGAAGCCAGGGATCAAAGAAACTGAATTAAACTTGGAGACTTTCACTCAGACTTATAATGGTGAAAATGATAATGATATATATATATCTGGAAACAGAAATGCAATGAAAGATTAAACTAAATCAAGATTAGTTATCAATAAATATGCATAAATATATATATACACATAGAAGATATACCTTCCCATGTAAAAACGTTTAATATACTTATATGCCATTTTTGGAACAGTGGAATGATCTTTAGAGAGGATAATCAATTAAAAAACACCAATAACTAATCTCCTGCTATATAATAGGATAAGATGTCGAATTATCAGAGACTAGGAATTATTCTTGATATATCGGTTTTATAATTTCTTCTTTTTCATTCAGTTTTAACTTATACCATAAATCTTTAGATTTACAATAGATGGTACAGAAGAGTAAGATACTGCTATGATTATCAGATGTGTAGTTCATGGTAACAGTCAAGAAGGGGAGATGTCTATACTTGGAATAGAACTCAAGACTACTGGAGTGTAGTTGCAAATCTATATAATTATATAGGCAGATAGGAATGGCTTCAAAAACCTTAGATTTTGATTTTCAAATTAAAAATATATTAATAAATAAAAAAGTTAAAGGTAAGTTGCCAGTTACATATCTGGATTGATTTCAGATTTGAATCTCAAGTCCTCATTGATAAAGGGGTGAAATCTGTATAGTGATTGAATTGCACTGCCAACTGGTAACCACCGACAACTCAGGTTAACAGTAGATGGCGACGGAATCTAAGGATGCTCTTCCATATACATATATAACTTTATATCTTAAAAAATATTTTAGGAAAGTGTACATGCAGTTTTATTGGCTATGATACCAATTGTACATTGAACATTTTTCCTATGGTAATTTTACACATGTTGATCGTAATTCAGATAGTAAATTTAATAAACGAGAATTCCATTCATTATTACTAGATGTGTCATAGCATAATTATTCTCAAAAAATTTACAATACTCTCAAATTCAGATGATGCGAGATGATTTAATCAACTTTTTTATCTTCAGTAAAGAGAAATCACCATATTTTAAGCTACCTTACTTAATTTTGTAACAGACATTGTGTAATTTAAAAACCACAACAATAGAAAGTTCTTCTCACCTAAAGATCTAGAAATACTAATAAATCAACATAAAAGTAATTCCTAACTAATATCACTTTTTAAAATAAAAAAAAATGTCAATGAGATGGAAAACTACTATAAACTCCCTACCTCCAAAGTGACCAGTTTCTAAGTTTTGCCTTCAAGGGTGAAGATTAGAATTCAAAACTGGAACTAATATATGTAGACATCTAGCAATAATCTTTTAGTCCTTTATATTATTCGAATTAATTACCTGAATTTAAAAAACACATAGGCTAAATTACATGCATAATAGATTGATAGGATATTTAGGATTTTCTACATTTCAGGCAATTAGTTAAAATAGTATAAAGAAATAAGATAGTTGTTAGATGCGTAAGTACATTACATCCAGTTTTGAAACCGAGTCTTCACTGATGAAAGGCAGAAACTAATCAGTCTAGAGCTACTAGATAGACAAGGGCAAAAGTCAAAAACCCATTGTGTAAAAATGGAGAATTTTATAGTACTACACTACCTGATGTCCAGTGATTATTCAAGTTTATACTAGATGGTTCTAGAGTAGGGTGAAGACCACTGTTTTTAGGATTAGACAACAGTTTTGTTGTCATGCCTTCTTTTTACAAGACTATTTTAGTTTAAGACTACAATATTTAAAACAATTTAATCACTTCTTGTCAACTTTGTTGATTAATAATAACAACAAATATATATAAATTTATCATATTATAAAAGTTATGGTAATTAGAAAATAGAATTAAATGAACTCTTATGTTCAATTATCAAAGAATTATATAAACAGAAACTTAAAAATAATACTCAACAAAAAATTCAATCTTTATTCCAATAAAATGTGATAAAGGGTTTCAATGTAATTTTCTTCAATCAGTTCATAGTGTGATCATAACAAAAAGCCATTGTAACGGGCACATATGCCGTTACATTTTTTTTTTTAAAAATTGAGACATTGAAAAGTTCGCATTTAAAAACTTCTTTTTTTTTTTAAGACATAAAAATTGAAAATTAATTCTATCTTAAACTCATATATATATAAAATTGCACAGATGAAAAAAATTATTAAAATAAAACTTTATTAAAAAGAGAAAAAGTATTTTAAAAGCAAAAACTTAGTAAGATTTAGAGATAAAAATATATCTTTAAGTTTGCAAAATAATTTAATTAATTCTATTGTATAAAATGGAAATAATTATTTTAATTAGTAAAAGTAAACTAGCCCTTGGGCATTTCAAAATGCATAAGCAAAGGTCAGATAGGAGAGGAAAAACAATAGGAACAGAATGGCCAATGAAAGAAATCCATCGGGGAATCAGACCTCAGTGAAAAGACCATCACCATCGTCGTGATATAATGTCCTCTGGATCCGAAAGTCTACCATAAATAGTGAGTGAAGAAAGAACTGAGAGAGATGTGTGATAGCATGGGTGATATGTATTAGTGCGGAGTTGGTGGAGAAGGGGTTGAAAAGACGCACTCTTCAATCCCTTCAGTTTTGCTAAATGGAAAGAGAAATAACATCGTTTTTCCTATATTGAGGACCAGTGGATCGAGGAATTAATGCTGGCTCCAAATGGCAAGCAACTGCAAGAAATTAGAAACTACGGACTTGTTAAAATCATAAGAACTTTATGAAATCTAATGAACATTAACTAATTTGAAAACAATAAGAACTCTAAAATATAAACTTTCCCAGTATTTAAATGAGAAAAATAGAATCCTATCTGACCAATGTAAATTAATATTAATAATGTCATTTGATGTATTTTTTAAAATCATTTCCATTTAATTTTTTTTTGTTCTTTTAAGTTTTTATTATGATTTTTTTTTTTTTGTTTTGTTTAACAACTTTTAATAAATGTTAAATTTAAGTCGGGCGTGAATGTCTGCATAGATTTGTAAAATTATATATGTTAGTTTAAGGGAGAGTAATCTTAGGTTATTTGTTTCGTAGTTAAATTGGGTCAATGGATTGGATATATTGGTGAAATTAGTAGATGTAGTATGAGATTTGCTTCAGGCAGGATCGATTTATACGCCGCACCCCCCCCTTTTGCCTATGGAAGGGATAGTAAGACGGAAAACGCAGTCCCTTCCTATGGAGTTTTTTTTTTATTGTTCTTCTTGCCGATAGATGTAGCATTCCTATTTGATTGAGAGTCAATGTCGTCTATTAACCATGCTGTTCAGATGTACATTCCTGACAGTATGTTATTTTGGTGCTGTCGTATTCATGCTACATTGAATACATCGATATATCAGATAGATTGGCGTTGGTTTTGACTGCGAACTTTTGGCCTAAAGTTAAATCAGGGATAGAATATTTTCTTTTCAAATGCGATCTATGTAGTCTATTCATACTCGACACTTTAGTAAAATATTCAACTCATCTGTGCGAACTTATAAAAGTTAAAACGTAAATTAAATTCTAAAATCAAGTTAAATTATAAAGTAAAAGTAATGCTAAAAATGATTCAAAATTTATATGTGCATTAATAAATGTTTGTGTGTATCATTAATGGCAGTGGCTTATTTTATTCTTTTTTAATATTGAAATATTCTTAGATAAGAATTTATAAAATATAAATCTCTGCAGTTCCACTGAGCTAGTGACGTTGGGCTAACGGTCTAAATATAAAATAAAGTGGGATCTTAACAACGCATATCTGCCTACTCTATAAATTTTCTAGGTTCAAATGCCTAGATGGCGCCCTTGTAGTGAAGATATGGTAAGACTTCTTCTACTTCCTTTCCGGACCGTTATACCATCAAATCACAAATCGGTGAAGTTATAATAAAAATTACTGAAGCAGATTACAGAAATGTGTGAATGTATGTGCGTATGTAAAGTTCTCTGCTTGAAGGCAAGTTGAAGAAATTTGTCAACAGAATATTAAGATCCAAAGAAATGGTAGCTTGTCAAATTTCTTAACATAATTTTACATCGCGTTACGTTATCAATTTTAACAACCTTCTTACATTATTAAAATATCAGATCATACTTTTCAAAAATAAAACTAAAGAGAAATGATTGTCAAAAGTATAATTAAAAAAAGGAAACTATTAATAGATCTACCACGTTCATTTGCTAATGTTACTACATTGATTCTGATAGTCCAGACTTCCCATGGTATACTTTCCGCTGCAAAAGGCCACCGAGTCCGTTTCCTCTGAAAAAATTCTAAGGAAATCTAAAATAAAGTTAAAAAAAAGAATTATTACGGGAAATAAATACATATATATAATCTCAGAACATGTACAAAATCATCTCTGACCTGTCCACATTGTGGCCCATCTTGGTTACGTAAAGCATCTCGAAACTGAACGACTTCTTTTTTTAAAGCTCTATCTAGCTCATCTGAATCACACCGAACCTTAAATGAGAACAGAAATAAAATTATACGAGAATCAAAAAACAAAATTATAAAGAATTTCAAATGAATATTTAAAAAAAAAAAAAATTATTCTTGTATTTTCACTCAATAAATTACACATCATAAATAAAATACTAACAGTGACAAAAGAATTAAATAAAAATTATCAACTATTTTAATGAAATATGAATGTTTAGCAGTCGAAGAGATAAATAAGTGAGAGGATTAAATATTTTGAAAGGTGATTAAGTAAAAATATCAAAATATTTATTAATAATTTTCCTTTTAAATATATATATATTTTAATATTTAGAATGATAATGTGTGGATGTGAATTGATTCTTCACCTTTTCTGATAAAATATGTAGAGATTAACCTAATGATATTTATATGGGTTTGACAGTGATAGAGTGGCAGAGATTTTGGGACTCGACGTCAATGGATCACGACCTAGTTCTGTTAACTTCAGTCAGATGCATGGATTTCTTTTATGACCTCCAAAGCAATAAACCATTTTTCATTCTTTTTTTTGCGTGCATGACTTGGCGCAGTGGTAGTGGCAGACCATTTTTCATTCTTTTTTTTTTTTTGCATGCATGACTTGGCGCAGTGGTAGACTCTAGAATTCAAAGTCCCTATATTGCAGCCATGCCCAGCTGTATCAATTCTAGTAATCGAATTTAGTATGGATTCGCAAGTAATAAGCTGTTCGATGATGATGACATTATTAATAGTAATAATAGATAAAAAATAATCATTATTTTACTATACTTCTCTGATTTTTAGTAAGAGGACTCGGATGTTAGTTTTGATAAATAAAGTTTTTGGTCAATAAGTCGTTTTCTAGTGATTCAAGCAAGACTGCTACATCACTTTATGAAAATCAAACTTAATGGTCAAGAGATTTTTTTGGATAATTGTTTTAGCACTTTTTTTTTTGAGATTAACATTAAAAATGTGACATGTTTTTACTTTTCTACAGTGATTTTTTTTTTGTTACTTAAATATGGTGAATTCATTATAACAGACTTGAAATAGATTAATAGCTAACTATGGTTGTGATTACCGACTGTTATAGACTGTATAAAGAAACTTTATAGATTTCAATTCTGGAAAACCTTATATTGTCTTGGCTGATTGAAGAATTTAAGTTTTTCCTTACAAGTCCCTGCGATATGATTTTGCAGATGATACCCATCTGGTCAAATAAAATATTTGATTCTAGACCAATTCACTCTGATTTTCATCATACTCATCCAAAATGTTAGATTTGATTTGTTTTCAATTAGCAGTCATGAAAACCAATCCTGATATAAAAACGGATAGTGTATGGATTCATAGCAGTTGTACAACTTGTGCAGGACAAGTGAAAAATAATTTGATATCAACCATTTCTTTTTAAGGAGGAGAGTGTTATATTCCATAGTAAGAAATACACTGATACTTTTTCAGATAGGATGCTTCCAAGAATCTTTTGAAGTTTTCCAATGTCAATAAACAAGTCCTTGTAAAAATCCTGCAATGAAATCTTAGTATATATATATCTAAAAATGTAATAATTTTTCAGAATATTGAAATTCTTTTTCTTCTTCTTAGTTTTCTAAAAGTTATCATGGTGCTTGTCTTATAGTTAAAGATACCTGCCGTTGGATGGCTCTGTTTTCACGCTAAAACTATAAAATATGAACATTCACGGGCCGTTGATTTTAATAATTTTTCTGTGCTTTTTTGTAATGCGAAAATAAAAACAAAACAAAATCGTTTTTTTTAAATATTATTTTTTATTAACGTATACAATTTAAATGATAATAATAAATGTAAAATAAAATCAACAAATTACAATTTGATTCGTGTTTTTTATATCGTATACTTTTTAAATTGTGTTACGGCTTTTTTTTTATCAATTTTCTATCGGATATTTTTTTACTTGTGTTACGGCTTTTTTTTTTATCAATTTTCTATCGGATATTTTT
The DNA here is from genome assembly GCA_028023455.1 of Epiperipatus broadwayi. Lineage (NCBI taxonomy): Eukaryota > Metazoa > Onychophora > Udeonychophora > Euonychophora > Peripatidae > Epiperipatus > Epiperipatus broadwayi. The sequence goes on from JAQFVV010012706.1 coordinate 708,987, forward strand.
TTACTTGTGTTACGACTTTTTTTGTTGTTGTTTAACTAAAAAATAATAATCGTAATAAAAGTAAAAGTTGTTACGGTTAGATTTAGGGTTAGTTTTAGAGTTAGTGTTCTGTTGTTTGTAATGCTAAAATAAAAAAATTCAAAATCGTAACTGTACTCGGACAAAAGAAAGAAACTCAAACTTTTTTAAACAACAACAAACACATACAAATGTCTTCTTTACTTATTAAACATGTTTATAATATTTGCTTTTTATGAAATTTACAAAAAAAACTATATATTTGGACTTTTCTTACTGGATATTTTTTTCGTAACGCTCTTTTTTACTTCAAAAATATACAGACAGTAGAATCTTCTTTATCTTGTGGAATGTTACTAACAGTACGTTACTTGACATGTTACCTAATTGCAACTCAATAAAAACATAGATATTTAACATTTTCACAAATAAAAGTTCAATACAGTACGTTGTAAAAAGTCTTATAATTATTGCTTTAAAAAATATGAACATTTCAATAGTTTAAAATAAAAAAAAATCCAATGAAAACAACATTTCAATACAATTCAAATACAAACACTCATCAAGCCGTAATTATTTTATAAATTGTGCGAATTCGGAAAATGTATTTGCTGCTATGATACATATATGCTGTACTGCGACGCGACATAGCGGCCTGCATTCTGTAGCACAGCAAAAAAGTTGTATTATAGAAAACGCGGGTTCGAACATGTCGGCCACGGAAACAGCATTTTTATGTGTTTTGGTGCGAAAACCACGCCATAGAGTGGCATCTTTTGCTAAAAGATGAGTACCGTTATCACTAACTTTTTTCTTGGTATTTCTATTTTATGGCAGTATATAACATTTTGCTCTAGTATAGGTAAAACTGAAGTTATTGTGAAAACTGTGTCTCAAATCAATTCTTTCAAAATGTAACATAGCATCTTTTTATCTTATAGGTTAAGAATGGAATTACCTCAAAATTTGGAAGCCAGCAATAAAGATTTCTAAGTATCGAACCCATTACGATTTGAGCTGGAAATAAATTTTATTCAACATATAAAATTAAATTCAAATACAGTTATTGTAAAATTTTAGAAAATAAAATAAAACAGTAGTGACCTTAAATGAAATTTATAGATAGAAAGATGGGTTATAATTCACGAGAAAAACAACTGATATTTGAACGTGAAATTCAAATTTAATATCCTTATATTTGTTTTTGCCAACTAAAAAGAGATTGGAAATTAAAACTAGAAATATTATAAATGTTTATTAGTCTTACTCTTATATGAATAAATATTCATGAATATTACTTTTTAATATCTAATAAAGACATAACATGACCTTAACTTATACAATGCTACTCATTAGCAAAGTCTCCTATTCTTTTTACTTTTATAACGTTTAGTGTAAACTTTAGTAATTAATAGATGTCATAAGGGGAAAAGCTTAATAAATCCTTATCTTGTGATGTCCTATCCAAACCCCCCCAAACTAGTTTCTAGTGTACAGCTTTTTTCAATGAAGAGCTTTTTGGATTTTTGAATGGTATACTAGAACCTTTTTGATCTAAGGCACTCTCTAGCAGTCATTATTAACATTTTGTTATACAATAAAACTTCTAGTCCAAATTAAAAAACTTTTTAAATTTTTTTTAATTCACACTTGTATTTGTTACTTTATATCAGGCTTTAAAGAATAAAGGTACCTAAAATTATAAAAAAATCAAGGTCCCCATAATATGTATAGAAACTGAACTGATTTCAGATCTATATATCTAGGCATGTAAATAGGTTTAGATTTAAAAAAATTATAAGTTTTTTATTTGAACTGATAGATTGATAATATATAAAAAAGTAAAAAATGGTTGCTAGAGGAAAGTGCACTGTTCAAAAACCCCAAAAGCTCCTCACTCATAAACTAAAAACTAGTCTGGGGATATTTCGATAGGGCATTACAGGATAAAAATTTATTAAGTACTACTGTGATATGTAATGTTTACTAAAACATACACAATGGCTTAACGAAGTGAGAATAGAAGAATTTATAAACAAAGCATTTCAATTAACTTTTGATGTTAATCCTTTTTTTTAATACTGTTTTTCTCATTCTACTGCGGACTTTTAAAGTATACTCCTCGACTATTCTCTATGGGCTGTCTACACTAATATAAAATTATAATTAATGTATATAAATGAAGGTGAAATGTCAAATTTTATACAAAACAAACTATTAATATTACAATATATTGCCTTACAATTCTACTCTATGAATGTGGTCATTATTTAGACTATATCAGAATTTATATTTTTAGAAAATTAAATACAACATTTGAGTTTTGTAAGTAGATCCTCCCCACTCTTCTGCCAGCAAATAAGAATTTAACCCATTTCATATATTCCGCAATTGTTATTTACATCAAAATCTTTCTGTTTTGTCTTTATCTGAGACATTCCAAAAAAGTGTGTTTAGAAATAGCTGTTAATTGTAGATGTTATTATCACAAACAGTTTTTCTTCATCTTTTATCTTTTGCGTCTATGATTTTTTGGACTCTTTTCTGTTGTTAGATACTGTTTTTCAAATCAGTCGTGAAACCCAAATTAATTTTAAAAAATCTGAAAAAAAAAAGCACTTCATTATCAAACATATTCTATATCTACAAACTTCATCATCAATTAATATGAATAAAAGTTCATAAACATTTCAAAGAAGTTTATCATTATTTAAATTGAAATGACTTCGGAAGATTCAGACTACCACGGAGAGTTGCTAACATTAGAACAGCATCCTTTTCAACTCTGTTTTTAGATAAGTTTTCAGAGAATATAAATATAAAGGTAACTATATACTTCGTTAGGCTCACTTTTGAGTTATACAGATTAAATTGGCTTGGATTCAAGAATGCTTGAAAATGGCTTTATAAATACTATGAAAATATTGTCACTGATTAGAGATCAGTGTAAATCAAATAGTGTCTTCTACCAAAGTACGACAATTAATAATTGATCATAAAATCCAGACTGCATTTATATTTAAATGTCCGTTAATTTTTTCCATTGCAGCTTTTGGGATTGAAAGACGGACATCACTTATGTCTATTAATAAAAGCTGGAGAGAAAGTCAGTAAATATTTATCGGCTTTGTTATCCATCCTTTTCATCAAAATAGATGAAAAAATGAAAGACTTTCTAAAGTTAGACATCAATGATTGCAATATGCACATGATAAAAAATAAAGATTCAATATTTGTATAAATTAAGTTCAGAATAAAAAATTAGCCAGAATTATAGTTCCATGGTTGCCAATGTTCGTAAATTATTCTTAATTTCCATAATCGAAGTGTTAACTTTAACCGAGTCAAGATAGAATTTTTTGTTTTCAATTTCATTTTAATAAATCAATTTTTTTTTTAAAAAAAAAGTTCATAAAATTATTTCAAAATATATCGTTGCACATCCTCTTGAAATAATCTGAAACATGAAAATGAACATACCATGCTAAAAATTCATCAAAAGTCGAACTTACGTAAGTAAAATCTATAAAATCACAGTCAACATCTTCGACACCAATAGTTCCAATGGAATAGCTGCCTTCCTGTTTATATCGAAACTAAAAAAAAAAGGTAAGAACAGAAAGAATAGCTTCTTTTAAAATAGTAATTTATTGTATTTTATTATAATACTAAAGTATACCATATATCAAAAAAATTTAAGTACTTTATGTGCATTAACAAATTCACCACTTCCTTTATCTTATATAAATGCAATTCATCCACTCTATTTTGAACACTTTTTAGCAAAAGTATTGTATATATATTTGAACACAATCTTACATATTAAATGTCCTGCAATCTTCTTTATAGCTATGATATAATGAACAAAATAAAATACATAACTATATAAATAATACCATAAAAAATGTAAACAATAAAACTGATTTAAAAAAACAACATAAAATATAACTAGTCCATTAAGCATGGCCAATCTCTTATTAAAGTAGTCCATATAAATCCAAAATCAATAATATTAACAATGACAAAAAAAAACAACAACCCCAGAGATTAAATTTACCAAATTCACCACTTCCTTTATTTTGCTGTAATATCTTATATAAATACAATTTATCCATTACTTTGAACACTTTTTAGCAAAAACCTTTTATTGACCTATATTCATGCAAAATCTTATGTTTTGATTGTCTTGCAGTCTTCTTCAGAGCCACTTTCATTTTAATTTTTTTAAAAGTGGCTCTGAAGAAGACTGTAGGACAGTAGAAAAGGAAGATTGTGCATGAATATAGGTCAATAAAAGGTTTTTTCTAAAAAGTGTTCAAAGTAATGGATAAATTGTATTTACATAAGATTAAAAAGGTCAAAAATGATTATAAATGTAGGAAAGTTTCTTTTGGAGAATGTACATACAAGTGCAGTAAGTAGATATAATTACTTGGGAATCATTTGAAGTAGCTGAAAGGATTATGAGTGAGTGATCAGCAAAATTGATAAAGTACATAAAGGAAAGATTGATAAAGAGATTAGCATTGTTTTCATAGAATAGATATATGTACCAAGAATTGTACAAAGACAGTTGCGGTACCAGGGTTAATCTTTAAAAATGATATCTGTGTGTTAATAAAGGAATGTTGAATTTTCTAAAAAAAATTCAAAGGAAGTAAGAAGAGACACACATTTTAGATGTTGATATGTAAGCAGCAATTGAAGCAACTGAGTCATGTTTTTACAACAGAAATACAAAAAAACAATTGAAAACATTTAATAAATTGCAATTTATGGATAACAACAATCGATATGCTAGGCCAGACGCTTGGTGGCATTGTTTCTCTGATAAAAAAAACACACAATTATATCGATCCGGGCCCGACTATTTTTAATGAAATAATTTTTACATTTTCTCCACTTTTATTAATATATATATATTTTTGCCCAATTTGTCCCACTTTTATTTCAAAATATTTTGACATTTTCCCCGCCTTTTTAAAAAAGATTTGGATATTTGATACGACTTTTTTACTCATTTTTTGACACATTTTGACATTTGATACGACCTTTTTTTTTTATACCAATATTTTGACATTCTTGTAAATAATTTACAATACAAAGGTTTCTCATGTACTGGACGAGACACCAGGTGGCGCTGCAGAACCACCAAGAAGCCTGCAATTGATAATTTTTTTTTTTAATATTCGCTAAAAATCGCTTAATTTTAGAAATGGTAGACCCCCCCCCAGCGCACGAGACAAATCAGTCAAAATCGCTGAAATTGAAATGTAAAAAAAAAATCAATAGAAATCGCTAAATTTGAGAAATGGTATACTCCCCCCCCACACACGCGAGAAATCTGTCAAAATTGCTGAAATTGAAATGTATAATTGGAAAAAAAACTATAATAAAAGCCTACAAAATTAAACAAAAACATACTAAATGTCAAAGCGATTTAAAAAAGAATCACTCTTCAGTTATCTAACAGATATTAGTCTATATCAAAAATTATTGCAAATACTCTGTTTAAATCGCACATATATAAAATCAACAAAACAGAAATAAAATCATCAGAATAGAAAATTGAAATTTAAAACAAAAGTTGATTATAACATCTGAGGCAAATAATGTTTAGAAACACCCCTCCCCTCCCGCACGAAGGGTTCAATGAAAAATAAGTAAAGTGTAAATTGTGAATGTTATTTTTAAAATCCTATGAAATAAATGAGAAAAAATATATAATAAAAGCCTACGACATTAAACAAAAACATACTAAATCTGAAAGCGATTTAAAAAATAAAAGTATTTATAAAATGCAAAAATAACAGCACAAAACATGGCGGAAAATGTCTTAAAAAAGAATCAGTCTCAGTTATCTAACTAACAGATATAATAATACTTCAAACCTTAATAACAGACTAATACATATTAAGTAATCAATGTTCTTATTAATCTATAATAGCGTCATTAGAGTTTAAATTCAGTTAATATGTTACTCTATTACTAGTTTATATCAAAATTATTGCAAGTACTCGGATTAAGTCGTACATATATAAAATCAACAAAATAGAAATAAAATAATCAGAATAGAAAATACAATTTGAAAGTAATTAAAATAGATTACCAATTTCCCTGGAGAGTGAGTTCATCTTTCAGCAGGTCGTTGAATTTTTTCATCCTTGCAAAATGAAATATGGATACAGTATATATATTATATTTTTCCAGTCTATTGATCGCGTTTTCTTTCACTTAAAGTTTGTTATTTTCAAAATAACTTACGCACAATTTTGAAATGTAGATAGAAACTGAGAAAATAGCTAAACATTTTTGGTACTGTATGTAGTATAAAGAAATTTCCAGAACTCGGGTCACGTGACTGATTGATTTTGCAAATTTTGTCAAAGGAAAATTAATCTCTACGTTTTTAGAAAGTGAAAGTATTTTTTTAAAAAATGGAAAATAATACTTTTTCTCGTTTTAAATTATAAATCAATAATAGCAACAAATTAAAAATCCTTTTCTTTTAAAAAACTTTATTTTCTTGTATCAATACTGAACATATATTTATAAGTTGTGAGTGGAGGGAGTTTGAAAATGGTAAATGTAACAATTTATATAATACAAAACTCCAATGTTTCAACTGTTTTTATCTTCTTACAGTTATTTTTGGAGATTTATATTATATAAATATGTTCAGTATTGATATAAGAAAAAGTTTTTGAAAAGGAGAAGGATTTTTAATTTGTTGATATTATTGGAGAACATATATATTTAAAAGAAAAAGTGATTGTACATTTGCAGTGTTATAATATATGATTATAAATCAAATAATTTATATATATGCATTTTCTCAAAATATTGATCCATCAAGCTTTCTGGGGGTTTTTGGGAGGGGGCTTCCTCCGTTATTACTTTTTATTTGGCTTTGGGATGAAAGGAAGTAAAACGAAAACATTACTGTTCTATTTAGTTTGTGCTTTAATGAAGACAAAACTTAACCCTAAGATGTAATACTTTTTATTTATGTTCAATAATATCAACAAATTAAAAATCCTTCTCCTTTTCAAAAACTTTATTTTCTTATATCAGTACTGAACATATTTATATAATATAAACCTCCAAAAATAACTGTAAGAAGATAAAAACAGTTGAAACGTTGGAGTTATGTATTATATAAATTGTTACATTTACCATTTTCAAACTCCCTCCACTCACAACTTATAAATATATGTTCAGTATTGATACAAGAAAATAAAGTTTTTTAAAAGAAAAAGGATTTTTAATTTGTTGCTATTATTGATTTATAATTTAAAACGAGAAAAAGTATTATTTTCCATTTTTTAAAAAAATACTTTCACTTTCTAAAAACGTAGAGATTAATTTTCCTTTGACAAAATTTGCAAAATCAATCAGTCACGTGACCCGAGTTCTGGAAATTTCTTTATACTACATATAGTACCAAAAATGTTTAGCTATTTTCTCAGTTTCTATCTACATTTCAAAATTGTGCGTAAGTTATTTTGAAAATAACAAACTTTAAGTGAAAGAAAACGCGATCAATAGACTGGGAAAAATATAATATATATACTGTATCCATATTTTGTCCCCAATGGGGGGATCTACAATGCCTAAGTTTCATTTTGCAAGGATGAAAAAATTCAACGACCTGCTGAAAGATGAACTCACTCTCCAGGGAAATTGGTAATCTATTTTAATTACTTTCAAATTGTATTTTCTATTCTGATTATTTTATTTCTATTTTGTTGATTTTATATATGTACGACTTAATCCGAGTACTTGCAATAATTTTGATATAAACTAGTAATAGAGTAACATATTAACTGAATTTAAACTCTAATGACGCTATTATAGATTAATAGGAACATTGATTACTTAATATGTATTAGTCTGTTATTAAGGTTTGAAGTATTATTATATCTGTTAGTTAGATAACTGAGACTGATTCTTTTTTAAGACATTTCCCGCCATGTTTCGTGCTGTTATTTTTGCATTTTATAAATACTTTTATTTTTTAAATCGCTTTCAGATTTAGTATGTTTTTGTTTAATGTCGTAGGCTTTTATTATATATTTTTTCTCATTTATTTCATAGGATTTTAAAAATAACATTCATAATTTACACTTAACTTATTTTTCATTGAACCCTTCGTGCGGGAGGGGAGGGGTGTTTCTAAACATTATTCGCCTCAGATGTTATAATCAACTTTTGTTTTAAATTTCAATTTTCTATTCTGATTATTTTATTTCTGTTTTGTTGATTTTATATATGTGCGATTTAAACAGAGTATTTGCAATAATTTTTGATATAGACTAATATCTGTTAGTTAGATAACTGAAGAGTGATTCTTTTTTAAATCGCTTTGACATTTAGTATGTTTTTGTTTAATTTCGTAGGCTTTTATTATAGTTTTTTTTCCAATTATACATTTCAATTTCAGCGATTTTGACAGATTTCTCGCACGTGTGTGTGTGTGTGTGGGGGGGGGTATACCATTTCTCAAATTTAGCGATTTCTATTGATTTTTTTTTTTTACATTTCAATTCCAGCGATTTTGACAAATTTCTCATGTGTGTGTGGGGAGGGGAGGGTATACCATTTCTCAAATTTAGCGATTTCTATTGATTTTTTTTTTACATTTCAATTTCAGCGATTTTGACAGACTTGTCTCGTGTGCCGGGGGGAGGGGGGTCTACCATTTCTAAAATTAAGCGATTTTTAGCGAATATTAAAAAAAAAATTATTAATTGCAGGCTTCTTGGTGGTTCTGCAGCGCCACCTGGTGGCTCGTCCAGTACGTGAGAAAAGCATCCAAAAGGTGATTCAAATATTTGTACATTTTTGTTTTCAAAAATGGCAAATTAAAAACATCGTGTAATACAAATCAAGCCAAAACATAAATTGCCGTATAGTCGCCGCCGTATTTGAAAAACTTTTAAAAAAGAAAACGAAAGTTGAAAAAGTCAAATGTTTTGATCTTACTTTAATTTTTTTTGGGGGGAGATGGGGAGAAATAATTTCTTGTCACTGAGACAAAAAATAGAGACAAAAATTTTTTTTTCTTTTATTTTTAAAAAAAGGTAAATAATAAAAATTGGTTTTAAAAATAAGTTTTAGTATAGCAGTGGTATACAAATAAAGCCGAAACAAAAATCGCCATATAGTCAAACAAAAAAAAAGTCGCCGTATTTTTTTTAAAAAAAAAAAACAAAGTTGAAAAAGTCAACAGTTATAATCTTATTTTAATGTTTTTTCTTGGGGGGTGGGGAGTTGACAAATAATTTGTCGTCACTGATCAAACAAAGTTAATGATTTCCAAAACTACATGCAACCTCAGACATTTTATTTGTCTCGTAATTTACGTGGCTATTTGCTTGAGTTCTGGGAAAAGGTGCCTGGCTATAGCTTTTGCAATTTTCCCCACCTTCCAAAATTTATAGGGAAGCACGGCAACGGTCTTACAATTATTAGTATCAAATAGTATATCGGGTATGGGGTAAGATCTTTAATTAGTAATGCACATTACAACAGTTATGGCCACTTGAATTCCCTCCACCCTCACATCATACGATAGTGATCTGTTAGGTGTGCAATGCCATATACGCCTGCAGCTCTATAGGCCGTAAGTTTCTCTGCAAAAGCACAGAAATATTGGGCTGTGGAAACGGCATATTTCTGTTTTTAGCAGAGAAACAATGCCACGAGCCGTCTGGCCTAGCGTACCTAACAATCAAAGTAATAATTAATTGGGCTTTGAGTAAAAGTCAAACAACAAAGTAGCTAAAAAAGATAATAGGATATGCCCAGGGTAGGCAAACTGCGGCTCCTCTTTTTATCATGATAAATATGAAAACATTTTTTATTTCCTCTTATAATTTGTAAATACGTATTTTGATGACTCTAGGAAAGAAAAAATTGCTTTGCAACATTGTTACTTGAATTCAACCTTATTATAAAATAGTAATTATTGTACAAGATGAATGTTTAAATATTAGAAATTTGTGAATAAATAAAAACTTAAAATAATTTTTTGTTTGTTTATTTTTAAGAGAATTTTTATTTTCGTTAGGATTCTATTATGTTCTATTATTAATATAAATATTCAAATATACCCATGGCCATAGAGAAATTCTTATTTTTCATGATACTGTTTTCATCTCTTTCCATGCAACTCTTTTATAAGGGGAGGGGATATTCAAACAAAATGGTTCTTCATAGTAGCTAAAAAAGATAATAGGATATGCCCAGGGTAGGCAAACTGCGGCTCCTCTTTTTATCATGATAAATATGAAAATATTTTTTATTTCCTCTTATAATTTGTAAATACGTATTTTGATGACTCTAGGAAAGAAAAAATTGCTTTGCAACATTGTTACTTGAATTCAACCTTATTATAAAATAGTAATTATTGTACAAGATGAATGTTTAAATATTAGAAATTTGTGAATAAATAAAAACTTAAAATAATTTTTTGTTTGTTTATTTTTAAGAGAATTTTTATTTTCGTTAGGATTCTATTATGTTCTATTATTAATATAAATATTCAAATATACCCATGGCCATAGAGAAATTCTTATTTTTCATGATACTGTTTTTCATCTCTTTCCGTGCAACTCTTTTATAAGGGGAGGGGATATTCAAACAAAATGGTTCTTCATATTAAAAAGTTCGCTAAACCCTGGCATATGCTAACAAATCGGATAAATATTTTAATGTCAATTTACCTGTATGAAAAATGGGATGAATGTATTATGAATATTATTATTATAATAGTAAAGGTTGGGACAAGAGAATCATTTCACTATTAAAAGGCGGAGAGTTAGGGAACAAATATAAAGAGTAAAAAGTTTGAATATATACAAAAATAAGCAGAATACTGAATACAAGTAATTTTGTGATATCTTTTATAACCAAATTTAACTGAATATCATTTGTATCTTCCACTAATTATGAATAATCATAATTTATCCTAAAATTCTTTACTTAACAGATAACAATAATTAAAAATCAACTTAATGATAAAGTACTATTATTTTTTAAAGCAAAAAAAAAAAATTGACAAACTTTTATGTTCACCAGAATGAGTATGAAAACTTATTTCAAAGTATTCGTGCAAAGATGTATAATGGCAAGCAATAAGTCCCATCATTTATATAAAAAACAAGTTACGGTTATAAAAATACTAAGATTCAAATGAATTATAAAAATATATATTACCTTTCCTAATGTTCTGTGAAAAAGTAAGGTATGAAATATGCCTACAAAAAAAAAAAGGAATAATTATAAATTAATACACTCTATAAAAAATAGGGTAAAAAATATAAAAGTTCAGAATTAGAAAGTAAAGATAAAAAAAACAACATATTAAAGTCAAAATTCTGAAATTAATAATAATAAATTGCAAATTTTAAGCATTAAAAGGTTTTAAAAATAATTTACTACAGAACCAGGCTAAACAAATATATAAGTACTAAATGAACAGATGAATCTAACCAGTCCATAACCACTGGTTGTCTAAAAACCAATTAGGAGTTCAACGGCCATAGATTGCAGTTTGGTTTCTCATTTCTAGAGCTTCGACTTCTTGTAAACTCATGAACAATAAAACATTATTTTTATTGGATAAATGAAAAGGCCAAATATACCAAAAAGAATCCGTGTACTTTAATGATTACAAGATCTTGGATTCAAATAACCACACTAAATTATAGAGTCAGAGTATATCACTGTTTAACCAAGAATTTTTATATCAGACTAACTGTGGAGAAAAAAAACTTTAGAAGAGTTAGGACTACATACTATTGCTTCATCTATTTAACTTGTAAATTGAATATGTAATGAAAAAAATGGATTAATAAACACAAAAATAGATTCATGATTAGTAGAAAAATATCAACAAGCTCACTTAGGCTGATAATAAAAACCTCACAATAAAAAAAGATAAAAGATTTCAAGTTATTAAAAAAATTAAATAAAAAGGAAAAAATAGAATTATGGCTAAATAGAAAGAATACAATAATTATGACAAGTGTGAATGATTGATTTGGAAAATTCATAATAAACACTTTATACTCGTTTGAATTATTCATCAGCACAAATACATTGATTCTGGATAGAGTTCCAATGAAAAGCCAGGAAAAAATTTTTCAAATGGACTTTTTTATATAAAAAAAGATCATGGTGAATGTGATAAACTGGGCTATGGAAACAATGATAGCAAATGTAATATTTTATGAACTGCGGTACTGTTGAAAAACTTTCTACATTATCAAAAATGGCAACAGAAATGTATAATCGAATGCTTGATTAAGATTAGATTTGAATCTGAATTATAGATATGCCACCTTGAAAAATATACAATGCTTGGAAAAGATAGCAGTGAAAGAAGAACTAGCAATGAAATGGAGAGACTCCATTATCACAACTAAAGAATGTGCCTTTAAGCTGTTCATTGAGGAAAAATGCTAGTCATGTGATTGTGCAAAATTGATGATGATTTACTCAATAATAATATTAAATTAAACTTGAACGGTATCAATATGTACACCACCTTATAAAAATAGTCTTAGAATTGCTTCTGCCTTACAGTGAAGTACCAGTTTTCACATTTTTAAGAATAAAATTTATCATATTAAATTCGTTTTAATACTACTGCATTCTATGGAACGGATGTCTTACACTCTGATTTAGTCAATGAGCTTGGGCTGCCATGTTAAAACACATTCTATGAATAACGATTGATAATGTTTAAAATTTATAATTATGGAGAGCAAGGAGTATACTGACATTATAGGTCACAAATATTCTAAGATGCATTTCCAAAATTACTATATAAATCTCATTAAAATTTATGTAAAAATTAATACTCTAATTAAATTATGTTGAAAGATGGCAAGCAATGACTGATGCATGATAATATATATAAAATATTTGAATGGCTTTATTGCCAGAGGATTCGTAAGAAGTTTGAGCTTCGGAAGTATCAGAAATGGAATCTTTCTTACGATTCTCATATTCCAATGTCCGACTGCACTAGACCACATGATAACAAAAGACATGCATGATAATGATCAAATGTTATTGCTTGATAAAAGTACTCTCTTATCTAATTATTAGGATAGAGAATTTTATGTAATCATAACAATTTAAATCAAATTATGAAGGATTTTTATGGGGCAAAAAAAAAAACTTACTAAGAACAGCTTCTTCTATTTGACGACCTTCAACAGACTGAAAGAAAAATGTATACAAAAATATAAGGTGCATTCTATACCAAAAAATGTAAATAATGGGTTTTTAATATTTAAATATTAATACAAATAAAACACCATTAATCCAATATCCCATTGCTTCATATTTCAAGAATAGATTATCTATCTCCTTGTTGAAAAATATATGCAACTCACTGCAATTAGACATTAATTTTTTGATACTTACTGAATTTTTTTTTTTTTTTAATTTTGTTTGTAAATATGTGTACAAATTAATTTATTTATTGCAAAAAGTAAAAAGATTATCTATGAAATGAGTTCGGATAATATAAGTTTTTGACTAATAAATGTTCAGATTAACAGTATTCTACCTATACTTTACATATTTTTTAATTTATCAGAGTTGACTACAAATCTCAACTTTAACAATTGAAGACGAGTTGTTATAAAATAGAATGGGAGGCTTTTGAATTTTGTAAGGAACAAAAAAAAAAAAACAACTTAATTTTGAAATAATTTAATATATCCAGCACACAGTTCTTCTTTTCAAAATAATCATGAAAAAGAAATCCAACGTTTCAACTATTTTTTATAGTCTTTTTCAAGGAAAAAGACTATAAAAAATAGTCGAAACGTTGGATTTCTTTTTCATGATTATAGTCATAAAAAAATCAAGTTTTAAAAAGGAGTTAGTTTGTTTTATTTCTATATTAACTTAATTTTGGTATATGAACCTGCACCTGCATAGGGTGTCCCCCCCCCCCCAGCTCCACCATTTTGAAGACATAAATGAAATTGCAAATTGGAGCTCATTTTTTTTCAATTAAAAAATGCATAAACCTAATGACAAGATGCGTTATTAAAGAAAAATCTGACATAAATGTATAAAATTGAAATGTAAGACATTTTGACTGTTTATAAATTAAACTGAAGAAAATATACCACAAGCTTACTCTGTATTGAAAATTTTCTCTTTTAATAAATGATAAGGATGATCTATTGTAACCTAATTTTCTATTCTTAAGAACTTGCTTTTCTGAAACTTTAAATATATCTACCATGTTGTACTTATGCATTAGATCTGCTGTGATATTCCACGTGTTGATCCGCTAATAAATTTCTACTTTGCAATCTCATCAAATGTGTACACCAGAACTTCTGACAAACTTAAAGTGATAAATTTGCATACAAAAATAGTAAAAATACATTACGATACTAAATAAAAACAGGTAGATGTGAGTTTTTGTTTCACTGAGGCAATTAAGGATAGAACAGTGCCAACTCTGATGAAAGCAATCAAACAAAATGAAGAAGAGAGCTAGAAAATTTATTTAGATTGGTGGAAAGCATATAAAACTGAGGAACAACAATCTGCAGGCACCTCACTTCGTGTTTGGCTGAAGCCAAGACTGCACAAAGATGATGCTTTCACTTGCAATCTGGACGATATCTAAAAAACCAGTCTACCACTCCGATTCCATTATAATAGTTTACTAATTTTTTTTTATGTTTTGATAAAAGTTTAATAATTTTTTTTTTTTTTAACAAAATACATTTAGTTGGACACATTTCTCAATCGGATTGTATAGGCGTTATATCGCATTAACACATGCTTCAACTCTCCATTTTATAAATCCTGACACAGATGTAGGGTTTTTTTTATTTCTCAATCGGATTGTATAGGCGTTATATCGCATTAACACATGCTTCAACTCTCCATTTTATAAATCCTGACACAGATGTAGGGTTTTTTTATTTGTCCTTTTTGTACTTTTTTGCCATAGTTAATAGACATAATATTTTTTTTCTTTGCTTTACTGTCCATTTTGTAGTTAATATACTTATTATTTTTGATTTGTAAATATTGTAATTAAAATTTGGCAATCGGTACCGAGTAAGATATACTTAAAATGTAGTAGTAATGTTTGGAGGGCTTCTGCAGAGAGACACACGATTGTTTCATTGTCAGAATCCCTATTATATATACATGGCAAGAATGTTTTGATTTTAAGTTAATGAATAGATGTAATATATATATATTACTTATGTAGTATTTTGTCCCTCAATTTTGCTTGTGTCCATTTTGTAATTTCCTGCCACAGTTAATATACGTATTTTTTAATTTTAAGTAAAATTTGGGAATTGCTGTCCATATCTGCAACAGCAGAATGCCACAGCTTTCTCCAGTGGGGTGTTTACGATGGCAGAATGTCATATTAAAAACTAACAAACTACCTGTTTTTATTTAGTATCGTAATGTGTTTTTATTATTTTTGTGTACACATTTATTCTTTTTGTATTGTTAAAAATGCACTTTTTCAGGTTTAGATATTAGTCTAGGGGATTAGTGTTATGAGAGCTGCTAATACTGTCTTGATGATGGATATACAGAAATATTTACAGAATCTTGAGGTTTAAGAAATATGTTGTACACCATATATTGGTGGAGACTATAATCTAATCACCATTCTTCCCTTAGAACATTTAACTGCACACTTTCTCATCAAATTGCCTCAAAATACAATTTGATTACATTTTCTCTTATTGAATCATGAAAAAAGCTTTGACAATTTTAGACAGGAATAGTATTTGCTGATTAATAATTTGTTTTGTTCCTCAAAATTGCCATATTTGTAAAATAAACAACTATACTTGCTTCATATTAGTTTAATACCAATTGAACAGATGGAAAAAAATCATGATTTGGTTAGAGAAACCATGGCTGCAAGTCATTATACTTCCTCATAAACCATTATACACTACTAACATCAGTTATATAAAAATGCAGTTCAATAATCCAAACAAATTATGGAACAGAAATCCACAAACGTGTAAATCAACTTTTGGAAAAAAATTTAAAGTTGAGCAAATGAAGCACGAACAAGCCTTCTGCAATAAAATCAAGAGACGGCAGCTTTTAATAATATTGAGTATCTGTCAAAAAAACAAAAATGATAGAAATAAAATTCTATTCACATTTAAAGAAGAAAAAATTAATTATTTTTGAGATTTCACCTTTGCATGAATGCGGTGAGATAAAGAGTATTATATGTGTAAGTTTAGAAAATAGATTTACACAAACACATTGAAAAAGGAAATGAAATGTTCTAGAAACATACAAAGAAATGTATATACAATATAGTGGAGTCTTGACATCTTGTTGTATCAACATGCAAATATGATATAAAAACATTAAAATTTTCAAATTTTATGAGTCTGTATCACAGTATGATAGCAGCTATTTTTTTTCCCCTCAGTAAATATATTGTTCTCGAGTATTGTAATTTTTAAGACCTTACACAAATTTATTTATTAACTAATGTTTTTTTTTTTTTGGTGATCTAAGTTAAGTTGCAAATACCTACATTTTTTTTTTCTTCACTTTTAATTTTGAAAATTTTGATACAATTACCATTTTTCATTCAATAATGTTTTCTAAATATAAAATTAGCAACTCAAATTTACAAATTCTAGGAGATTTCATGACAAGCTTTTCTTAAATGATAAAATGTAAGTTGATGGAGTGATGGGAGTAAAAAAAAATCATCATTCCAAAGTAGAATATAAGTTCAAAAAGAATAAATTGACTATCAGAAAAATAACGAAAAATGAAAAGTAAATTCATGCTGTCATTGTTAGCCCTATTGAAATATTAAAAGTTGTAATCCTATTCGAAGATAATTTTTTGGTCAAAACTGAGAAAGCATTGAATTTATGAATAAAAAATATGAATTGGAAAAATCTTTCTGCAGACAGCTTTATATTGCTTCAAAAAACTTAGTCTATATTAAGTTTAGCTAAGAACCTGAAATAGGTAATACTAAACCATTTACTGCAAATGAAAGTTGGGCTACATGGATTCTGAAGCCAATATAGACTTAAAAATATCAAACAACTGGAGAAATCCATCTGCCAATAATGAAGCTGCTACTACATTTCTGGAAAAATTGTGATTGAACTGGACTGCTGGTCAAGTCTGACAATCTGCTGTTCAATTTAGTAAAAAAAAAAAAAGTAAAGATACCTTATAATAAGTTTCTTTTTGAATAAATATAAATGAGTGAACCCAGTAAATATAAATAAATGTGTTTTCTCTATTTAGTATTCATAATATTATTATTTAAAAAAATATTTATACTGTAATCTTACACACATCTAGGGAACAATACAGAAAACAATATATTGTATTGTAAACAAAGCAATTGGCAAGGGGCTTAGAACAACATACAATGGATGTAAAAGTTCAAAAAATGAATAAACATGATAATTGAAATATAAGGACTTCAGAAACCACGAAAATCAGATTATACTATAGTCAAAAGAAATCAGAAAAATATCCATAAAAATATCAGCCAATACTGAAAAGAGCAGATTATAATTTTATGATTCTTCATGAGAATAGACTCAAACCAAGGTAATATATTACTGTAGATTCAAATTACATCTAAAGATATATAATACATCATACTTAAATATATTAATTTTATAAGTGCAAGAGTGAATACTAATTAGTTATTTTTTCTAACTTTACATATAATGTACATGTTAATAACAATGTATTAAATATAATGAATAATGCTAAAAATGTGTGTAGGAGATTGTGACGAGAGCCAACTGATGAGTACTAGTTCAGCATGAAATGTGTATCTTGGGGATCACACATCTTTTTCACATATCTCTGGTTATAAGTTTATGATTACATTCTCCACAAGGTGTTAAAAGTGGATAGAAATCAATCCCTACCTTGCATAAATTGTGATTAAAATACTACTACACAAATATTATTCCTTCAATGGATAATCTCTAGTCTAATAAATGACTTATACAAATTATTAATGTATTAAATATATTTAATCTTAACATACTTCCATTTCTATGCCAATATTTGTTAAAGTAATATAAATTGCATGTCTAACTTGCAAAATTCACTAAAGATAGACACGACATGTTAAAGCATTTTCGAGATACTAAATAAAATATATAATTAAAATTAATTTCATCTATTTTTTTTTTTTTGAGATCCCTACTAGAAAATTTAAACTTACATGTAGTTAGCATTAATTTATTGGGCAATGCAACTACTGTATATTCAACACATACAAATAAATAATTTATATCAAGATTATTAACAAAATTATTCACATTAAATGTATTTAATAATAAATGATGACTTAATTACTTACATTGTAAAGCACATCTTGTGGAAGGAAATTGATCTTCACACATGCGATATTAGATTAAATTTACGACACTTACCCATCAATAAGTGTTTTAATAGCATAACTGTAACACTTATGTTTAGAGCTTATTCTTATATAAACCCACCTTTACCGACTATGCATCACATGATCACCATCTCTATACTAGCACAATTGTTGTAAACAAAGGCAAAACTCTCCATATAGTAGTGCCACCCTGTGCCAAACAGAGTAATTATGTGCTAGTATAGAGATGGTGATCATGTGATGTTTAGTGGTTTAACACCAATCCTGTCTAATAGAATAATGGTGGCTATGGTTGTTTAAGAGCCAAAGACACCAAAATGTATGGGTGCTGAATTGAGTCCAGACCCATATGACTATATAAGCTATTGGGCTTAGATTGAAAATATTATTGTGTTTTCAATTTCATTCTCATAGTTTTGTAGTAAAGTAGAGTTAAAAGGTGGCTGCTGGAGGGTTGCATTAGATCCTAAGATCTAGGTGCAGTGCTCTCAGATCCAAGGCTCCTCACTGATGATGGCCACAAGCCAGAAACTAGTCTGGGGATATTGGATGAGTAGGCACTAGATAAGGATTTTATGCACAAGCCTTCTGGCATCCATTGATTACTCTGTTTGGCACAGGGTGGCGCTACTGTTTGGAGAGTTTTGCCTTTGTTTACTGACTATGCTTAAATCAGGACAAGAACAACTTATTATGATCCTGATATTTCACATGACAAATTATTTGTACAGATTCCATTTATATAGCATAAGGAAGAGAAAGTTTCACATTTTAAAGTACCTGCGATCTTGAATTATATTAGTATGAATATATGAAAAATAAATGAGTTGGTTATATAAACCACCTTTATGCTTTTATAACACTTACTGACAGGTCAGTGCAAGTAAATTTAATCTACTGTAATCGCCCATGTGTGAAGATTAATTTCCTTCTACATGATTACAATTATATACACCGCTAAATTATTTATTTATATTGTATAATACATAAACACACGGAAAAGTATTATAAAGATTACAACCACACGCTCAGATATAATCGCTGCCTTTCGCCAATAACAGTAAGAACTGATAAAGCTGTTTAAAATGGTAAAATGCGTTGACTGTGTAGTTTCTCTTATGTCTAACATAGGCCACACTGTCTATATCGACTCTGATAAATACCCTCTCGTTCAGATATCTGGTTTGCGTTCTCATTTTGTAGTCGAGATTTAGGCTCAGGCTAAACAACCTGCTTAAATTTGTTATAGAATTTTTCATTAAGTAGTCTTCTCAATAGTTCTTAGTAATTTTTTTTATATTATCATTTGTTAAATAATTTAAAGTTATTCACGATTTATATTTTATGTAAGCAAAGGAGGCACACGCAACATTAACAGGTCTCTTACGAATAGATTTTAAGACTTGGTTTAGGCAGTATTCACATTCATACTACTTTTATTGAGGAAAAAGAAAAAAAAATTAATTGCCGATTGTAAATTAACTCTATATATTGTTTTTAATTTTTTTAAATAAAAATTATTATTTAAATATTTACCCATCATTCAACTTTCTGATGCTCAAATGGTAGTTAATCGTCAGAATTGCATAATACTATAACGTGGATGGACCAAGTTGTTTTTCATAATATTAAATTAACATACTTGCCAAAAGAAACCATTAAAGACAAATATATATATTA
Source organism: Epiperipatus broadwayi (assembly GCA_028023455.1). Lineage (NCBI taxonomy): Eukaryota > Metazoa > Onychophora > Udeonychophora > Euonychophora > Peripatidae > Epiperipatus > Epiperipatus broadwayi. The sequence continues at coordinate 729,124 of JAQFVV010012706.1, forward strand.
TCCTTAGACTTTTTCGGAATATAATATAAATAATTATTACAGTAATGTTAGTCTTTCTCTAATGGAATTTACAAAACTAAAGCAAACAAGTTATTATTAAAAAAATTACAAAGGACTGAATTAATTAACTATTTTATCTTTAAAAAGGCCTTATTATATTCCAAGTAAATATTTCATTATTATTTTCTTTGCGTAATCAAAACGACGAAAAGAGAAATGTTCAAATATCAGATATGAGCTCTAGTTAAACGTTAAATCATTAAACGTAATAAATCTGAAAGAAAAATCTAAATAAACTGAAGAGAAAAGAACAAATATTAAAATCCAAAAAGAGTAAAACTATTTTGATATTTAAAATTAATCTAACAATGAAAAATAAACCGATATCGATCTTACCAATTCAAAGCACTGAGACCTAGCATTCATAATTTCGAAGACATTTTCTTTTTCACAAGCACAATACTCACTATCAAAAAGTGAAACTGAATGTTGTGGAATGCTTAATGTCGTAAAATAAAATATTTTAATTTATAAGATTTTTTTAACATATGCATTAAAGCCTTTTTTAAAACAAATAAATCTTTAGAATTAAATTAATAAAAGGATTTATGACAGATAAAAATAATACTTCAAATTGAAGTACTGTACTATCTTTTAATATATTGAGTTCTGATTATGGTAATATTTTGTCTAATAAAAATAATGGCGACTGGCAGTGCTACGGTACACTTTCACATACAAGTTATTTTTCGTGATTATGGATTTGTATATGGTTAGTCACAACTCTATTAAATAAAGTAAGTAAACTTGAAATATCATCTTTTTTTTTTCTCAATTATGTTGTAAAAGTTAAAAAAACATGTACGTGAAAAGTGTTTTATCGTTTTTAAAGTAATATGATCTCAAAAGAGTGACCCAGTGGCGAATTAGATTATTCAAAATAATCTAATTTCGTTTTATAATTTTAAAACTATTCTTATAATTCAGATAATGTATTAAGGATTCTGCAGATTGTTTTTTAGAAAAAACAAAACATCTGTTCCTTTAAGTTGTATTATTTAAAACATGCTTGATTTATAATATTTTTATATATATTATGCTAATTAAAGCTATTATTTGAATGATATGAAACACTCCAACTATTGCTGGTCATTTCTTTGTTAAAAGTCGCATTTTATTGAAATTTTTTTACAGCTATTGGCTCGAAAGTTTTGCTTACATATTTTACAACTTTTATTAAATTAATTCATATTTGATTGTTTACTAATGAAATTCGAGTGTTATTAGCGAACTGTTTTATTTATCAATCTGATTTGCGTAAAATTATTATATTTGTAAAACTATAAACAGTGAGTTTCGCGATAAAGAGATTTTTATAAAGAGTTAATTTTGAGCGTATGCTGTATTATTTTAAAGTCATTCTAATCCTGAAATTATATATGATGTGTCAAAGTAGACTGAAATTTAACTAGATAAACTATCTATCTGAAACTTTTACTTAAGTAAAAATATCGACGTAGTTGAATAAGAGCTTTTCAAACGGAGGAGTTGCGCGCAGTGGTTAACGCATCTGCGGTATCTTGCTTACCAGCCACATTTGTTGACAAAAAAGAATAAATAACGTAACGGTAATTCTGGGCTCGACACAGATTAATCTTAAAACTTTGCCATCTAACTAAGAATAGCTAAATATCTATTTATTAACCGTTATTAGATAGTTAACCGAGTTGACTATGGGCAGCTATGATTTAGGATTCGAATTCATATTTGCTTTTTATGTAATTGACACTGAATTATTCCAATTAGCTAGTTACTTATTTGTCAATAAATGATATAGAGCTATTCTTAGTAAGAAGGCAATGATACGCTTAGAGATTAGTACGAGAGAAGGAGCAATTCGATTTTTTTATATTGTGAATCAAAATGTAAACGGAACCAACATGTTTTTAACGATTATATCACATGGGTTTTAACGAGGAGTCATGTTTCTTTTGAACTTTAAACAAATTATTTAAATCATTAAAAAACGCCGAATTTCATATGCTTTTGTTTGTAGTTTTTTTTTCATTAAAAAAAAAAGCCTAATAAAATTTGTTTGTTCTTTTAAACTCTGATTTTGGTCTTCCTGCCTTTGTTATCGTTTTTTAATCAGTAAACTCGGAGATCTAAGTGATCTTGATAATAAAAAATCAATTATGCAATATTTTTTGATAAATTTGCATATTTTGAAATTACATTGTCTCTAATATATATTATAAAAGTATGAAGCAAAGAATATTACTCTTACATTACTGATGCACAATAATTTTAACAAAGCTATTGTTAATAATACTTAATTTTGTATTGCAGACGTGTCACAAAATGCTGTATAGGTTATTATGAATATTACCTTAATTACTGTATCCGTAGCCAGCATGACCATAAATATTGAATTATTTTATGTGGATTAAATTTAAAAATTGTTTCTATTGAAAAAAAAAACATTTTTCGGCTATTACTTCTCATAGAGTCATGCCTTTGTCTTGTGTAAGCATAAATGAATCAAATCCGCGTGATGTTAAGAAGTTATGCTGTTATCTGCCCCACAACATGACACTAGTTCAAAGAAATATAAGTAATAGCCTAAAAATGTTTTTTTTTTTCAATGGAAACAATTTTTAAACTTCTTAACATCATACAGATTTGATTCATTTATGCTTACATAAGACAAAGGCACGACACTATGAGAAATGTCAGCATGGCATTCTACAGGATGTGAGTGTGTAACATTGATCTTATCATTTTATTGAAAAAGGTTAATATTGTAACCAAAATCCCCGGAGCCGTCCACCCTGATGGCTCACAAAGGTGGTAACCAACCTTCCATCACCCCTCCAACTACCCATCATCATGCCGTACTTGTTGCGGCACTATAAATTGTAACCGTAAATTGTGTAATCTCAACTACGTAACGTAAGTGCACTAGGAATTACAACCTTGGTCACTGATCAACTCTCATTGCACATTATCAGCTATTAAGAGCTGTATCCAAAAGCATATCATACTATTTATTTTATGCACAAAAGACCACAATCAACATCTGGGGCAATTTACTACAGACAAAATTAATGAATTAACCTAACTTTTTATAATTTATTTGATCGCAGCCAGGGTATACCGCGAAGACCTATCATAGTATTATTATAAAACATATTAAACAAATTATAAGTGCAATTTTATCACTTTTAAACCTCAATTTGCGATTTTTATGGTATGCGACCCTATGCCGACCATGTACAAGATAGGTAATTTGTGGAACTACATAAAATTATGAAATTTTAAATCATCTATATGATTTCTAAGACAGATGCTAGTCCAGGTAAAGCTTTGCAATTAATAAACATGAATAATTGGGTTCTTTTATAATTTAATATATCATTGAGACTCTTATTGTATTGACGAATGAAAATTTAAAAATGTTAAGTAAATATATTTAATCATATCATTATTGAATAAATCTGTTCACAAGTTTAATAATTAATTTGTATTTTATACTAGAATCAACTACGCAAAGCCACAATGATGGAAAAGGTAAATGGGATTTTATTGTACCTTACCAATCATATACTACCAAAGACGAAAAGCATCTTAATGTTTTCTCAAAATATTAATAAATTCTTATATCATGTAGACAATAATATGTAATTCAATGTATGCTCTATAATGTATGCTCTATCCAAAGTTTATGATTTCTGATGTTATGAATGACACATAGCAACGGCACAGTAAGTTTAATTATAAATCAACTTTTATTTACAAACTTTATGAACAATAAATAGTTAATTTCAATATTTTAAATAAAACATAAATAAACAAATAAATAAATAAATGATAGTTCCATTAACTTTCTTCAATACATTTATAGGTATAGTTTTAAAAAACCTAATCATACCTTATTCAATCTAATGTAATGAACATTGAGACAATTATTAAATTCAGCATTAACTTATGAAATATTGAACGTCATTTCCAGATTCAATAAATCCCTACTGTATACCTATAATAATATAATAAATAATATGATGTTTGTATGTTTTAGCTATAATGTAATCATTAATTAAAATGAAAATGTAAACTTACACTCCGGTAGATAATAATTAACCAACAGTTAATTATCATGAAGTACTTGAATAGAATGTCCTGTTGCATTTATCAATCTAACATAAATTATGCTTACAAATGAAGAAGATGATTTGGCAGATTAACTAAAATACTTTGCCCAACTTATATCTGTGAAGCAAACATATTCCTGTGGATGTATTCATCTACACGTAGGAATTAAATAATACTAACGTTTTGCGTATTTAAACACTATCATAAAGTCATACGTATAATCACACAATTCCGCGGATTAACCACCAGCGCAGGAATGTGTGTAAAATACAAAATGGCAATTAAAATAATCTGCGGATTAACCACCACACAGATTAAAGCCTTTAACATACTAAAACAACATTATAATTTACTTCACATTAAAGTGCAAATCATCCCCCTCAATTCTTCTGATTATTCAGAATACGCTGACACTTTAGCAAATGTGGGTTCTTGCTTAGTAAAATATTACAATAATCAGGACAACCAATGTACTACTTATCTTGCTTAAAATAAACATGTATAATATAATGTAAATAATATTGGCATGGGAATATAAATCTGGAAAGACTCACAAAATATCTCATAAAGATTGGTATATCTCATGAATTCATTAAGTACTGTTTAAGCTTTCTCCGCAAGCGCTATTCTTTTGAATAAATATTTTATTCAACCTTTATTAATTTAAATCTAACAAATATAACTTATGAACTTCATATGCGAGTTCATATAACGATAAAATTAAATAAATGTATTATTCATTAACATATAACATTTAACGGTGTGTGTGTGTGATAAAACTAAATGTAAAGCATTTTATAGTTCAAATACATGAATTTTAGCAGATGTGTATCACAAATTGGATTGTATAGCATTTTGTAATTCCTAATGTGATCCGTGGAATCCATGTACAATGTGTAGAATAATAATTATATGAGGTAATAGCTATAACTGTAGTTAAATTCCATACATGCAATTATATCCATTTGATTAGTTATTAAAGCAATATTAGATTAACGATTTGCGTGGCTCTCCAAACATGAAACAATTTTAAAACAGGATACACAGAATTTAAATGAAAATGTTTTTCATAAAGTTATTAATCCCTACATCTCTCTATCAAAAGTGTTCCAAGTTTATCCTATCCATGCAAGTATTTATTTATCCATTGCGTTAATCCAGGAATAACTAATTACAGCAATTAATTTATTCATTTTTAAATAGACGATACAATTATAAAAAACTTTGATTAATTATTTGAAAAATGTTTATGATCCAAGCGTTAAACAAATTAATTAGCAAATATTAATGGCATTGTAAAGTTAAATATCAATCAATATTATATTTTATCAGAATTAAAAAACGGAAATATTAAATATTTTGATAGCTTTAACGCTTTACTTTATTTTAACTTAAACTTTTTTCTTTTTAAAAAACAAATTTTCATTTTCATAAAACTTCTGTAATTAAAACACTGATTTAAATTTTCCAAATTGTAGAATAATAAATATTTCAAAACATACCAAATTCTTGTGTTTAATTCTTTCAAACTTAAACTGGGAAGCTCTGACATTTCAAAAAATGTAATATTGGAAACGCTACCGGTGATTTGATTCTTGGCCGACCGACTTGAAAAGATCTTTAAATTTAGTGATCCATCTTAATTAGATACCACTAAGTTATTTTATGTTTATAACAAATTTTGTGGTAATTTATTCACTTATTAATGGTTTCAAAATAAGCTCAGCAAATTTACACTATTTGCCTTGACCATTTCTGTTCTTCTTCCCACCAAAAGACCAACTAACAGACGATATTCCTAGAAATTCGCGCTCTTTTCTTTTATTACATTGAGACGCCTACGCAATTGCTGTATTTATTTAATAATTTATTTTAACTGAATAAATGGTTATGTAAATTTAATAGAAATAATAATTTAAGATCATTTTTAAACAAATAAAATAAAATATTTTTAATAATATTTTACCAAATTTTTATGTGTTGTAAATTTTAAAAAGTTAAACGTTCTGATATGAGTTAGCATATGGAATGAAGCAAATTTAAATTTATTAAAATAATATAAGACAGTAATCTTTTCAAGTGCGAATCAAGCCAACCAAATCACCAAGAGAAGAAAGAGAAATTTTTATATAAGTTACATCAATTAATATATTTTCTACTAAAATATATGGTTACAATATATAAATGGTTAGTTTTGACAGTTCTTATATGAAAATGTTATATAGGGTACCAGTCAATTCCCCCCCCTCTCCCATACCCTGTGGATTCTTATCATGCGCACAACCGAACATGAAATGACTGTCGCGCATCAGAGTATGGTATTGTTACAAACTCAATAATAAACTCTGTATATAATACCTTAAAGTTAACCTATTGAATTGTTCAATGAGAGATCAAACTAAAGCTGATTATATTTCCTGATCTCTCCCTTGTTAAAACTATTGCCCTGCTGATGGATATCAGTGCATTGGCCATTACATACCTTTGAAAGGCCGAATTTGAACCTGACCTTTACACACCACTTCCAGAAAGAGAAGACTCCTCCTGAAAGGATATACAACTACTAATGAAACACATGAAATAAATGAATAAAGAAAGATACCCACATGACAGCAAAATTCTAAACCCCCAATAAAGTAGTGTCCCATGGGCTTAGCTCAATCATATATATCTTGGATTACTAGTGGATTAAGCTACTATTGAAAAATGTATTTAATTTTGTTGGAGGGAAAGAAAAATAAATGAGACACTCATCAAGACAGAATTTAAAACAAAAACAAATATTTATTTATCCCAAATAACCCGTCACTATTTATATACATCAAGAAAAATACATTCTCTGAACCCCTGACCCCCCAACATTATAATACGAAAAGTAAATTAATAATAAATGTTTATTCAATTTAGATATGGAACTCTCTCCCTTATTTTCATATAAATACCCTTGAATGAAGTGGTCTGAGCTTCTACCCACACATGCACATATTAAGCGTTACGGTTATTTTATGTAATATCAAAAAATATCGTTATACATGTATGTCTATTTACACAACCTTTCCACTACTTAACATAAACATTTTATAAGCATGCGTTTATATATAAATCAAGCACATGTGGAGACAAGGCCAAACTATAATTTAAATTCATTTACATTTCTTTATGCTGTACACATATATGTGTTGGGAGCAATAACAAAATAAAAGAAAACATATACGTATGCATATCTAGGCATATTAAACTTAATGTGGAAGATGGTTTCACATGAAACAATCCTGCGCTTTGCGGATAAACAATTCAACATACATGTACTATACCAAAAATACGTATATCAATAAGATTCGTCCTTTTTATTAAAGCATATAAACAATATTTAAATAAAATGATAAATGAATAAAAGAAACTATACCATCTGGCACCTTCAGACTTCATTCGGACTTTGGGACAACAGGGCGATGAGGACTTTTATTCCCATTAATAAGAAGTAGGCATTTCTATGATAATCTTCATCAGCTGGTATTAGTGGCTACATGGTGACAGCCTGGAAGAAGATGGGCTGGTGCACTGATGTCCATTTTTACTCCATGTTCATCACACTGACTAATGTAGACATTTTCTTTAAATTTTTACTGTTTTCTTCGTTAGGACAGCTTCAGCAGACTGCCACTTCTGTTATATAGTTTTTGTTGGATTCTTATTTGAAGCCAAGCTTGGCTCTGTTTCCTTTTTGCTTAGTTCTTTAATATTGAACAATCAACTCCTCTCTTTGAGATGCGGCCATATTAACAGGCCTCAGCAGCTTATAGCTAACAGTAATCATCAGTCAGATGAGCAGAACCAAGCATAGCAACACATTACTTTTGCAACCATGCAAGAAAAAGCCCCCCTTGCTTGTCTCTTCTGTATTAGATTATGTATTATCAATCTCTACAGTTCTCTATTACATTTCTCTCATTCTGTATTAGATTATTTTCTTCATTAATGCTTCTCTCTGATTCCATATTAAACCTGTCCTCAGCACCTGGTGAACAGCTTATATAGCACACTCATTACACTATGAATTTGAGTACCCCTTTGGTACTATTGCGTCAGCCAACTCTATCTTCATAGCTAATGGATTGGAACAATGCCTATAGCTTTTTACACTTTAATATTTCTTATCATTTATTTTAATCTTTAAATTTTTTCTTTCATTTCTATTTTGGTTTTCACTCAAACCACCTTGATTGATTAAGGATTTCCATTTCATCAATTTTTACTCTTGACACAAAGGAAAGTTTCTCTCACTCTTCCCTGACAAAAGATCAAAACTAAAAAACACAAATCAAAAAATCAGATTTTCTTTGCTGATCTTAGTATGTAATTGCCTCAGACTCTCTTGTCCTTAAAAATTAGCAGGATGACCCTTAATACATTAGTAAAATTTAACATTGAGTAAAACAATAGCCATCTGACTTCGCTTAACTTATTAGCAGAGAACATAACTAATAAAGTAAATATATATATATAGAGGCATTGGGCCATTTACAATTACTTTTAATTATTCCTTTTTTTATAAATGGGTTTTGACACTCTAAAAAGAATTGCAAATGTGAAGCACAATTTAAAATAAAACAAAAATATTACTCGCGTATATAATATAATTATGACACACATAAAATTGTCAAGCATTGGTGGTTGAGAGGTCAGCGACAGCTACCTTATAAACAGTTGTCCTGGGTTAGCGGGTTCATTTCCCGCTGATGCTATGACACATGAGAAAATTACAAATTATACATTTTAATATTTAATCTATTCTTGCATGTGGATAAAATATACGCACAGACCATCATCATTCATTCCACAGTACGTTTATATAATTCTTACTAGACTTATTATTATAATAGCGATAAATATAGCTTAAATTAATACACATTAATATTTTCTATATATATGATGAGTTGTAGCTTTAGCTACAGTCACCTTGTGCACAGCCACTCCAAGAGTGCCTGTCACAATATATATCATTGTTTCCATAGACCACATGCTAATGCAAGCAAGTAAAACAGAAAAAATACCACGAAAACTTGCTTTCTTCTTCACTTCCTGCTAAGATACGTTGTATAAATCTTTGCATTACATTAGGCCAGGGGTCCCCAACCCTATGCCCGCGGGCACCATGGCACCCACAAACCATTTTACGTGTGCCCTCCACTATCCAAACACGATAAAAAATTATTTATCTGATACAAATAAATTTAATTGTTAAAATTTCTTATAAATTATTGTATTATATTGTAATCAAATTGTAAGGCATACTATACTTTTACAGTGTAAAAATATAAACGTTAATTATATATTAAAATTTTATTTTTGAAATAATATTTTTTTTTATACATTATGTGTATTATTAACAATATCCAACTATAAATTTACATTGAAAAAATAAATGGTGCCCACCACCTGGCCGGTATTATAGAATGTGCTCTTAAGTGCAAAAAGGTTGAGGACCCTTGCATTAGGCTATTTAAAGTTCTTTTACTTTTTTTATTTATTTTTAATCAGAAGGTAATTAGCCTTATATATGTATTTAGTTATGTTACTAACTCACCAATGTTATAATAAGTATGCAGGACACTCAAACGCTAGATAGAGACTTTTAAAAGATAAGAACAGCCATCTTATCTTTATACCTAAATGTAATTATATAGATCAATCTAAAGCATTCTGGAATCAAAGCATGAAGATTTAATTTTCATAACTTTACATCCATTGCATTATTAATTTATAATAAATCCAGTGAAATTGGATTTGAGAGTGTACCACATACTCACTATAATATCAGTGAATTAATAACATGACAAAACAGCACATGTAGAAGGCTGATTATCTTCTGATTAAGAATTAGTAATGAAAACTGCTTGTGACTTATGTTGTTATTATTTTTGGGTTATAAATATAAGGGATTAGAACTCAGCCTTTCAAGCAACCGTCAACTATCCACACTATACATATTGTATGCTGAACCAGCACTCATCAGTTGGTCCAGATTATCATCTTCTACCCATATATATAATCAGTGCTCAGTTTATATTAAGATAGCAAATCTTTATACTTTAATGGACAAGCTTCAATCCACTACTCCAACCTCCAACTCTTCAGCCATGCATACCATTGAAAATCTGATGATGGAATGCTCAAATCCCATGCTGATGCCAATATTGTTGTTATGCCCATGTTGACCTCAAATCACTCTGACCCCTCATGTTTAGGATAGTATCCATTTAAATACATAGAAGAGGGATGGCAGAATGCAGGTTTAATGTGTAAGATTTGAAATAAAATAAAAAAAAGAAATTCCATATCCATGAATAATTAGGTGATATTAAAGAAAACTTCCACAGACTATCTTATAACTGGGATGAAGAATATGATAAAATCTTTCTTTGGATGTGAGGTCTCATTTTTAAAACTGAAACCATCAATATTCACTACAAATGTGGAAATTAAATGGTAGTAACAACGGACAAGAAATATATTGCTTTTCTGAAGAATGCTTGTGGAGAAAACTTTTTTTTTTTTTTTAATGTTTTGAATAGTGAGAAAAATGATTGCTTTTTACTTAAAATATAAATAGCTGCAGAGAAATTTGTTCATGTCTTTTCAACATATTACAAAGACATTTCATATTACTGGAAGTGACACTTATGATTTTAATACTCGTAAAAAGAAGAAAACCAGGAATGTAATTATTGGATTTAATAATTATACTAATGAATTTCCCACTGTTAAGCTTAAAGATCCAGATAAGATATTAAAAAATTCTTGAAAAATTATCTGCGGTTTCCAGGATCAGCTTATATTAGTAGTTATTTATTCTTCTTAATTGTTGTATCTCAGTAAATGAATAAATATTAAGAATTAACTATTTTATTCTCTATAATTTATTGAATGCAAAATCAATATTGTACCGGTCGAAACCCACCACCACCGCACGTCAAATCGGATTCAAACTCAGGTGGTTCAAAACTGAATTCAAACCCAACTCAACAGCTCAGATAGCAGAAATCGACGGCACAGTGCTATGCGCCAAGAACTAGCTCAATGGTTGGCGAGGACTAGAGACTCCTGAATAACACTAATATCTAAGAATTTATATACTTTGAATAATTTTATAAATTGAATCATATGTATGTTCGGGTTGCCAACACAGACAGCGGGTATTAACATTTAAATAATTATAAAAGAATGATGAACTGAGAAACCAAGTATGTTGGAAAATATTTAATAAGAATAATTTGTTTCGTTTCCATAAAACATAGAATGCATTAATTACCTCTAGTCTTTAAGAGAATTGATAAATATAATGAGTGGCGGTCCTTATCATATGCCAACAAGTATTACACAACATGGGATTCTATGTCTATGCCCCCAATGAGAAATATAAAGGCAGATAAAGGTATTCATTAAGAACGGAAATGATTGCTCTAATTTTATTACGGTGGAATGTGAGATTTATTTTCACATTCGGAAATCTATTCACGAAGAGCAAAACGTATTTTAAGGCATAACTTTAAAAGTGATTTGAAACTTATTTAATTAATAATATATTTGAGAATTTGTTCGACTTTAATTTAAATCACTTCATCACGAATTACGAGCATGGAGCGGGTTTTACCGGAACAAAAATGCAACGGTACTGGCGCTTACGAGACAGAGAGTAAAATTGAAATACGATCGCTAGTCGATGATCGAAGTCCTATGGCGACTTGCATCTAACAAGTCTTACGCCCTTTGACTAATGAATAGGAAAGGAAGTACTTTCTTCCTTGAGAATTTTAAATAAGAGAATATGATCACCGACCAGCCTAACGGAGCGGAAGATTGCCTTACGTCAGCAACGTTCGATGATGATGACTTGATAGTCATCGTTGAAAAATAAAACCCATGTAGAATGCTCTACATGATGACTTGACCAATTAATTAAAGTCAAACGGGCTTTTAAGAAAACTTATTTGAAAATATTTGGAAACTATATTAATTATGCCCTAATATCGTGCTCTTCCTGAATCTTAATACAAAATAACAACAACAGTTGAATTAAAATCTATTTAACCCTTTATCGGCCCTTTTTGCAATAAAAACATTTAACATTATATTTGAATTAATAAATCAACATTAGTGAAGCAAGAAAATACCATTCTAACATTATATGAATATATATAAATACTTGTAACTTAGGAGCTGGGGACATAGGTGAAAAACGGAGCTAATAGTTTATTATTAGCCAATTATAAAAATAATAAACATGTAATATTTTCTTTCGACTCGATGATTAATAGAACTATCAAATTTAGTTCTAATGGGCGAGAATTACTATTTGAAATTAATATAATATTTGCATGAGGCAAATAGAACAGAGGAGCTCATCGAGTTGAAAGATTATTGGCATATAATTTTTAAATAGCATTAATAAATCACACGATAAATACATATATATAATATGTTAAACGAACCGCCAGGTAAGAAAATAAAAAGTTTAAAGACTAGAGATTGAAAGAATTACAATATAAATTTATAGTAGCATTTTATAAAGATTTTTACATTAAATAATAAAGAGCTCTTAAATAGGAGGAGTGTAAAATAAAGTTCAAACTGGCCAGAAAGTTTAACGTTCATTATAGAAATATATTACCCCTTCCGCTGGTCCTTAAGTTACATCTCCAAGTTGTTGAAAACATAGGCATCATTGGTTGACTACTGGAACAGTATTTTAGTAACTTTCATAATTTTAGCAGAATGATCGGTCCGGAAAAAGGTTCAGCAGCTCCATTGAAGATTTCTCGGGACTTTAGGAACCATAGCCAGATTCCTGATGTTCTAGCCCTCTATCATGATGAAATACAATTTTTATACGCACAGAGTTCACTGCACTACTCTACAACAAAGCTAGCTTTTTTTTGACTTTTCAGGGCTATATATCCTGTTCACAGATGCCTTAGGCTAGCACTCTTTTATTATCCATTAGTTGTTTTCAGATACATTCCTTCGATAAGGCTTTCAAACTAATTTTTGAATTCCTTTCCTAATTAGAAAATGAATTCTTAAAATCTGAAATGATCTTAATTAGAAATTGAATTCTTATCTTTTTTAATTAATAAAACTTTACTGTTGTTTTTGAGAATTTGAAAGCCTATGGAAGGAATGTAGCTTTTAATCACAAAACTTTACAAATTATTTAAAGGTGAAAAAAACAAGTATTCCCGATGCAATGAAACTTTCGAACAATTATATATATTTAATACTTACAAATATATATATACACAATCCACGCAATTTAATATATATAAATTCATGAATATTTTATCATGAATTTATTTAGAGAATTGATCAAATTTAAACTAAACTAATTAATTTTACTACGTATTTGAAGCAAGTTATTCATTATGGAAATTAGCGTGGATTGAGCGTATAAAGCCCCATTGCATCGGAAATTTAAGGTTAGTATTAGGGTAAATAACATGAAGCTAGGATCGAACTCGGATCCGACTGCTTCAATATGTTATATATTGTACAAAAGAAACAAATATGTGTAAAATAAAATGATAAACAAACAAGATGAATATGTTATATACATGAATAAATTCATAAGGACATATAGATTAATACAAATAGAATAGGGATAAAATAAATGTGTGATAATAAATGTGATATCTGATACCATTGTGTACTGCACAAACTAAGCAGTCCATCAATAACGGTACATATTTACCCAATTTGCCTGACAAATGACTCAATTCAGCAGACTGTTCCTTCACGGTGTTTATTTACCCAATCTGCCTGACAAATGACTCAGTTCAGCAGACTGTTCCTTCACGGTGTTTATTTACCCAATCTGCCTGACAAATGACTCAATTCAGCAGACTGTTCCTTCACGGTGTTTATTTACCCAATCTGCCTGACAAATGACTCAGTTCAGCAGACTGTTCCTTCACGGTGTTTATTTACCCAATCTGCCTGACAAATGATTCAGGTCAGCAGACTGTTCCTTCACGGTGTTTATTTACCCAATCTGCCTGACAAATGACTCAGTTCAGCAGACTGTTCCTTCACGGTGTTTATTTACCCAATCTGCCTGACAAATGACTCAGTTCAGCAGACTGTTCCTTCACGGTGTTTATTTACCCAATCTGCCTGACAAATGACTCAGTTCAGCAGACTGTTCCTTCACGGTGTTTATTTACCCAATCTGCCTGACAAATGACTCAGTTCAGCAGACTGTTCCTTCACGGTGTTTATTTACCCAATCTGCCTGACAAATGACTCAGTTCAGCAGACTGTTCCTTCACGGTGTTTATTTACCCAATCTGCCTGACAAATGACTCAGTTCAGCAGACTGTTCCTTCACGGTGTTTATTTACCCAATCTGCCTGACAAATGACTCAGTTCAGCAGACTGTTCCTTCACGGTGTTTATTTACCCAATCTGCCTGACAAATGACTCAGTTCAGCAGACTGTTCCTTCACGGTGTTTATTTGCCCAATCTGCCTGACAAATGACTCAGTTCAGCAGACTGTTCCTTCACGGTGTTTATTTACCCAATCTGCCTGACAAATGACTCAGTTCAGCAGACTGTTCCTTCACGGTGTTTATTTACCCAATCTGCCTGACAAATGACTCAGTTCAGCAGACTGTTCCTTCACGGTGTTTATTTACCCAATCTGCCTGACAAGTGACTCAGTTCAGCAGACTGTTCCTTCACGGTGTTTATTTACCCAATCTGCCTGACAAGTGACTCAGTTCAGCAGACTGTTCCTTCACGGTGTTTATTTACCCAATCTGCCTGACAAATGACTCAGTTCAGCAGACTGTTCCTTCACGGTGTTTATTTACCCAATCTGCCTGACAAATGACTCAGTTCAGCAGACTGTTCCTTCACGGTGTTTATTTACCCAATCTGCCTGACAAATGACTCAATTCAGCAGACTGTTCCTTCATGGTGTTTATTTACCCAATCTGCCTGACAAATGACTCAGTTCAGCAGACTGTTGTGTTCATTGAATGTTCTTAATGAGATTCCATGTTTCATAAAATCTTGAGTTGGCAGTTAGCAGTTTATCACGATTCTTCATTTTTTGTAGTTTCCTAATGATAAAAGCCTCTTCATCGAAAGCACTGTTGTTGGAATATTTTTCTGCACGTTCCTTTGCCAAAATTTCTTCTCTGTGTGAGCATGATAGGTAGAGATCTTATTTTATTTATAATATATTACCTACTTCATTCTATGTGTTTTAAAGACAAGATGAGGTTAGTATAATTTAATCAAATATGGTTATGCAATCTTTAACTAAAAATTGCTGTTTATCTATTTCCTGACCCAGATGTGCTGGCTTTGGGTCTGACTATTTAAGAAAATTGCATATATGTTGAGAAATTTGTCATTTATCTGATAAATATCTGATTCTGAACATAAACACAAGGTCATGATTATCCATTCTAATGATGGCTTCATGAGATGCTTACTTTAGTCTTACGTCATTAATATTATTAAAGAATTGGTGGATACCATCAAGAGAACATTTGAAGTGTAAAATCATTGCAAATTCATGTAAAATGCTTTTTTTAAACGTAATTTGAATATTATAATAAATACAGTATTTTTTCCTACTTTATATGTAAATTCTAATCTTACTGAATGGACCAAATACTGTTAATAATCATTTTAGCTTTCCTTTGCTGACTAGATACTCCATTAATGCACAATAGCTATTTGCACTAGCTATCCCAGATGTCTATAGGGATTAAAAGGCCTATTACATTTGCAAACAAGGATAAAACTCATTGCAATCCAGATAAAAATTTATCTTCATTTATATACAATCTAATTCCAATTTTTATGTTCAAATCTCTTTTACTAATTTTGAAGCTTATACAATTGAAGAATTTTTAATCAAATATCTGTAATATTCCATGTAACTTCTGGTTGGGTCTAATACATCACGTACTGTTAATAAACATTTAAGCACCCCTTTACTTAGCAGATTGCTAAGCCAATCCAAAATGAACATTCACATTAAATGTACCAAAGTCTTCATCAGCATGGGCTAAAAAAATGAGTAAGAAATGGAGTCTCCCCTGAGAGTTAGAACTAGGCCATATATAAATGAGTCTGTATTTGCATCTGGATGTAATGGGTTTCATCCTTGTTTGCACTGTTATTAGATCTATTAGTCATTTTTAAAATCTGGAATGGGTCTTCAAATAATCATTTTGCATAGGCTGAGCAATCTCGTAAGTAAAAAGATGCTGGAATGTTTATTCACGGCATTTGGTTAATTAATCAAGAAAGGATATTTGTATATTATATATTTATAATAAATTTTCTTTCCAAAATAGTAGCACCCACAGTTGCTCATAGCTAAAGGTTCGTAGGTTGAATGAATTGAAACTCAATCTGTCACTTATAATACTCAAAAGTCATGTGACTTCCTGAATAATTAACCATTTGCTTATTTATTTTATTAGTTGCAGGTATAAAAAATGAATATCTTGTTATAAGCAATAGTAATATATATTAACTAGTTTGCAAATAGTTTTTTTTAAAAAGGGTCTTATTATGAATAAAGTAGAATATGTTATTGATTTATGACTATTTGCAGGCTTCACTAATAATATGTATTGTATGTTTGTTTGTTTTTTAATAAGCATCTAATTGTTTATCATTCAAAATCCTTTTTTTTTTTCATGTTTATTTTAAAATTCTTTTTCTTGTGTGGACAAAGAAAATAACAAGAATAGTTTGGAATTCATCAAGGTTTGGGTTAATTACAAATAGGAAGCTCTTTTTATAATAAATGAGAATTTTAAAAGCAACATATGATAAATTTAGATTGTGTGAGAATAATGTTAATCAAAAATAACAGACAAACCTTTAAATATGTATATATTATATTTTTGTTTATTAACTGCCAATGGCAAAACTCTCTATACGTATTGCCACTCAGTGCAAACCAGAGTAATCAATGGATGTCAGAAGACTTGTGCATAAAATCCCCACCTAGTGCCTACTCATCCAATATCCCCAGACTAGTTTCTGGCTTGTGACCTTTGTCAGTGAGGAGCCTTGGATCTGAGAGCACTGCACCTAGATCTTAGGATCTGGCTTGCACTGAGTGGCAATACGTATAAAGAGTTTTGCCTGTTTTGATAACAGTTATGAGCAAGCATAGGAAATAGTGATCATGTGATGTTTATTGGCTTAAAATCATCCTGCTCTGCATGATTTAGTGCAATAAAACCCATGAATTACCTCACCCCTCTCACTTCCTGGACTCAAACTTCTTATGAACTCTTGAGCAATAAGTCTTTATTTATGACCATCATAACTGGAAAAAAAATAGCAGAATAAGTTAAATTTGGTGATAATTATATAAACCAATATGAACTACAAACATATCCACATATATCTCATACCATTAATCTTTGTATGATCCACATATATCTCATATTAATCTTTGTATGATCTAGTTTTTAATCTCTTTTACCACTAAGTTTTCTTTCTGAAAGACCTCCATATTTTCTTTTTCTATTCTACTTTTATCCATGTGAAATCAGTTGAATGTTTTCTCTTGTAATGTCTCAGGTAATCTTCATAACTTATATAAATGAGCATGTCTCTTAAAGTTCTCCACAAAATGTTTTTCATATGGTCAAATCAAATAAAAATGTGTCTTTGCAATTGTAGATTAAATTTAACTGTAATCTAGCAAGTGGAATGAATTATTGATCTTATAATCTTGGCATATTTTCAGGATGTTATAAAATGTCCTTAAGTAGCATATATTAAGGTTATAACCTTAAAACCATGCACCTTGGTGCGACACTAAGGATCTCTACAAAATGAGTTAGCTTAGAAATTCTGTTTGTTTGGGACAAATCTATATCCAATTTTTAACATACAGTAAAGCTGCGAAGCACACTGTATTTATCTATGGAATTTCAATTATACACTATCCAAAGAAAAATGTAAACAAAAAAATTACCCATTAAAATTCGCAAATTTTATATTCTAGCAGTCTTATTTTTTTTTCTGAGCATTATACACAGATTTGAATTTAGGATTATCACTTTATATTTATCATTCACTCTATCTCAAGCAACCGTTACATATGTGAAAAAGATACATGATCTCCAATATACCTATTTTCTGCAGAACCAGCACTCATCTGTTGGGCCAGATCATAATCTCCAACACATTTGTACAATCGATGCTTGGCTTGTATTCCTTAAACATTAACAGACTGGCTTCATTCTTCTCACTCTTTCAACAATTCAACCATCCATTTATCTTTTTCACATGTGTGTTATCATATATATTAGTTTGAGATGGAGTGAAGGGTATAGACTAAAAATCCTAAGTTCAAATCCCTCTATTTACTATAGTAAACATTCAGTATATTGAACAAATAGGTTAATTATATATATTAATAACATTTATTCAGTTTATGTTTGAAAGCATCCACATTTTGCTGTTTCTTTATTATCCTTTATGAATTTGATGTGCAGTATTTCATATAATAAATATTTTTTTAAAAATAATCCTGGCAGATAAGATTGACCATGATGATGATGATGATGATGATGTGCTTTAAGACATTAAGTTTATTGGGGGGGGGGAGAAAATTATTAAAAACTTTATGAGCATAGATATATGCTTACCTTGCATTAGACAAAGTATTTTTTTTTTATATCAAAATAAATGTGAACAACATAAACTAATATTGTTGTGTTCAGATATCTCAAAGGTGCATTATTTACTAACATCTCACCAAAAGTATGACCATTCCAACTGTCAAGAAAACAAGATGAATCTTTTCATAATAATAACAATATGCTAGAGATAAATCTTGCAATGTCTATACAAACTAATCTGTGAACCACAAATATGTCCATTTATAGATCATGCTGGTCCATTATTCCATTTCTTTGATACTTTGCAAAGCTACTTTTTAAACTCCTACAGCAAACCTTTCTTTCCCAACTACTTCAGCACACTGTAGTTCTCTGCTATATTCTATCCTCTGCCATATCTTTCTGTTGAAAACCATTAACATTGTACTTCTTTAGAATTTTTTTGAAACTATTTATAATGTAAACAGATTCTACCTGCATGTACACCCTGCTCAAATTTTATAATAGGATATCCTTTTAAAAAGTCTTGCATTGTTCAGATATTTCACATGGCCAATCTAACAAAGATGCAATTTTACAATAGTGGACTTTATAGATCACATCCAGCAAGATGAAGATCATTTTGATGGTCTTGTCATTTATGATCTATAAATGAATCTATTGTGATGCCTTTATGTTACGATGATAGGATATTCAGATCTCACTTCCATATAATAAATTAGATAAAACAACAGCTCTGTATTTATTTAAATTTTCTAGAAGTATTTTGTGGATTAAAATGGGAAGTGAAGGGAATAACAGTAAATGGAGATTGTTTTAATAATCTAGATTTTGCAGATGGTGTAATTGCTTTTCCAAATAATGCTTTAGAGCTTCAGGAAGTGTTGCAAGAGTTATCAGATGAAAGTAAGAAAATAGGATTAAAGATAAATGTTAAAGTAATGTTCAATGGATTATCTCAAAAGAAGAAAATAAAGATTGATAGTGATGAGTTAGAAAAATTAACGAAAAATGTCTTAGTCAGATTATTACTGCAGATGGAAACATAATGCATGAAATTAGTCATAGAATTAAACTTGGTTGGAATAACTTAATACTAAAAGGAAATATCACTATGAGTTTGAAAAGGAAGGTTTTCAATGTGTTTTACCAGTTATCACTTATGGATCCGAAACTTGGACACTTAACCAAAGAGCAATACAGAGACTTCAGACCACTCAGTAAAGTATGGAGAGATGCATGTTAGGATTAATAAGAAGAGATCAAAAATAAAATACAGGGGTGAGAGAACAAACAAGTTTTACTGACATCATTGAAAGAATTAAGAGACTGAACTAGAGTTGGGCTGGATATTTTGTTGGAAGAGATGTTAATAGATGGAAAGTTGAAATCTTAAATGGAATTTCAAAAGATTGTAAAACACCTAGAAAAAGTCAACATGTGAGATGGTTGGATGAAATAAGGAAGTGGCTGGGATGATATGGAGAAGAAATGCTAGAGATCAGAGAAGATGAACTGAACTTGGAGAGAATTTCATCCTGCAGGGGATCGATAATGGTTGAAAATGATCATGATGATACATCTAAAGTAGTTATTTCCCTGTGATAAAACACCAAATTTTTTAACATTGTATTAGCAAACCCAATGTTAAAATCTGTGCTTCACCGTAACATCTAAATCTATTTTTCTATTTAATGTTTACTATGATATTTAAATTGGCTCTCATTCTCCAGCTGATAATTTCAAATATTGTTTTGCATGCTAGTGTCATATATTTATCTTTTACAAATAATATATTTTATGTAGCGATCCAATATTAGTCGGTTAATGGATATTCAACTAGCTAGAGTCTAAAACAAAGGTGGAAGAGTGCTCAAATCTTCACGAAACCTACAGTGGTACAATTGATGAGAAATGCCTTCTCTTTCACTGCTTTTATAGGCATGACTGTCGGAGAAGCCATTGCCTTTCAGTGATGTCTTTAAAGACTTATTCTACTTGACCTATGCACTTTATAAATATTATTTTATGAATAGTAAATATACAATATCTAATAATGTTAATTAAACTTAGACCAGATATAGAAATTTTCTATAATCTTTCAAACAGAATTTAAAGAAATCAACAAATTTGTGCTGGACATATGCTTTTGTTATAACAGCTGTCGTCAGTAGTCTGGAAACAAAATGAAACATCACCAAATATGCAAATGTGGTTTCTATTTAAAAACCATTGCAGTATTCAATTAAATGTAAATTTAACAATAATTTAATTAAAGCCTCCTTTGTGTTGGCTTAATATTAAATTATCACCAAATTTATATTCCCACTTTAATTTCAAATTAAACATTAGACATTAGGATGACATTTAAATAGAAATTGCATTGTATGTCAAGCAGCTGATGACATTAATTATGACAAAAATATGTCCAGTAAATATTGATTTTTTTTTCATTAAACATTGTCTCTTGAAAGATCATAAAAACTTCTACATATGGGGCAAGTGAAATTAACATTATTAGATATTGTAATGATTCAGATCTCCTATAGCATTACAATATATATGTTATAGAATAGTTGTATCTTTTAACAAAATTATGAATGAAGTATGAATGTCTAAGTAGATTTGAATATATGTTTAAATAAAGACTGGATATAGTTTTATAAATATAAATGGGAAATTGTCAGGTGTAGAAGTAAACTCCGTTTTTGTTAAAAGTTTTTAAAAAATGTTTAGGGTGTTTTTTTGACTATTAAATTGAAAATGGTTAAATCAGATTTTTACTATTGTACAAGATTGACAAACAGATCAGTTGGTTTTCTTTTTTTTTCAGGCTAAATAGAATATTTAGTAAATTTTCTCCCCCCCCCCACATTTGTCAAAGCATTGGGAAGCAAACCCTAAACAACTGTCTGCAAGCAACTGCTTGCAAGGCAGCTGCACTGACCTCTCAGCTTTTGAGAGTTAGTATTCATAAAATTAGCAAAACAAATTTAAATATTTAATTTTGTATATAATATTGAGATTTCGAGTGTTGCAAAATTCTTTGCAATTTAAAACTGAATGATTCATTGAAATCATATGCGATTTTCAAAGTTCAACATTTTCAAAATATAATTTAAATAAATTAAACTAGCAATTTTCAGCTTATCAAGCAAGCTCAGTCTTCTAAATATTTATACATTAATTACACCTTGATCAATAATGAAATTATTGTATTGAAATGTACTCTTTTTTGTTACTATACTCATAGGAATGAAAATGTAAATATGCAAAGATCAACCAACTGGAATGACATATGTATAAAACTAAAATATGGGAAAAAAATTAAATAAATAATTTTATCTGCATAATTGCATTAAATACTAAAAGATGAAAATGAGGGGTGTGCATGTTTAGAAATCTGCTTGTACCCCCTCCCCCCATGCTTTTATTTTTGGTCGCATAATATAAAGGATATTGAGAAAGCAGAAGAAAATGTATTTTTTTCTCTATCTAATACATGTGAAAGAGAATATTTCTTTAAAACTGTTATATATATATTATGAACATAATGTACTAAGGAATGGGATAGAGGAATAGAAAATTTGTCATGTAAAAAGGAGAAAATAAAAAAAATAAAACCAAATTTTCTTGAAAAATGAGCTAAGAAGTAACCAAATAAATGATAAGGAGATTACAAATATACAGATGATTTCAGACAAGACATCTAACTTTACCGTGTGTATTTTTAATATTTTAACTCAACAATCCATAAATATTTACATTTTTTCTTAAGATTAAAGTTTATTTTTATTATTTTTTGGAATAAATTTAAAAAATCAAATGTTTTAAGGTGATTAACAGTGATCATTTATACTATATCCATTTTTTTTTTTTTAAGTTTTTTTTTTTTATTAATGTAATGACTCAATTATTGTTACAAATGTTTATGAGTGATACATTGGTACAAAATTGGTTATCAAGATTGTCCTCCAATTTCTAAAAAATAGTCTTGGCATCTTTCCTATGTGACGATTGTATTTTATAAAAGTTCAACCTTGCAGTCACTGCTCGTTCAGCTTTTCTTTTGTTCATTAGCTAATTGTTTTCGGATAAGTCTCCATCTATGCTGCTCTAACTACTGTTAATGCTAACCTGTACATCGTTACTCTCATATTTGTTGGGGCCAGGTTGCCCTCTTTCATATTTTATTTATTTAGATCAATCATTTCCCATGTCAGCCTGAAGGTCATCTGGGGTGCATGGAGTTGGTCACGAGTTCTTGTCTTGTTTAGTTTCTTCCTATAAGATTGGGATAGAGCCATGCTGTTGGGGTTGTATACTGCTTCACATCTCGTAAGCCACAGGTTAAAAGCAAGGAAGTTGAACTTCACACAGTGGCGAGGTCTCCATAATTGACAGTGTGTCTGATAATTACTGATAGAAATGCAATTGCTTTATTTTTGTGTCCATGGTTACCAAGTTTTTCCATATAAGGAATTTTTCCAACATCAGCCTGGAGGCATTCATTCAGAAAAATCCAGAAAAAGTACTATAATCATTTTATTTGTAATTGATCTTTGTATAGCCATTTATCGAGATATTTCACTAATTTTTTTTTTTTTAATTTGTAAATTCTCATACTTTTAATTATGGATTTTTTAATTTAAAAAAAAAAATCAAAAAATAATAATGGCAGAGTTTTAGCCATGTCGTTTTCTCTTTGATTGACCTATTTCTTTGTAATCCGTGTCTCTCCTATTTGTGAAGTTATTTTGAGAATGTTTTTGGGATTACTAAATATATATTTTTGCAAACATTATCAAAATTCATGATTATTTTTACACAATATTTGAGTAATACTTATTACAAACCAAAAGTATATATTATTACACTATTATTTTACATGTACTTATTTTAAATATTATAAAATAAAATAATAAACAAATACTTGTCTTATCCCTGAAATAATAAAAAATAATACCGCTGTTGTTACTGACAGAGATATTAATAACTTACATAATATTAATAAATGCCTAGTACTTTTGACCTAAGTCCTTATCAAGGCAAAAAAACTGCATAAAAAAACTAGTTGATGAACGTTGAAATGACTATTATGTAGACCATAATGAACTAACGGGAAAACTAGTCAATTTATAGTTTACCATGTAAGGAGTACTTATACATATGATTATTTAATTTTACACTTTTTTTCCTGATTCATGCATTAATATCTCGAAAGATTGTGGACAAAAAATATGCCGAGTAGAAGATTGATGGATATAAAAACAGGATAAATCAAATTATCTAGTAATGCTTTATTATAAGGGTGATTACTAGATGACTTGGCATATTTTTCATCCACAATCTTTTAAGATATTAATGCATAAGACACAGGATAAAAAAGCATAAAATTAAAAAATCATACATAATCAAAAGTACTCCTTACATTGTAAACTTTAAATTGACTAGTTTTTCTATTAGTCTATCCTGGTCTACATAATAGTCATTTCAACGTTTATCGATTAGTTTTTTATATAGTTTTTTTTTTTTTGCCTCGATCGAAAGTTGTAGGCATTTATTAATATTATAACAACAGTCATGTTGTTTTTATTATTTATGTATTTATTTTATTTTTAAAAATAGAAAGTAATAATTTTTAGCATAATGTTAACAAAGATAATCACAGTATTGCAATCAATCCACCTTATGTAAATTATGGCTCATACATCATTGCTGTCTCTATCTTAGAATAATTTGAGATATTTTACAAATTATGGAATAATTTTAATATTTTAAAGAATTTGATGGTTTTATCAGAAATGGATTTTTATTCATTTTTGTTTTAAATACAAATTTCAATTAAAAAAGAGCTTATTCATAAGAGTCACTGCCAAACATTTAATGATGCAAGTATCTTGCTATTATCATGAACTCGTTTTTTTCAATATTTGCAAAGTTCAAATATGAATTTTTTTTTATTTGCAAACATACATTACTATCAAATCAAGTTCAATTTATTAAATTCTGATACAAAATAACAGTTTAATACTAAGATTAAAAGTTGAAAGCTTACAGTCTCACCAGGAAGAACAATTAAATCTGTTGTGGTGCTGAAGAGTTGAGATTAATTGAACAGTAATCCTTACACCTTTTCTAGTTGTAAATTATCTTATCTTTGAAGCATTCACATGGTGCTGAAAATGTAAAAAATGTTACATGTAATCAATAACTTTCTTATACTAACTGCAAATATCTAGTGTCTATTCATTACTCAAGCTTCCAATAGATGGCTCCAGAATAGAATAAATAGAATATTACTCATCTTAATGTACATGTTTAAAAAAAGATATATGGCTTTATTGCTTGAGAGTTCATAAGACTTTCACGCAACAGACCAGCGAACGCCAGAATCACTTCTGTGACTGGAATAATGAAACTGAAAACAAATAATTTATATGGAGTTAATTTGAGAAACCAAAAAAAAAACAATTTGGAATATGCAAGAATACAGTCGTAATGGGATTAATACATTAAAGTTTCATCATATATACATTTTGAAATCAAATTCAAGGAAAAACATTTCAGTAAACATTTCACAAATCATTAAGACTAACTGGTGTACGTGCTAAGTTCTACTTTCTCTTATTTATTTTCTTCTTTTTTAAAAAAATCTTTTGTTTTGTTATTGAAAGATAAAAAGTCGTTTTGCAATATACTGTAGCAAAGCAGTGCACAACATATGGGTTGCAACCCTCAAGGGGTCACAGAAAAATTGTTGGGATGTGTGAAAATTTTGAGTTCTCATGTTGGTTAATAAATTTTTAATTGAAAAAAACAAAAACCTAAACACTATTAAAAGATACATGAAAATTTCTCAACTCATTATTGTGTGTGTGTTTGACCACTTTTGTGTTTAAACACTTCCTTCTTTATATTCTAATTTGCTTTGTATGAACAGCACATCCATAATGGCATTTCATTTATATTACTCTAATTTCTCTTGTTCAGTTTTAATTTTGTTCTTCCTGCTAATATTCACCCAGTGTTGATACATGGTACTACGTTTCCTTGAATATACACATTTTCTAAAACAGGCTAAAAAAGTTGTAATTACTATAAGTCAACAGATCTACGAAAAGCCAAGTAAAAAGCCAAGTATTATTGTTTGTTCATCATATTTGTTTTTTTTATCACAAAGGTTTACAATTAAATATTTTTTAAATCCTGTTACTGCTTTTTATGTATATGATAGAATTTAAAATTTTAATAGATAAATGGGTAATAAAAAACAGACATTCAAAAAATGATAGAGTAACAAGGAAGAAGATAAGAGAATAACAAGGAAAAAAATTGGTGAAGATCAGAAAAAATATGAGTAATGCTTATAATAGGATGGTAACATATATTAGGTCATGTAAAACCCAAGTATGGGTCTGGCAATTGCAAGTGATAACATTTTAAAAAGTGGGGGGGGGGGAGCTTATCTGTAAATCAACTGACATGAAGATTACAATAATTTTAAGTTTTTTAAAATAAATTAGGGGGGGGGGAGGGATCTGTGAGCTAATTAGTAGATTTTTATTTACCTGTTTAATTATACAATAATGTACTGGGAAAATGTAAGATATATATCTTGAAAATTAATAATTATTAACTATATTTAATATTTACATTTCCAGCAGAATGAGAGAGAGTGATAAAGACACTGACAGTTTATAATGAAAGGATTGGATAAGAAGTATATTACCCAATTATTTTAAATTTGGTAAATTCACTAATACAGCAAAATTTGGGATTTGAATATGTAGAGTTAATGGTATATAGTATATATATTTCATTTAAATTAATTAATTCACCAAGTATTTAGTCTTATCTTTAAAAAGACAAAATATCTGGATTTATTGGAAGTTTGCTTAATAAGATTTATTTAATGTAATTTTTTTTAACAGAATTAAATGTGATTAAAACATGCTTGCTAAATTGTAATTAGTTCTCTCTTTTCTCTCTTCTCTTCTTGATTAATTAACAAACTTAGTTTGCTTCACTTTAATTTTTTAATTAAAATTTCTATGGTATGATTAGCTTAATAAAATGTAATGCCTGCCTTCTTTAAATATATTTGCCATATATATATAATTATGTGAATGTGTGTGTGTATATATATATATTTATCACTTCATTACCAGAATTGATTTCATAATTTGAAGTCGAATATCATACCAAGTTTTTATTTCTATCACATATTCAATATGGACTTGTAATCCTATAGGAAAATTTGTAATATGTTAACATCTTTTGTCAGTTTATCTATATTTTGAATTTTTGCATCAATCTGATAATTTTTTAATTCATTTGCTATCTATAAACTCAAAAAATAATCATCTTTTTTTAGCTTGTTTTGATTTTCTTTTTTGTTACATTTATAGATCTAGTTTGTTCTTTTGCCCATCTATTGTTTTTTTTTTTCCATTTTTGTGATTTTTAATAATGACATCTACAGTGACTTGAAACCATTTCCCCCTGATTATAGTCTGCAAATTGCTGCCTTATTTGAATTCTGGTAAAACTTAAAACAAGTTTTGTTTGTACATTGATTGCTAACTTCTTGATATATTTTCTCATTTAGTTATGGACTCTTATATTACTATTTTTTTAGTTTTTTTTTTTCTTGCTTTACTTATTGTATTTTTATGGAATACTCATAAATTTTACAGATAAACATCACATGACTACCTCCTCTTATGCTTGTGTCTAACTGTTGTTAAAATAGGCAAAACTCACTATATATATTGCCCCACACAGCAACCTAGAGTAATCAATGGATGCCAGAAGGCTTGTGCATATTGGATGAGTAGGCACTAGATGGGGATTTTATGCACAAGCCTTCTGGCATCCATTGATTACTCTAGCTTGCTGTGTGTGGCAATATATATAGTGAGTTTTGCCTGTTTTAAATTTTACAGATACGGTATTTAGTTTCTTTTCTATATCGATTGGTAACTTCTTGATATATTTCTGCATTCAGTTATGGACTTTTATATTACTATTTTTTTCTTGTTTTACTTGTTGTTTTATGGAATACTCGAAAAATTTTACAAACACAGTGTTTAGTTTCATTTGTACATCTATTGGCAACTTCTTGATATATTTCTGCATACAGTTATGGACTTTTATAGTATTATTTTTTTAGTTTTTTTTTCTTACTTTACTTATTGTGTTTTTGCAGACTATTCAATAAATTTAACAAGCATAGTGTTTAGATCGTAACTATATAGATGGTAGTCATTCCTCCTCACTAGTGTCATTAAACAGTGGTGTTAAAATTGCAAGTTAGTTATTGTGGTTTTGTATATTTTTTATTAAATGTTATCTGTTGTTTTGTCCTAAATCTTTTCTAATATATTTATTTAGTTCTGAGATAACATTTTAATTTTATTGATGGTTATTTAGTTTAACTGCTAAATTATTTATGTATAGTTTAGTACAGTAGTAGAATAAGACACTGATGAGCTAATGGGTTCTGAATGTATTCCTAGTTGTGAAATTCCTGGTCATATTAATAAAGAAATGGTAAAGTGTCCTTTTCTTGTAATAATTTTTTTAAGTTGATAGATATTAAGAATGTTCTATTATTGTATGTAAATATTAAATTGATATGTAGTATATACAATTAAATTCTGAACCCTCTTTTTCAACAGTGCCAAACTTTTAAACATCGCTAAACGGAAGTCTGAATCAGCTAGAATCTTATTTGTTATATAAAAGATGATTTATATGCTTCATTATAAAATATAAACAATTTAATGCAAGCTATTATTAAATATAGTGCTTTTACAAATTGTTATTATATATGTGTGTATTTTTTTTTTTTTTAGTTAACATGAAATCTAAACAGACATAACTGTATAAATAACATTTTTTCCACACACATATATATATATAATGAAAGCAGCACAAATGGAGTTTGAAGTTCACCCTGACTTCTATCATAAGTCAGCAAATCAAGTCTTATGTAGTTAGGGCTATAAGAATAAATGATCATTTCATTCGTACAGGTTTTCCAAATGAGTATTACATTGTATTGATTGGTAGATGATGTAAATGTCTGTTTCCATTTGTCTTACATATATATATATGGTTTGCTGTACAAGTTGGCAGGTACATGTATAATCACTAGCGGATGCCACCGGACCAAAATGTGGAACCTGATTTACTAGGTATTATCCATCTTTAGGAAGCTGGTCATAATTTATTTTTACTGGCAATCATTCATGCTACAATAAACTAGTCGTTTATTATGTGAACATCCACCCTGAATAAAATTGGTTTGTATTACCTCCTTAATACTTGTACAAAAGGTGGGGTGACCATGTTACGAGAATTGTTAAGTGCTATAGTATCAAAGAATGGAATAGAAGAATAGATGCATTAATAAAAAATAGGGAGCTGGAGAGATGGAGAACTAGTATGAACAGTAAAAAAAGATCTAAATATTTATAGAAGTAAAGTAAATATTGGATGTGAGTCAATTTATGATAATAGAAAGGAAAATAGTTTAAGGCTCGAACAGGATCATTAGGGAATATACACATAAATGGAGAAATGTGAGTGATTTAGGCTGCAAGTTATGTAAGGAAGGCATGGAAAATATTAGCATCTGCTAACTGTAAATGCCTGCAAGCAGAAAGGATACAAATAATGAAGTTTTGGGAGAATAATTATTAACTAAGTGATTGTACAGAAAGTCAGTTCTTGGTCTTTATGCCAGGCTTGGACAAAGATAAGGGGGATTTAGATATAAAGGCCATGAAGCAGACAAAGGTGTTGTTGTGGAAATGGGATAGAATAGGATAGAGAAGAATATGGGAAAAACTTTGGGTGGAAAGAGAAAGTAAGGTGGCAAACATGTTTTTCTGGGCATATTGGCTAAGAGATCCCTGACTTCAATAAAGGAGTAAACACATCACATCTAAACGAACTAAATTATAATATATTAAAGAAGTAATTAAATATAAAACTTAAATTTTGGGTTTTTTTTAATTTACAATTTGTTTATTTTTTTGAAAAGAGTACTAATCGATTTATTATTTTGTGGGGTTCATTTTAACAACGGGCATGAATGTAATTCTAAACGTGTGACCAAAGACATCTGAAAATGATTATGCTCCCCAAGATGCACATTTTGAGTTGAATCAGCACTCATTGTTTGGCTCAGATCACAGTCTCTCTTATATATATATTACTGTTCAATATATATATAGGTAGCACTGTTTAACTGATGTTACTGCTCTCACAACTCTTGATATAAACCCTTTAATGGAAGTATATTAATATTTTTTATCTATTAGTCATTAATTAGAGTAGAGATTATCCTCTTAATGTCTACATTGTATGGGAGTGGTGTAGTGAAAATTACTCTACAGAAATGTTATTCATTATATATATTAGGTATCTTTGTATATTTTCTATGTTAATTTTAAAATGCCTTAATTATACTTTAAATGTGCAATTAAAAAAAAAAAGTGCAATTAAAAATTAAAAGTAGGTATTACCATTTGAAAACCTCAATACATTTCCCAAAGGCACAATTAGAATTCACTTAAATTGTATTTAACTGAAGGTGAGAACTACTATTTTACCATGTCTATCTTGATACATTTTCTATAACAGTTTGTATACTTCAAATGTGAAATTAGAAATTGTCAGTTGCAAGACAAAGGTATGTATCATCTACCACTTGAAAAAAACAATGTACTGCCTGAATCCATAATTAGAACTTATTTAAGAAGTTGTATTTAAATGAAAGTAATGAGAGTTTCTCTTGCAGTCTAAAGTTAAAGGATAAAAAATAACGGGGATAAAAAGTTAACTAATGTACATTTAGGTAAAAAAAAAAAACGTAATTACTAAAAGTAATTAAATTAACAATTTCAATAGTGAAGATAAAAACTATTAATCAGCCCACTGCAGCCGAAATTCCCCCAACAAGCAAGCCCTCATGGAGAAAACTGAATGAAACAATACCTACTTGGCTTACCATTTGCAGAGCAGTAAGGGTTTGAACCGATTTTTTTAGATTCATCTTCCAGCTGATAACTAGCTACTCCTTTTCTGACCACTATCAGATAGTCAGATTGGCTATGGAACAGCTACTTGGGGAAAAAAGTACTTGACTATACATATAAGAGAGATTTACAAATAAAAAAATATTAAATTACAAGCAATGAAATATATTGCAATTTTTAATTATTGACAATGTTTAGAAAATGATACATTTTCTATATATGCTTTCCAATTTTGATGTTAAAAATCATTACTGGTTCATTTTTTTTTCTTTCTCAAAGATAATCTTTCTTGGCTTGTTTTATCTTAAATCTGTGCAGAAAAGCAAGTTAGCAATTTCTTTTTTTAAAACTGATAACTTTAAGTGAAAATAAAGAGAACTCTGTGCTCGCGTGTGTGTGTTTAGTTCATTATATTTATTATTATTATGAAATGGCATGGAGAGTTAAGGGTCGTGTGAAAGTCTGAGTTCGAATCCCCTATATATTACATTATATATGTGCAGGTGTGTGTAAGCCTGTACAGTGTATTGATTTATTGTTATTACTGTGTTGAATTTTAATTATTGGTTTTATTTGCATCCTATATCTTTATATTTTAAATAAATGTGTTTAAAATCATTGACATCCTAGCAATACCTGAAGAAGAGAGAATTGTGCATATAATAATCTGTGTGCTATTACTAACAGGTGAATGTAATTGGAAAAATTAAATAAAGTTTAATTTTTCTTAAGACATTCAATATTTAATATATGAATTGCTCTTCACTATTTTCACCATTTTACTCTGTCTTGTGTAAGTTAATGACATAAAACAGTCTTTAAATAGAACATTGCATGGCGAAAGCTTTTATGTTAAGTTTCTCATAGGAGAACAGTGAAGTAATTTACACCAAAACTTACCAGATGTCAGATTGTGAGCCTTTGAGTATTTCTCTATCTAGCAAAAATAGGTAGATACTCATTTACTGACCAATATTAGGTGGTTAGCTGAGTTGAGTAAGGAGTCACTATTAGAACAAAAATAATAGGTCTCCTGAAAACATGTTAAAATTTACTCAGCCCAGATTCAAATCCAGATAAAGATATGGTAGGTATTCACTTTATTATGGAAATAGTCTCATTGAATAATATTAACATTGTTTTGATAGGGAGGGAATTTAGTACCCTTCACTATGAGTCCTTTCATGATACTATTTTTTTTTTTTAGAAAATAATCAATCATGAAGAAAGAAGAATTGGATTTTTTATTCTTACTTATCTAGAAATTAATATATGTATGCTCACTAATTATAAACCAGGATTTTTAGAACTACCACATAAGTACCTTAACTTACACGTAACATATATTATTAGGAGCAATTCTAATTTACTATCTAATAAGAAGTAATAATAAACAGCCAAGAAATAATAGGTATGGCTATTCCAACTCCAAAAAAAAAAGGGAAATGAGGGAGAGAAAAAAAAAACATCTAAAAATTGAGATTTGCAATGATTATACAAACCAGTCTGTAAACCACATATATATGTATATAACATATTGGCCCATTTTTCTGTTTATTTGTTATTTTATGATATTGTCCTTTAGGTTCCTCTGCAGAAAATTTTTCTTTCTGAAATACTTCAACATCATGTCTAATGGTAGTAGTTGTCCAATGTAATCTATTCTCTACCATATCTTCCCAATGGAAGTAACTGACGTGCTTTTTTCGAACGTCTTTGATGTAATCCTTATAATATAGACAGATCTACCTCTACTACAAAATTCATGCTCAATTTCACCATAAAACTCTTTTTAGAAAGTCTTCATAATTCATTTTACATATCCAATTCAATTAAGGTGTAACTTTACAATAGTGGACATAATAATATCACATCCTTCAAGCTGAAGAACATATCGATCGGTTTTTATGATCTTGCCAATGTATTTTTAAATTTTTACAGAACATCCTTAAATGAAACTTTTCTAATACCTTTATATTGCACTGATAGGTTGCCCAAGTTTCACATCCAAGCAATAAATTAGGTAAAATAACAGCTCTATATTCAACTAATTTACTTCCTGTGATGAAATACTCTATCTTTTAACTATTAAAAGCAGCAATCACATATTAGAGTCTGCGTTAGATCTCAACATCTAAGTCAGTCTTTCTATTTATAAAACTATCAAGGTATTTAAACTGGTTTTCTTTCTCAATTTTGATAATCGTCATCGCTAAAAATTGCTGAGGATTTTTCTCCCTTCACTGACTGACAAAGAACTTAATTAATAAACCAAGATCCTTATAAATTGCTTTGAAAACAATAAAAAAATTGTGTACATCATCTTTTGACCTTTAAAAAATAGCCCAGTCATCAGCATGTTATAAATCCAGAATCCAGGAAGAAAAAAATCTTACCTTTGCTTTTAATTGATTCACATTAAAAACTTCATCGAATCTGTATCATGTTATGATGCCCGCCTATAAACAATTTCCAAAACAAATTTTGATGGACAAACAACTAATTTCAACAATACCATAGACCTGACGTAATGTCTTGTAAAATCAATGAAAGCAGTATAACAGTATCAATTCTCTCCAAATGTAGCATCAACCAATGCAAGCCATAGTAATCAATGGATGCTAGAAGGTTTATGCATCAAAATCTATCTAGTTCAATATTCTCTGACTATTTTCTAACCTATGGCCTTCGTCAGTTAGGAACCTTGGGATCTGAAAGCACTGTACCTAGATCTTTGGATCTGTTGCAACTTTCCAGCAGCACTTTTTATATTTTTAGTTAACTATTAAAGTTATAGGCCCAAAATGAAAACAGTCATGCTTTCAATCCAAGCTTATTCATTTGTCTAGTCATACAGATCTGAATCCAGTTCAGTATGCATATATTTTGGTATCTAGTTTTTAATAATTACATTCACCATTTGTACCTTGATTCTTATTAAACCACTAAAACATCATATGACTGCTATTTCTTATGCTTACATAATCTGTTAAAACAAGAGCAACTTCCTCTAAATAGTAGTGCCACCCAATGCATCTTTCACCATAGCCCATTCCTATTACAACCATCCCATCAGCCCAAAAGTCAGACATCTTTCACACTACAGAAGCACTAGAAACATACATATTTTCAAGTAGCTTTATATAGCATGTTACAACTAACTTCATATACACATTTTTTAGAGATACTTAACTTTATATATATAATTTTAAATATATTTCAAATATCTATTCCGTCACTCATTGGTAAAATAAATGACCAATGACAAGAACGTATGAAAAAGATAAATGATCCTTAAGATATGCATTTTGTGCTGAACTAGCATCACACATATCTTCATTATCTGTTTAGTGTATATATAGATAGAAAATTACTATAGTTTTATTGACAAGTTTCAAATTTTCAGCACTTATAAACTTTGGTACAAATTATTTTATGTAAATATACTAATAATTTTTATTAGTTATTTATTAAGCTAGACGTTATCCATAGCTCAGCTATATACTTTAAGTCTCATTTAATGATTCATATATCTACAATGTTATAGAAGTGTCAACATCTGATTTTCCATGCCTATGTTTGATAACATTCACTACACCATTCTCACACAAAGTAGGACTGGTTTCTATCCACTTTTAACATCCTATGGAAGGGTATGCTATCACTGTGCAATAATATATATTTGCAAGGGTTTGTTTTTATCAGGACATCTTTCATCTTACCTCATTCTTATTACAACCATCCATCAGTCCAGCAGTCATACCAACTTCACACATTACAGACACACTTGAAATCTACACTTTTCCAAGTAAGCCATGTATCATATATTACAATTCAATTTTATATAGACATTTTTTTTAGAGATACATACATATTGCCAAAACACCTGATGAAGACCAGAAGCTAGAAACTAGTCTGGGGATATTGGATCAGTAGGCATTATATAGGGATTTTTTGATCCACAAACTTATACAAGCTAAAGTAATCAATGGGTCACACTACTGTTTGAAGAAAGTTGCTACTGTTTTACCAGATTGTGTAAACATAAGAAATGGTGATCATATGATGTTTTAGTAGTTTGTTCCCAACACTTCTCTTGCATCTGCCTGGCAATAGAAATTATGTTTATAGTGTTTATTGATTCCCCAAAACTGCATTGAGTTTTTGGTATCTTCTTCTATAACTGGAAGCAAAGTATTCTAAGAAATTTTTGAAAACTACTTATCTATGATAATTATTGCAATCTTGTCTACTCCCTTTTTTTTAAATAAAAAATTGGACCAATTAAAGCATCCTTAAGATCAGGTAGCAAAACATTATGGGTCCAAAGATGCTAATATATCACCACCATATTTTTAAAACTTTTCCAAGTATTTCATCAGGATCTGCAGCTTTTCCATTTTTAAAATTACAAAAAACTGTTTTGACTTTATTAAACTGGGTACTTTTATCCAAACCTAAATGAATAGATAAAATGGATCTCAATTCTTGTATCACTACTCCATGTATATAAGTATACAGGTAAGATGGCTTAGATTCAAAGCATGATAATGTTTTAGACATTCAAATTATTAGCTTGATAATCACAAAAGTAAAATATGGTTTCTGGATGAAAGATGAATTAGGTCAAGCTTCTTTATTCCTAAAGGCTATAAGTTGGAATTCAGTTTAGAAATGTGAATAGGATGGAGTTAGATATGATCATTATTGCCCTACCATCTAGTCTCCAGATTATTCAAGTTTTCAATAGATAACTCTAGAATAGAATAGAGAGCATTGCTCATATCAGATATAATAGTACTACTATCTAGTATCCACTTATGATTAAAAGTTTACAATAGATGGCTCTGAAATAGAATGAAGAGTATTGTTCATAATGCTGTTACTAATATTTAGAATCCATTGATTACTCGAGCTTACAATAGATGATTCTGGAGTGGAGTGAAGAAAATTGATCATAACACCTAGTACAAAAGATGGCTCTGTACAAGAGAGAAAATTGCTCTTAATACTTACTATCTATTAATTACTCAAGCTTATAATAGATGGCTCTGGACTAGAAAGAAGAAAATTGCTTGTAATACCTAATATCCATTAATTATTCAAGCATACAATAGATGGCTCTGTAAGTAAAGAGAATTTCTCGTAACATACATTGATATAATATTACTAGCACAATGGTTCCCAACCTTTTCTAGAGTATGGAACACTGTTATGAGGAAAAATTTTAGCCAAAATATCCAAGTTAAAGTGAATTAAGTTTGTCATCACTTTTTTAATTAAAATTGGAGATACAATTTCAAATCAATATTGTTATATTTTAATATTTATTGAAAAAATTATAATTTATAATTAAAAAAATATTTACAGAAAAAATAGTTTTATTCAAGTAACTCATTTAATGCAAAACTTGTGTCTGATGTCTTTTACATATTTCTTCTGTGTTGGGATATATACAAGACAAGACCACCCTCATTTATTCCCCTAAATTTGTTAATCTTCCTCTTTTTTTAATTTTGTTGATTAATGTGGAAAACCCATTCACGTAAATATGAAGTTGAAAAATATAATACATTTTTTTTTATATATATTTGTGGATCTTGTTGGACAGATATCCAGAATTCATTAAGACTCGTTTCAGTGTGTTTGATTTTTAAAACGAGGTCAGATGACAAGAATATAAGTTGTATCACATGATCACATTTCTTATACTAGCACATTAATTGTTGATAAACAGAGCAAAACTCTCCATACAGTATTGCCACCTGTGCTAAACAGAGTAATCAATTGAGCTTAGATTGAAAATATTTTTTGTGTTTTCAATTTCATTCTCATAGTTTAGTAGTTAAGTAGAGATAAAAGGTGGTTGCTAGAGGGTTGCATTAGATCCTAAGATCTAGATGCAGTGCTCTCAGATCCAAAGCTCCTCACTGACGAAGGCCACAAGCCAGAAACTAGTCTGGGGATATTGGATGAGTAGGCATTAGATAGGGATTTTTTGCACAAGCCTTCTGGCATCCATTGATTACTCTGTTTAGCATGGGTGGCAATACTGTATGGAGAGTTTTGCTCTGTTTAATATAAGTTGTACATCTTCTGGTACATTAAATTTAGGATTATAATTCTTTTGAAAATGGATTCCTAACCCAGCAGTATTTGTCCATGTCCAGAGAAGGAAAATATTTTCTTACATTGTTGTCCAATATTGATAAATGTTCTGCTATCAAGAAAACACAATCAGCGCGATTGTTGTGCACAGATGGAAACATTGTAAGATTATTTTTTCTACTCCATTTCCACAAAGAATGATCTTCTTATGGAAAGCTGATGTTTTTTCTGTTGATGTTAAGATATTTTCATTTGCACCCTGCATGGTCATATTGTCAATGTTCAAATAATTAAAAAATATATGTTAAATAGTTCAATTTAGCACATCACGTATCATTCATAAGATCTTGTGTGAAATACATATTTTCTTGTTTAAAGAAAAGCAATTCTTTTTTTAGTTCTGGCATATGGGGCAGCATCTTTCCTTGAGAAAGCCACCTGATTTCTGTATGAAAAAATACACCTTCATATTTTGCTTTCATCACTGAACACAGTTGTTTAAAAATTAAGTTATGAAATAAATATATATAAAAGGGAAATATTTAAATGTAGATTTTCATATAGTTTGCCAAATCATATCATACTATTTTAGTTGGTTTGTCCTCTATTTTTCAATATATACAATATATATATATTTGTTGATAAAAGCAATAAATGTAATATTATATATAAAGTGGTATGTCATTGTGGATATAATTACATCAGGGAGACTAAATGTGCATTGAAAAAGAGGCTTAGGGAGCATGAATTATTATATAATAAGTTGCGTTATTCTGCAGATAAGTATAAACCTGTTTTTGCAGAACATGCAATGATTTATAATGGAGAATTCTGCTTTGATAGAGTTTTTATTTTGCATAAGGAAAATAATTTGAAGAAAAGAAAAATTAAGGAGTCCTATTTTATAAATAGTACAGATAATGTGTTGAATAAACAATGTCATTGTGTTAATATTCACAATTTATGGAAAGTAGGTAATTCACGTGGGAATGTTACTGGTATGAGAGTTTGATAATACTTAAATATTAACGTATTGCTACTTAAGATGGCGGAATACGCAGAAGCTGGCTATAGCAAAGGATATTAGTCTTCAATTTTGTATAGGCATTTTTTAAAAATTTTGTAGTTTTATTCTAGTGGATTATTTTATATATATTGCAAATACTTCAGGTGCACATCTATCATGCAAAAAAGGATTGAGTATATTATATTTTTCACGACTTTTATATAAAGAAACTTAATCTGTTAATCCCATCTAATCCTAAGAATCTGACACAGCTGCCAACAAGAATCTTTTAATTAAAGCCTACACTTATGATTCTTCAGCTCTAGCTATTATACATAATATAATACTTAGAAGTGACTTCGTTATTCTACACCTCATACATTATAAATTTCATCTTAACAAAATACTTTGTAATTGATTCTATTATGGATAAAGCAGTGTTACAGTCTTTGGTCTTCCCTATTACTCTGTTAATTGTAGGAACTTGGTCCATTAGGAAAAATCCTAAGATATAACTTATTGGTCTATGGGGTTTAATTTTATACTTTAATTCTATTTCCTTTGTGACTGTTCTAGTTCTTTATTAAAGTAGATTAATGTACTTATGTAGTGATGTATAAGACATTTTGCCTCAGCCCCAGACAATGGGTTTTATGCTTAAAAATTAAAATTACACTATGCAAGACTTCCTAAAAGGATGTTTTATGAAGTTGAGCATGGCGTTCGTGGGAGATGTAGGTACTATCTGCATTATAAATATTATCTCAAAGACATTTGAAAGAAATACAATGTCAGTTGTTTTCATTGGGAAGATATGGCAGACAATAGAATGTATTGAAGAGCTACAATTAGATGTGGTGTTCAAATATTTCAGAAAGAAAAGTTATTTGCTGAAGATAAAAGACAACATTGTAAAATATCGAGTAAATGATAAAATAATCAGTGTGTGGATGTATTTGTAATTCACAAATTGTTTTGCATAGGTATCACAAATCTCACTTCAAGCGTAGTTTTTTTCCCTCTTTCTGCCTTCTTTCTTTCTTTTTTAAGTTGAACTTAGAATAGCCTTACTTATTTATGAGTGACTATTTACTATTATTATAACTCTTATTCATATTTAATGGACACTTGTTGATATTTAATAGTAATTAGATATTTTTATTTACATTTTTTTTATAAAATTTATTCGATGTGATGTGATGCACTGTGACTTCTTAAACAGAATCAGGAATCTCTCAGCAACTATGCCCAGAGAAACCTGTTAGCCCTTTCCATTCCTCACCCTAAGTTTTTCCATAATCTGCTCCATCCCATTTCCACAACATAATCTTTGTCAATTCTATGGCTTTTATATCTAAATCCCCCTTATCTTTCCCCAAACCCAGCATAAAAACCAATAACCCACTTTCTGTATAATCTCTTTGTTCATATTTATTCTTCTATAACTTCATTATTTGTACTCTTTCTGCTTTCAAGCTGCCTAATACTTTCTCTGTTTTCCTTACACAATTTAGTGCCATCTATAGTAAACTTATGTAATCAATGATTATCAGATTTCAGCATATTTGAATTTTCATACCTAGACTAGTATCTGACCTGTTTTTATTTGTAACGCTTGGAATTCATAATGTGT
Source organism: Epiperipatus broadwayi (assembly GCA_028023455.1). Classification (NCBI taxonomy): domain Eukaryota; kingdom Metazoa; phylum Onychophora; class Udeonychophora; order Euonychophora; family Peripatidae; genus Epiperipatus; species Epiperipatus broadwayi. The sequence goes on from JAQFVV010012706.1 coordinate 768,740, forward strand.
GAGCTGGAAGTGAGTGATTACTGTTATAATTTATTTCTTAGAGCTAATAGTAAGTTTAATGACTTTCAGGTCGAGTTACTGTATAAAATAATAAAATCCTGTGCATTGTTAGAATGGTAAATGTATTTTACAACACATATTTTGTAAAGAAGGAAATAAATTTAAGTTACAGAAGCAACAGTAAGGCAAAATTGTGATGATAACTCTGACCCAATTATGAAGAAAGTAACATTTTATATCTACAGATACTTAACTAATCTATAATTTATGCATCTAATTTATAATTGCTTCAAAATCAAAGCTTATGTGGGATCTTAATGACATTAAGAGTTAAATCTATGATATCGTATAACTACCAGATATTAGATTTCCAAGTTTGTTTTTTGGATAGTTTTTAATATCACTAATTTTTTTATGAATTGCATTTCTTGCTTTTCTCCTAGTGCCTACTCATCCAATATCCCCGGACTAGTTTCTGGCTTGTGGCCTTCATCAGTGAGGAGCCTTGGATGTGAGAGCACTGCACCTAGATCTTAGGATCTAATGCATCCATTGATTACTCTGGCTTGCACTGAGTGGCATTACTGTATGGAGAGTTTTGCCTGTTTTAACAACAGTTATGAGCAAACATAAGAAATGGTGCTCATCTGATGTTCAGTGGAATTTTGTTATCCTAAGTTGTCAGATGGGTTTTACTTTCAAGACTGGAAATTTCATTTTTTCTCGAGGATGTGTTTATTTTTAATGCATCATATTCATTCTTAAATCCTAACTCTGCCTGATTTAGAGAAATGTTAGAGTGGCCAACTCTAGAGCTCAAGTTTATAGATCATGACTGAGTCACTTTTAATACTCGGACTTTGTGTGAATGTTTATGAACTTTGGAACAAGAAATCATTTGATTATTAGTATTCTGTTTCTTCTTTTTCTTTTTTCTCTTATTTTTGATGCTGTGACTTAGGTAGATTTCAATGCTTTTACTGTTATTTATTATTATCTATTAGTTCGCCTGTCTCCCTCTTCTGCATAAATCTTTATTTTTTTTTAGAATTTTGGTGACATATTTAATATTTTTAATGCTTTTTAAAAAAAAATCTTTTTTTTTTTCATTTGCACGTAATCAGTGTTCCCTCTAATTTTTTGTGACCTGTGTGTGCAGTTTTTTCAAAAATAAAAATTTGTGCGGCAATTTAAAAAAGCGCATATAATAAAAAAAAAAAGACAATACAAGAATAGTATTAATATTCAGCCAAATTTTGTACCTACTTATATGCATTGACTTGATATTACAGCATACCACTTGTAAGTTGTACTACATACATTACAATGGAACACAATGAAAAAACTACTCTAAAATCAAGTCAAATCATTAGTTCGTGAAGACAGAATTTAGCTGATTATTGTGGCTTCCCTTTTCCATTCAAATGAAAAATAAGAAAATGTAAATATTTACAATGTAAAAGTGTCTGCTTCTAATTTTTTCAATTAACACATTTGTCAAAACAAACAAACAAGAACAACAATTCACAATTACCCTTATTGAACAATTCTAGAATTAAGGATTACATTTGTTATTAATGGCATTTATTTTATAACTTTTCTCTCCTGTCTTTTGGTTTTAACCATTCTGCATAAACTTTACTTAAATTTGCATTGTTTCCATCATTCATATATGATTTTACTCTCATCAGCATATCCATAAGGTTTTCTTGCAATGAATTTCTTTGTTTGGTTTTAATCAAATTCATCAAATTAAAACCGCGCTCGCAATCCGCACTACTGGCCAGAAAAGTGCCTCCAATATCTAGTAATTTGGATAGATCTTTAAATTGTTCGTTATTCAAACTAAACATAACCATTTCTTCAAAATCTTTTATTTGTTTAATTTTAATTTTTTCCCGCTCTGCATATTTAAAATCGTTATACTGTTCGCTTATAACAGATTTATCTGTAAGAAAAGCATTATATTTTAAACACAATTTTTCAATTTCCGCTAGTCCGTAATTAAAATCGCAGGATAATAAACTGGAAACATCAAAGGATATCCAATCTTCTATTTCATCCGTTGGAAACCTTTCTTCCAAATTTTCACATAATAAATTACTAAATTTTAACATATCATCTGTTTTTATAGTTATATTTAAATCATTAGCCTTTTTTAAAAGCACACTTATTTTATTGTTCCATGCCATGTTTCCAAGATGTTTTTCTTTGATTTTATTAATTTTTGCATGAGCAAATTGAAAAGCATCTATGGGTGTTAATTCACGGTGTTGAAAAATTTGACATAAAGCACTGAATTCTTCTAAAATTGAAGACAAAAGTTCTAAATTTATTTGAAATTCAATGTTGCTTAACTTTTTCAAACAAAATTTGGAAATTGGATCATCTTTATCTTGATTAAAATATTCAATTAATGATTCATAATTTGTAATAATTGCTTTTATTGCAAAATGTCTTGACAACCACCTCACCTCATTAATAGCTTAGAAAGCTATAGATTTATTTTGTGAAGCTTCAATAATCTTTAAATTTACTTGTTTTTGTCACGGATCTCAAAAATAATGTATAAACAGTTCTCACCACTGTTTCAATTTCTCTTGTGGCTTTTACTTCTTTCCATGCATCCAAAATACATAAATTTTCTTGGTGTGCAATACAATGTTGTTGCACCAAATGTGGTATATTCTGCTTTAATTTAGCTGCTACACCATTTCGTTTTCCAAGCATTACGGATGCACCATCAGATGTAAACATAACCAGCTTTTGCAAATCAATTTGGTTATCTTCATAAAATTGTAAAATTGCAGAAAAAATTGAAGAGGAATCGCATGTCTTTAATTGGATTATCCCACCAAAAACAGTTTTATATTGATCAGATTTTCTAAACTTAAAATATAAAATTAAACATTTGGTTGTAGAAATGTCTGTGCTTTCATCAACAATTAAAGTATGAAAATGTGCCATTTTAATTTCATTTTTTACAACAGTATTCACCACTTCCAAAAATGAAAAAGCATAGTTTTTACTATGCCAACTTTCTGGAATATGGATGTATTTTGCCATGTGGTTATTTATTTCTCGAACCGAAAGCAAAGATATGTTCATTTTAATTGCCAATAATAGATTATGAATTAAAATTTTTACTTCCTCAGGATTTGATTTCTTTTTCTCGTGATCTTCTGGTGTTTCTTTTAAAAACCATACCAAACCAGTTGCTGATAATGAAGCATTCTTATTTTTCAGTTTTTGTACACTTTCTAAGTGTGATTTACTAATTAAATGATGTTTTAAAAAGTCTAATTTCCACACGCAATCCCACAATTTTCCACTAACAAAATCACTACGTACCTCTCCGTCTCAGCAGTAATTACAAATTACACCCTTTTCTTCATTAAATACGAATATTTCTTTTAACGGAATTTGTAATTTATCATGACTTTTCGGAGTATCAGTTTCCATGAATTCATTAAGCCACTCAATTTTAAATTCATTAACTGTTCTTTTTCTTTTCAAACTCATTTTTAACCCTATACTGTAAAAATACTTTTAAAAATATTTATTTTCACAAAATTATATCACTGAAACACATATATTCAATAATAAAAGCTTGAAATGATTTTGAATTTAACAAAAATATGGCAATTTTAACACTGATAAAAGATGATCCAATCTTTACATATGGCGTACAAGCGTTACGGTAATTCCCAGCCTTGTTTCTCATCAACGATAAATGTGCTGCTATCTATACCTATATACAAATACTATAGTTGGCAGTTTATTTAAATCTAAAACTACATTTTATTCAATTTTTTTTCATTTTATTTTTAGATATGAATTTCATATGCAGGTGCAATTTTATTTTCTGCATGGAAAAAAAATTTTGTGCGCGCGAATATTTTTCATGTGCGCTATGTTTAAAATTTATGTGCGCGTGCACACATGCACAGCTTAGAGGGAACACTGCACATAATGCCTCGACTTGCTGATCCATGTTCCTACCCTATTCCCTTCTTCTGAAAGGAGCAATCGTTTTATTAAGCATGTAATTGTAGAATTGAATTGTTGAGAATCAGGGCTCATATAAAAAAATAAAGTATTTTTAACAGGCCAAGAATGTTAGAAGTTAATAATGCATGGAAAACTTCAAAAGTTATAATGATTTTACACTGTATAATCAGAGTACTTTGGAAGCAATTAGCGATTATAAAAGTTACGAAAATTTAATAGTTCAGAAAATTTTGATAAAGCTTCTAATCATCATCCTTGGAAACGAGCAGATATTGACCACTATAAATTGTGAGTCTTTACATGAAATTTACTTTGGATCTTACTTAGTTTTAGGGATCATAAAAAAATTTTCATTATAAAAAGGGCATTACAGTGAAAAACATTTAAAAGCTTTGAATGAGATTATAGCCTTCAGTTGCTTGTTTTATTTTCTAAATCATCATTAGCATAAGGTGTGATCAATGTTTAATTAAATAAGTACAGTATTGCCGATGTTCCAAGCAGTGTTGTGGCTTTGAGATCACGTGCTAATTGGTTGCTCATTTTTTCTTTGATGCTTTGAAAAGGTCCCAATTTTGATCTTCATTTAATTCAAAGATATGATATTTTTAAGATATTGGTTACTAAGATCTCATTATATTATATTTCATATTTTTATTTAACGTAATCTGATATTCTTTATTATAAGTTAATTTATATATTGCCAATATTTTAGATAACTTTTTCCATTTACGTCTAAGTGTTTGTTGGCAGTATGTGAATGTACAAACTAACTCAAATGACCTTTTAGTTCCATAAATTTAATAACTGTTGCTCACAGAGAAAATGTCATTAGATTATATGCTTGGGTTAGAGGTTTGATTTAATTTAAAGAGTTCTCTAATATTTAGTATTTTTTTGAAAGTTTATGATGATGGTATGTTAGTTGTATTTATATATTGGAATATTTTCATCATCTAGTATTGGGTATTGAATGGCCGTTGGGAAATTTAACCTATGTGCTATTACTAACAGTAGAGTGTTCTTCGAAAATTTAAATAGTTATATTTTTCTAAAGATGTTCAATATTCAATACTAGATAATGGAAATAGTCTAATATATAAATATAAGTTCTATGATATGATGGTATCCTGGAATCCTATAGCACAAGGTTTATCAATTTATTCAGTTTTGACTAAGATTAAAACATCCAAGTACAGATAAAACTTTCCATATAGGCCATTACTGGCAAAAGCCTTGACAATATTTCTTCATTGAAATATGACACTAGATAGTATTTTCCAGATTAACTTTATTGTTTTGAAAATTGTCTGTTTTCTTAGAAAGGGATCAAGTTTTACATAAACTCTATCTCAGGTAGTAGGATGATAAATGGTATGATAGTCACTTGGAAATGAAGGTCCCTATGACCATGAAATACACATAGAATATGCAGACAATAATTAGTAATCATTATGGCATTAATATTTAAAATTGCTTAGACAGGATTTCAATGCAGGTTACCTTTTTTGAAGCTCAAGTCTCATCTGTATCAAAGCTGATTTGACTAAGATGTGCTACATTGAGAGCCTAGCTATGCCATTTTAAATATTAACATCATAATTATGAATTATCCATATGTTCTCATGGAATGTAATTTTATATTTAATATATAAAACTGTTCATTTCCTGTGATGCCTATTGTTTAACTTAAATGAGAGATACTGAGATTGCTTGTGCAATTATACATTTTTCAATGTTTTATTGTTTGTGATATGGAACTAAATTTTGACATCATAGTATGAAACTGTAACAACTACTTCTCTGCTCATTATTTTTATAAGTTCTTTTCTCTTACTTCTCTAAATATTAGATGGTTAGTGACTTGGTCATATAGTATTCAAGTTGCAGAAGTTAATGAAATGAACTTCAATACATGAAGATTTAGTTTTGTTAATTGCTACCCTACCACTGCACTAAAGCTCACTATTAATATATTGATTTTACGGTCTCATTTCTTGACTTTACATGTTCACCATTCTGGTTTAAAGTAATAATTCTCACCCAAGATAATGTTCAAAAAGTGGTAAGCATTATGGTTCAAAAACGCTTTAAATTCCAATCTATCTCTATGTGTGTGCTCTTTATCAGCATGTTGCAATGAAAAAATGATTTATGCTCTCTCCAAGCTGCCTGGAAATTCTCTAAATCACTGTGTGTGAAGGCGATATGTCTGGATCACAACTTTAGAAATAGGACTTGTATTTCATACCTTCTCAGATTGTCTTCAATGCTTCTTTTGCCATCATGAAAATGAAGTCACTTGAAAATATTCTTGTGACTTATACCTTCATTGTCATACACAGTTTGAATTATTTTTAAACATTTCTGCCCAATTTAAAACATAATTTAGTGTTAATGCATTGATCCATCACAGATTAAGTTATAAAATACTGTTGCATTTCATGTCAAAATTTATGATCCAGACATGTAAGTGCTTAAATTTTTTTATAGTAAGTAATTAAACTGTCACTTTGGAACAGCATTTATTCAAAGATGGCACCATAGGCAGCTCATACAGAGAGCCAGTCACCTTTCCAATGGGACCATTTGTGTATATATATATAAGTCCGTCAACAAATTTTCTTTTTTATTTATACACACTTTTGTATACTAATTTTATTTCATGCATAATTAATACTATATCTACATGAAATAAAATTTATTATACATTTAATTCAACTTTCTACTCTTTATTGTGTTAATCTAAACCATTATATGCTTAAAATCATCATTCATATAATTAACAACATAATGTAATGTTAATTTACAGGTTCCTGAAGATGGCTGCTAAATGTCTGAAACTGTTAAATAATATATATGTAAAATAGTCATGAAGAATTAAGAAAAAAAATGAAATATTTTAATTAACAAACAACATGCACATACAAAAGTTATGTCTTTTAATTGCATTATGTAAAGTCCATTATTCAATGGTGGGGGGGGGGGTAGATCAGATTCCATCACTTCTTTTTAAAATTGATTAATCAACTCATTTATTTTTTATAATTATTGCATCTATTTTTAAAAATTACTGTTTATATTATAACATTTGTAAACAAAACATTATAATATTCAATTTCACTTTTGAAATAAATTTTGTCTACATTCCAAATAAAATAAACAAATTTCATAATCAAATATTTTTTATGCTATGCAATTTAAAAAATATATATCTACTTAATGAATAATATTTCTGTAGTGTAATTTTCACTAGAGGTTGTGATCTCAGACGACTGATGAGTGCGGTTCAGCACGAAACATACATCTTGGGGATTCTACATTTTTTTCACTTATCTTTCATTAAAACAGGCAAACTCTCTATACAGTATATGATGTCTTTGATTGCATGTTTATGAGTACACACCTTCCACAAGATGTTAAAAGCAGATAGAAAGCAGTCCCTATCTTGTGAGAGAGAGAGAGAGTAGTGAAAATTAAACTTCAGAAATATTATTCATTAAGTGGATAATCTTTAATCTAATGAATAACTAATAAAAATGATAGCTTTGCTTTCATTAAGTGGTTTATATCAAAGTTGTGAGGGTGATAAGTTCATCACTTATCATTTAAACTTTAATAATTGGCTACCTATATATCGATATAATGAACAGTGATAAAGATATGTATAAGAGATTGTGATCTGGGACAACTGATGAGTGCTGATTCAGCATGAAATGTGCATCTTGGGGAGCATAAATCTTTTTTATGTCTTTGGTCATATATTTATGTTTAAACTCCTCCATAAGGTGGTAAAAGCGTATAGAAACCAGTCTCTACCTTGCATGAGAGTAGTATAGTGAAAATTACACTATGGAAATATTACATATCCCGTAAGTTCTAAAAGATTATAAAAGACCCAGAAAGAGACCACACGTGAGAAAGTGTGCAGGGGTGATGTGGAGAAGAGAAGCTAAAGATCGGAGATGGATTAAACTTGGAGAGTTCTTCATCCTGCAGTGGATTGATAATGGTTGATTTCTTTTTAAGTTGCCTTTTATTTGTATTAAATAAAGTGAATTTCAAAACTCACCCTAATGAGAATTTGTGTTTATGTATTAGACCACTTCTGTCAGCTAGATTTAATTGTTAAATGTTTTTAGAAATAAGTCATAAAATAATGATTAGAGAAGAAAATAAATAAATATATTCGCATGTACCATTGAATATTTATTTTATGAAGAAAGACAAGAATATTGGATCAAGAGGAAAAGGTAATAAGAGGAGGTAGTGGCTTATAATTTCATAAATCAGTCTAGTATGATAATCCCAAAAGTTTGTAAACCATTCATTATCTTTGTCCTTAGGAAATGTGCAGAAATCAGGATGACCCTCAAAGATAAGTATAAAAAATTTATAGTATATATTACCTTTGCCCTAATAGCTGAATTGGGTAGAGCATTTCCTTAAATTCAATATTCATGAGCCTAAAGGTCCCAGGTGCTATTTCTATGCTATAACATTGGTGAAAGAAAAAAGGAGAATTATAACACTCAAAATATTGGGTTCTGAGCTAACCTGCAATTTCTAACAGTTGAATGTATTTGAAAAGTTTAAATTTTTCTTAAAAAATATTTAAAATTAAAAAACTAGATAATGGAAATAGTCCAACATATAATTGCCAGTAATATGCCATTATCACAAATAAATATTCCAACAACTTTTAAAAAATATATATTAAAATGATTCACAATCCTAATTCATTGTCATCATTTTCAGCACTACCAATCCACTACAGAATAATGATCTCTCTGGATTTAATTTAGTTTTAGAATTTGTTTTTTATATGGGTTATCAACATTGCTATATATCGCTTTATTAGCTACATTCCTAAAATATATACATGTCTAAGCATTTCTGGGGATATAATTGGAACTCCCCCTCCCTCCGTACAATTTTAAAAAATTCTCAAACTTCCAAATTATTGGATTTCTGGTCAAAAAGAAATCCAATAAAGTTAAATCAGAAGATTACTCTATTCAAATTCAAAACCCTCTCGAATATGCTTAAAGTGAAGATGCGAACCACTAATTATTGATTCTCATTGTGTATCTGTCATCATATTCAGATCTCCATTTTAGTATCTCATTTTAGCTATCAAGATCTCAACTCATCGCACCCAGCCCTAGATTTTTTTAAATTTATTCAAAAATTCAGAAATAGTGATTTCTTCAGACCATATTTAATTATAAAACTTTTCATTAATTTTAGTATATGTCCTGTTTTTGATTTTATTTGTCTTAATGAGTACAATTCTTTTAAATAGAATTATATTATAGTTGTGTGTATTTAGTATATATACATATTAAAAAATGAGTACTATTTAAATGTGTGTGTGGTTGATTCTTAACCACAAATGTTATATTCGTAATAAGGTTTTTTGATATAAAGATTCTAATATTTTCAATCAAGATGACAATTGAGGAAAAAAAAAATTATGTATGGATCTGAAATTGCTAAATTCAGTGAATAAAAGAAAATTAAAGACTATGAAAATGAATATGGGTAGAAGAAATATGAGAATGTCCATGAAAGACAGGTTTAGAAATAACATTATTAACACATGGGTAGATGCTAAATTATGAGAACATTAAAAAAAGATTTAAAAATGTTAAACAGTAAGTAAGAAATAAGTATACTAGAAATAATAATAGGTGAGTTAGAGAAAAACAGTTTTGTATAACCATATATAGAGTAAATGACCACTGTGTTTTTCTAAAAATAAGACCTAACCAAAAAATAAGTTCTAGCTGATTTTTGAGGATGCTCGTAACATAAACTCTGCTCCAAATATAAGCCCTAGTTAAGATCGGCAGCCCGATGGCCAGCTTTTGTTTGCCCATTGAAACATATGATGGACGTATTGAATTATAAAATAATAAATAAACAAAATAATAAATAAACAAAATTATGTTTTAAATAAATGGAATGTAAGTAATGTTTTTTTTTTTTTGTATTTTCCCGACCACTATTTTCAACAAATGTAATTTTACCCATATAGAAAAACATTTTATCTACCACAAGTCAATAAATCAGACAATTTATAATTTCATTTATATATATTTAGGTACTTATTTTATTTAATACTTAGATTTAGAATGCTTGATTTAGTTTTAGACTTTCAGCACGGTAGCTTTTAAATATTGAAGATAAAAGAAAAATTAGTTTGATTTCTTAAACGTTTTTTTCTTCCTGAAAGACTATTAAAATAACGGAAATAATTTTAAGAGTGGAAGTTTAGCTTAAGTTAAACCATCAATCTTTCTTCTGAGGAAAAGTTTTTAAAAAGAATACCCAAGCAGGGCTATTACAAATAATTTGAGAAGTGTTTATAGTTTGTATACTTGTTAACAGAAAGATGTGAATGTGTCATATATGAATCATCATAATTCAATATACCATATGTTGTAATGGACAATTTAATGTACACGTGAAATAAAGAAACGTTTTCTGAAATTTTATGCTTGCCTTTTTTTATTGCATTTGGGTGAACAAACTATTCTTAACTGTAATTATTTTTGTTACCACTCCTGCCTCATAAGTCTTCAATTAGCTTTTGATTTAATAATAAATTTAAGCAGAATAACATTCTGATTGCTGGATAAGATGAGTGTAAAAAGAGCTATTCTGATGAGTACAAGAAAGGAGGGGGAGGGCACTCTTAGAGTAAGAGTCTTGCAGTTTTCTGCAAAGAGAAAAAGCACTTGAATAAATGGACATTTTTACACATGAAAAAAATAAGACATCTTTAGAAGATAAGCCTTATAGTGTCTTTTGGAGCAAAAATTAATATAAGGCAGTGTCATATTTTCAGGGAAACACAGTATAAACCATTAACCCAAGGTCTGATTGGATGGCAGTAATGAAATAGAAAGGGAAGGGACTATAAAGAATGATGTAATAGATTTAAAGACAACAGAATCAAAAAATTTCCAGGAATTTTAATGTACTAAGTCTGGTATACATATCACATGTATCTCAGTCATATTCATCAAATTTATGTTCTTGAAAGTTTTCCTGACAGAAGAAGTATGAAACCATGTTTTGGTCTAAAGCAGTTAGATGATCCACATGAGAAAACATATGCTATTAAAATAATCTACTACATGAATAATACTGTTGGAATAATTCATTAAAAATTAGTATTTGAAAATTTTAGATAACAATAACAAAAATTAATGATTAGTTAGCTAGGAAGTAATATGAGATTTGATCAACAGAAATGTTAGACTAACCTCAATTTCAAGGACCTCTAGCTCTCAAATCTTATCATTTTTCCATTGCATTAAAGTACTTAGTATAATTAAAAATAATCTAAGAGGCTTATGATATCATGGTAGATGCAATTTTACGATAGGTTAATATACACTCAGTGTATCCCAATGGAAAGTGACTGTTTTTTTGTATTTCAACTGAAGTGCTATTTCTGAATCAGTACATTTTACATAGCAACTTAGTTCAGCTATTCATCAAAAAAAATTTAAGGCACTAATATGTCTGGATCACGAATTGCAACATGAGATGTTACAATTATATCTTAATTCACCATGCAATAATATGCTAGCATAAAATTTATTTTAAATTGGACAAAGTGCTACTGAAATATTTGAAATGATTTAAACTGCGAATGATATTGATATCATATGTCGCAAAAATATTTTTAAGTAGTTTGCAAGATCTCGTGATGGTAGGGAGAGCAATGAAGATGATCCACAAAGATAGGAAACACATTGTCACATTTTAATTCTATAAATTTTTTTTGCGATTAATAACAGGCAGTTTGGAAAAAGAGGCATTTATCTTTTATTGGAACATATTGTGTATAGCCAATGGCAAGGATTTGATATCTTTAGAAAAGTAGTCACTGCCTTATTTTGAATGAAGTCACCAGAGCTTATCCAAAATGATTGATTAATACTATTTGCTGAATAATTTGAATTACTCTTTTGGAAGCTCCATTTCATTCATTAACAAAGGAGGATATTTCCACTCATCAATCTACATGTTATGATATCTTTATGTAGGCTGGCAGAAATTGGATAAAGAATAATCATGAAGGTCATTTATGATGATGGTTGTAGAAGAACATATTGTCCTATTCATTTCTGATGAGTCCATTTTTTAAGACATTTGTTGAAGGACTTGCATCAGTTTATGGACATTCTTTCATTAAATTCAACATTTTATTAACCAGATGTATTTGTTACATTCTCAGTTCAAAAGCAATTAGCAATAAAGTATTATGACCAAACCTGTACGCAATTGATCATCATTGACGATCAAGTGACATTCTGGAAACCTGTTTAACTATAATTATGAATCATTTACAATAATGTAATTCTAACAGTAGTAACATCCATTTTTAATTTATTTAATGTTACACACTGCCTTATTGCAGTAATTGTAAAATTTGACTTCTTAATATTAGGTAGTCTTTTAGGCATGCAATACTTCTAAAGCATATACTACATATAGATTCCAATTATTCATCTCATGCATTATATGTTGTACACCATAATGTCCTAAAAATGTATATACTTTTAGGTTTTCATTTCAACATTCAAATCTTTTCCACAAAGAAATCAAATCATGTCACATGACCTAATTTAAATAGTGGTTTATAATCTTCATAATATTGAGACCTGTGCATTTTAATTGATTCAGGAGATCATGTGATTCAAGTCTGTTATTTTTGGTTCTCTAATTTCTTATGAATTCTGCAGCAACTAATCATTTGATTATTATTATTATTTTTTAAATAATATTGTAATTAAGCATAATATTTTTTTCTATGAAAAAGTTTTCCTCAATCAATTGATTACAATTATTATTTGATGACTTAATTATTTCATCATTTTTTATTTGATACAAATGGTATTTCTCCAGAATCACTGATCACATGACTTTGAAAGCCAATTATGACATATTTATTATTATGTTGATAGAATGCATTCGTATTAATGCTGGTAAACTTTCATTTTTATAATCATTAGTAAAGTATTCAAATGGTATCGCTTAAGAAGTCGGTCATAGTATGTTCAAATACCATAAGTTACATAATTGAGCTACGCTCTATGAATCTTTCATCATTTCCCACAATCCATTATTTTTCTAATAAATTAAATCACCTAATAGCATGATTATTCTCATCTAGTCATTTGTGCTTAAAGTAAATGTTGAGTTCTGATTGCACACCCACGATACCCATGATGGTTTCAAAAGCTTTCACCAGGAGCCACAATTCAAAAATCTTACATACTTTTCTTATCTTCCTTTAGATGTTATTTCATATTTATAAAGAGATACAAAAATACTAAAGCTTTAACTTATTTAATTAAAATTGAATTATTCCAGATAAATCTTTGCCTTGTGCAATGTCTTCGTGAATTGAATAACTCAATAGTATCCAGCTCTTTGTCAGTTAGATGTACATTTGTGGGTATTGGAAGGAGGTAAAGGGTCTAGAGTTGTGTGCCATAGTTAATGCATTAGTTTCAAAGTAATTCAAAAGGAACACTTGTTACTGGTCTCATCAGAAATACAAACTTCATGCTAGCATAATAATGTTTCATCATGATTGGAAACCATGTGATCATAAATGTGTACTAAGAAAAAATAATTGACTGGCTTTATCACTCGGGAATTTATAAGAAGAGTTGAGCACAGGAAGTGCCACAACTGAAATCGAAAGATTTTATGCTCCAGACCCTGGCATCTTGTCATTGCAATTAACCTCACCTTACAGGGCAATGTTTTTTGCATCATTTTTCTTCAACACCATCATCATCATATATAACATTCTCCCCTATTATGTTTGGGTTTTTGATTGCCCTAAGGCACATTTATTATTGACAATGAGTTGGTTTTTTGATTGCCCTAAGGCACATTTATTATTGATGATGAGTGTCCATCTATTTATTGTTAATTGTCCTATCTTTCAAAGAATTATATCCCTTTTCAATAAATTATATTGATTTATGGCCTGATTAAAATATCAAGAATATATATACTTATTTATACATTTTAAAATAAAAGTATAATAAAAAATAATAAAATACAATCGTGATAATGTATTTTATAAATAACTACATCAAATCACAGAAGTACTTTCTGTTAATCTCACCATAGTTTTCCGTTGAAAAAGGTTTAGAAATTAACTTAAATTACTTCTGCCGTTTATTATAGCTATTTATAAAATATATCACCATCACCACTATTATTTTTATTATAATAATTATTCGGGATTCGAACTCAGACTTTCACACAGCATGTGTGTGATCAGGTGGGTCAGCAATATGAGATGGGCATGGAGAGTTGAGAGTTGTGTGAAAGTCTGAGTTCGAATCCCACATACATTGCATATATATATATATATATATATATATATATGCAGGTTTAAGCCTGTATAGTATATTAATTTATAATAATTATTCTATAATGGACATTTTATTTATGTTTGTAAGTCTATTATGCAAATATACTTTTGAATTCTGGATTTTTATCCTATAGGATGTAATATAAAATTGATTTTCAGTACCTTTTTGTTTCACGATTTAAAATAAAAGTGTGCAATCTGTAGAATAATAATAACGATGACAGTTATGAGAAACTGGGATAGACATGTTGTTAGAAATGATGACATTAAAATAGAAAGTTAAATATGTAAACTGAATCCCAAAAGGTCTTAGAAAACGACCGTGTGTGAGATTAATAATAATATTCAAATACAGTTATACTTTATATCCCTGGAGTTTAGATGTAATTATAGGGAATTTGAACCCAGATTTCCAAGCTCTCTTCAGCTATCCAATCTCTCTCATGCAACCGATACACATATGAAAAATATAAATGATCTCCAATATTCGTATTTCATGCTAAACCAGCACTCATCAGTTGGTCATTTATATTTTTCACACATATGGTGTATATATCGGTTGTATGAGATAGATTGGATAACTGAAGAAAGCTTGGAAGTCTCGTTCAAATCCCTGTCATCATAATTATCATCGAACAGTTTACTGTTCTGGAATTCGTAAGAAATTAGAAGTGACACTGCTTGGTCTATATCTATGGGCCTTGAACTCCAGAGTCTGGTATTCTACTACTTTGCCAAACCATACAGGGCCCACTTAAGATTGAAAGATTAGATAAAGAAGTTTGCTGTATCGTTATTAAGGTGTGCTTCAGAGAAATGGATGAAATTTTGAGGGATCTTTATCCGGGTAATTGGTTGACAGTGGATAAATAGTGATGATAGTGATTTGCGGTTCATATAATTGTTGTCAAACTTATCTTTTAAGTTTTAGTTTTCCTTATCTCCCCCATCCCCTTTATCTGAAATTATACGTTTTTACGAGGGCACTAATGTTAACTGATAATTTTTTTTTTCCGATTAAATATAGTGAGTCTATAATTAATCTAACGAACAAAATGCTTTAAACGAGTTTTTTTAAAGAGATATGATTGCATTATTCACATGATTTGTTTATTAAACTGATATTTCAAGAGAAAACATGCGTTTTTGCTGCAATTAAAGAAATATGAAGAGGGAAATAGTACAAAAAACATTTAAACGTATATTTTCGTTTGCATTTATTATTTTAAGTAGTTGTAATATTTCTTTAAATCTTTTGTATAATAATTTTTAACCAACAGGAAATTTAAATTGTAGTTAGTTATCTGATTAAAAGATTAAAACTGCTGAACTGAAATCCTGTTTAAATATATCTCACATTTTTCTTATTCTATAGATAAGACTTGAATTACTGCAGTTTTGGACGTGTGTGTGATCAAGTGTGTCAGCAGTATGAGATAGCGTGGATAGTTGAGGGTCGTGTGAAAGTGTGAGTTCAAACTCCCTATATATTGCATATTGGAATGCAGGTATGAAAAAGCCTGTACTGTAGAAAAAAATCATATATTAAAGTTAAGTAAATATCTGGAAAACAATACCTGATTAGATACCCATGATTTTTAATGTTTTATCACCTCATTCTACCGAAACATTATTTTATAACTTTGGAATTAGAAAGCTAGCTTATCCCTCGTAGTAAAACAATGGCGATTCCTGTACTCACAATTCTGTCACATAAGAATAAAGCAAGGATGGAAAATTGCTCAACCATCAAGACTCCAAGTCTTACTTTCCATATTGTTTCTATATGAAGAATTATTGGGCAACCTTTGCCATGTAGTGGTTTAATTAAAAGTTATATCCCTCCCACCCACTTCCATGTTATCTAACATGTAGTTTGCAGTTATACTTCACATTTATGATGATATAAAATATACTTAGAGGACAAAATCTGAAATGAGAGAAAAAAATAGCATGGCCAGTCTATTAAACCTTTTTTATGGAGAAATTCTCAGGGTTTTTCTGAAATTATCATCAACCATTATCAATCCACTGCAGAACGAAGGTCTTACCAAGTTCAATCCATTTTCACCACTCTTTAGCTTTTTTTTCTCCATATCACCCCTGCATACTGTCTTATTTCATCCACCCATCTCACATGTGGTCTCTTTCTGGGTCTTTTACAATCTCTTGGCATTTAGTTTAAGATTTCAATTGTCCATCTATTACCATCTCTTCTAACAATATGTCCAGCCCAACTCCACTTTAGTCTTTTTCTGAAATATGTTGGTGTAAATAAGTAGGTTTCTTACTTATTTGAATGGCCTATGCAGTGCTTCAAAAAATGAATAATTGTAGATGCTATGAGTAATCCACCATCCTCACATTTCTCAACTTACTATTTGACAGTTTAAGCAGCATCACTTGGAAGATGGTTGTCTGGAAACAGTTCCATGAAGAGTGTGAGGCTGATGATTGTAATAATTCAACTAATGTTGCAGTTTTGGTGAACAAATAGTCTAGTTGGTGACTTCTTTTGGTGGTCACCTGGTGTAAACAATTTTATGATTAAAAAGTAAATTTAGATACATCTGATCATATTTTACACTTCTTGGGCTTATATATTTCCATATCAGAAAGCAATGATTTTAAAATGGCAACTGAAATAGTCTGTCAATGATTTTGTTGCTAAACTTGGAGTGTTCAAATGTGAATTGTCCATTACTGTGATTTGCGCCATTGTGATTTTGAGTTTGTTGATACAGTTTTTTATAACTTTTATTCTTTTTTTTAAAAAATATTATCATATTGCTTTCTAACCTCAATTGAAATCATGAGGCCTTTTTTTTCTCAGATTTAAATCATCATCTTTGATGTAAATAATTTGAAATATTAAGCAAATATGTATGCAGTTTCGAATACTGATACATCAGCTAACTGATAACCTAGAATTTGATATTCTTAAACAGGTCTACCATTTATACATATATTGTCTTACAAAAATCTGACATTTTTGCTTGTTTTATATTTTTTACTGCATTTTTAAAATTCTATCTGTAAAATAATTAAAAAAATATTGATGTATATTTCCATTTGTATGTTATATAATGTCAAAAAATATTTTGATAATGTAAATGACCTTTATATTTTTGTATATAAGAATGGATATTAAGCATTTTGCTCAAAAACAGATTGGTTGATTCAGTAAAATTTACCCTGCATGGTATGGTACAATTGGTAGAGCATCTGATTTGGGATCAGAAAATCTTGGGATTGGGAAATCCCAGGATCGATTCTGGTGCTCAAACTTCTTATGAACTACTGAGCAATAAAGCCATATGCTTTTTTTTTATCCTGTGTCATTTGACGTAATTGGTAGAACTTCCAATTTGGGATCAGGAGGTTCCAGGATTGATTCTGGTACTCACAGTTATGTCACATGAACTTTCTTATTAACTCCCATGCAACAAAGTCATTTGTCTTTTTTACACTGTATCATTTGACTCAGTTGGTAGAGCTTCCGGGTAGGGATCAAGAGGTCCCAGGATCAATTCTGGTACTCACACTTCTATCCCATGAACTTCTTATGAACTCCTGAGCAATAAAGTCATATACCTTCTTTACCCTGTGCCATTTGGCATAGTTCATAAAGCTTCCAATTTGGGATCAGAAGGTTCCAGAATCGATTCTGGTATTCACGGTTCTATTATGTGAACTTCTTATGAACTCCCGAGCAATAAAGCCATGTACCTTCTTTACCCTGTGTCATTTGACTCAGTTGGTAGAGCGTCCAATTTGGGTTCAGGAGGTTCCAGGATTAATTTTGGTACTCACAATTTTGTCACATAAGAACTCTGAGCAATAAAGCCATATGCCATTTTTGCCCTGTGTCATTTGGCACAGTTGGTAGAGCTTCCAATGTGGGATCAAGAGGTCCAGGATCAATTCTGGTATTGACAATTTCATCACATGAACTTCTGAACACCTGAACAATAAAGCCATATGCCTTTTTATTCTGTGTCATTTGCCACAGTTGGTAGAGCTTCCAATTTGGGATTAGGCAGTTCCAGGATCGATTCTGGTACTCACAATTCTGTCACATGAACTTCTTATGAACTTCCATGCAATAAAATCATTTGCCTTTTTTTCTAATCTGTGAATTTAATGTGTATCATATTTTTATTGTGCACATCAATTTATTACTTACAATACTGTTCTTTAGAAACACTTGGTTCTTGAGGTTTTTCCAGATTATAAAATTTTTATAAATTTGAGGAAAAGTCGTAGAATTTGTTATAAAGTTAAAAAGGGCAAAATGTTTAAAAAGTATTCTAATACATGTTGAAAAATATTAATTAAATTTTAATTCATCAATTACATTTATTTGAAACAATTGCTACTTTATTATAAAATTGAACATAATTTATCACTGAATATTCATAAAAAATGTTATTAAAAAAATTAAATGGATTATAATCCTTAATGCATTCTGACAAATATTTTTATGGTCTCAAATGTAAAATTGCCAAGGTATTTTGCTGTCCTCGTTTTTTTATTGTTTATTTTCATGAAAAAAATTTATTATCTTTTTTTATTTGATCTGATTTTTTAAATATTATTTTGCGTTGGTTATAGGAATTTAATCTTTACATAAATATTTTACTATAGCATGATATTGGATATAAAAATGGTCAGATATTTTACCATCATTGTTATTTTGTCATTTATTTTATTAAAATCTTTTACCATAGAATTGCAAACTTTTGCTTTTGTATATCATACGCAGTTAAGAATCATTGTATATACTATTTGCACAACATATAATTAAACCAATAAACATCACATGATCACCATTTCTTATGTTTGCTCTTAACTGTTATTAAAACAGGCAAAACTCTATACATATTGCCACTCAGTGCAAGCCAGAGTAATCAATGGATACCAAAAGGCTTGTGCATAAAATCCCCATCTAGTGCCTACTCATCCAATATCCTCAGACTAGTTTCTGGCTTGTGGCCTTCGTCATTGAGTTGCATTAGATCCTAAGATCTAGGTACAGTTTTCTCAGATCCAAGGCTCCTCACTGACGAAGGCTACAAGCCAGTAACTAGCCTGAGGTTATTAAATGAGTAGGCACTAGATGGGGATTTTATGCTCGAGCCTTCCGGCCGCCGTTGATTACTCTGGCTTGCACTGAATGGCAATATGTATAGAGAGTTTTACCTGTTTTAATAACAATTAAACTGACCTAATACTTTAATGCTGATTTTTTGTTAAAAAGTATATTAAAGAAACTTTCATCTCTGTAGGACTTATATTGCTTTATCATAATTTCTTGCACAAAAGGACCCATTTATAGTCTTTCTATTACAATTTAATTGGACAAAAGGCTTTCAACATAGAATTTCAAACTTCTTGTTTTTGCATATTATACCTAGTTGAAAATTAATTATGACATGTTTTCAATAACATATTGATAAATACATTTTGATTTAATTTTTAGCAGTTCAAATTTTTTCATAAAATAGTGCAAAATTGTTCAATCAGTCCGTTTGAGATTTTCCCACTCTTCCGCTGTCCACAGAATTGATCCAAAAATCCTTTTGTTTACCATTCAGAAGCATACATATGAGAGGTAATTGCCTAGAACTTACTAATGTTACTTTCAATTCCGAATAATACAGACGAAGCTTAATAAACCAATAGAATATCACAATCTGTTGTCATGGCAACTTTTATAAATAAAAAGTGAAATTCATCTTTTATTTAGAGAAATTATCTTGATAACAAATTGTGAATATTCTGTTGGTTTAATAACCAGTTAATTATTGGCAGTTTATGGTTTAATACATTCCTGTATAATCTTTGCATATGCCATAATGATTGAACTATAAATGACCAGATATTAGAAGTCTTTGAATGTGTGGGTTTTAGAATAATGCTATTTTATTTGTATTTAAATCTTATTTAATTGAAGAATGCAATCTTATACAGCATAGTTTATTATGCCTGTGTTATATCAAAAATTGCTTGCAAAAGTAGCAAACTACAAGTTTTATTCAATTGGTCAGATTTGAGATCCTCTCACACAGACATATTCTGCAGGTCAGAATTGATTCAGAAGCCATTTGGGTACCATTTAGAAAGTCATGCATGATATACAACTATTCAGAAGGCACTAATGCAACTCTGCAATTTGTTTTATTCAATTGGTCAGAGTTGAGATGCTGATACCCCCCCACACTACTTATTACTGACAAGAATTGATGGACATTCTCTTACTTACCATTCAGAAACTTATAATCATGAGAGATAAAAGCTTTAAACATAATACTATGACTCTATAACAATTCTTGCATGCATTCCTTGGAAGGTACCAGTTCTGTTGCTGCTGCTACATAGGATATTTGAAATTTTATATGATTAGCTTGAATGGTATATTCAAATAGAAGATGGATATAGTGCAAAACTGGGTCCCTACTGGCAGATTTATATGGAAACTAATCTGGAATCTGTTTGATAGTACTGAATAATCCTTATTAAAAAGTTACAATTACATAGGTGGCTTGTATGAAGAGTCATTTGCTGTTATCACTGTTGTTAACAAGTCTTTTGTATTTTTTTATTAAATGGGTGAATACTTAATATACATTCAGTGAAATCCCTATATGGTTTAATGCAAGGGTGGAGTATTAGATTCCTGAACTACAAGTTCTTGGATTAATTCTCAGCAGTGTAGTAAGTGATTTGAACAGTTATGCTAAACCTACTAACTTGATTTTTCCAATGTCATGCGATCTCCCAAGAAACAAGCCCTATAATTGTTGTTATTAGAGTGATTTAAAAGATTAATGATTTTTAAATCAGTTACCAGCTGCATAAAATTAACAAAAAAAACAAACAATTTGATTGTGGAAAGATTTTGCTTGAACCACCATTTGGATGTTATAATGGCACATCCAAGTGGTAGATCATGTTAAATTTACAGCTTGGAAATATTAACAAATAGGTATTGGAATTGCTACTAATCATTTACCTATTAAACAGTATAATAGAAATTAGTTTTTAATTTTCAATAAAAGGTTACCTGTTTGCTCAATATCACTTTTGAAGGAAATACAATGCTTAACCTTTTTAACATTTCAATTGGAACTAAGGTAATAAATCTTATCTGACAAATTTTATAAATCAAATTAACACAAAAAAACTGTAAATGAAAAACTGGTAAAATGTTTATTTAAAATCTGAATAATATGAAATAATGGTTGGCATTTCAATTTTTTTTATATTTAATAAAATTAAAACTTTATAGCATTGATGATTACCCATAGACTACAAAACTTTCAAGTTCTTCATGTACTTAAAACATATAGTTTAAGATACATCGATATGGAAAACATTTTCAAATTAGAATTTTGATAAATTAGTGATCGTCAGTTAGTCCAGACTTTTGCTCTCATCTTTACTATTATAATTATGTATTGATCTACCACAAATTACTATGATGCAAATGTGACATTTCTTGAATCTTCTTATTTGATATCTTTATAAATATGTTAACTTTAATAGGCTATAGTCTATTATTTAATTGCCTTATAGTTTACCTAAAAAATTATTTTAGTATATCTTTGAAATGCGGCTTTTTTTCCCTTCAAAATCAAAAAAAAAATTTTGACAAAAATTTTATTTTTTGCTTATGATTTATTATTTAATTATATGTGGTTTGCATAGTTGATAGTGATTGATTCTGGCACTAACAATTTTGGTGTTCAAGCTTTGTATGAACTCCCGAGCATTAAAGCCATTAACATATTTTTACCCTATATGGTTTTGCACAGTTGGTAGAGTGACAGGAATTGGGAGGTCGCAGGATCGATTCTGGCGCTTGAACTTATGAATTCCCTAGCAATATAACTATGAGAATTTTTTTATTTAATTATTTTCTGAGCTTATCCGATATTCTCTTCAGTTATTATATTGTTTAATTTTACTTTTATGATCTTGAAATTGATACATGAGTCATCATTTTGGCAAAAAATTCTTCAGGCAATTAGTTTTACCACATTACCAATTTTGCAAAATTAAAAATATGTACCGTATGTTCCAGCGAAAAGATGAGTGTTCCTCTTTCCAAGTTACCTTGGAGCCATCTCTAAATAAATGTATCTGTTATGTTGTCATAGTTTATTTATTCGTTACAAAAATTTTAAGATACTAGCATGTCTGGATCATTGTTACAAAATGAAATTTGGCCGTATGTATCATGCCTTCATAGATCGTCTTCACACAATCTTGCACACCACTTAAAAATATTCTTGAAATTCATGACTTTACTTCCTGTATACAATTTTAAATGATTTCAAACATTTTAGTAGCAGTTTTGTTCAATTTAAAACAAAATGTAACATTAGCATGTTGATCCGTCATGGAATAAAATATGAAACACTGTCACATTTTATATCATAATTTGTGATTCTTTATGCTAACATGTTAAAAGATCTATGATCAATAGTTAAAACTATGTTACTGCATAATGTATGCCTTAATTTAGAGTTGGTACTATGGGAAGCTTGGAGAAAGAGCTACTAACTTTTTCTCTGGGATACACTGTGGATATATATCTACATCTTACCCTTCACTTTACAATTAACCTCCTGTGTTTAAAGCAACCATTTGAAACGTAAATCTTATGTGTAAATTTAAAAAAAAAACAGTAACAGTTTTTCGTTAATCAGCATTGCTTTCAGCTTACGTAACCATGTGCTATTCCTCATTATGCATGAATCCCATTCAGTATCAATGTGTCCGCATGCTGATGATTTTTCAAACTGAATAAAATTATTAAATGTTGTGTTTAATACTTTTATGCTAACTAAATGGCACCTGCAGGCACCTGCATCTATGCTTGTGATTAAACGTTGTACAGAACCAATGCTGGATCATTCAGCACTTACCTGAAAAACAGCTACAAGTACTTTTTTTTAATAAAAATGTTGAAAAAGATACATTGACATTAACAGGTGGATAATATTAGTATAAGTAAATGAGATTTTGTTTGAAATAAGTAAACGTTTTATTGTTTGTTTTTTCATATCAATTGAATTTAAATTAATACCCTTTAAATATAATTCAGCATATGCAATATTTTAAATTACTACTATTGCAAATTTATAACTCTCTCTTATGAAATCCTTTTTTTTTTTTTTGTAAATAGGTATTAATTAGATTTACTTTATATCAGATTTTATTCACAATCTGGACCCTCCTGGCTATTTCATTTTTTTTTTTTTGTAAATGGTAATTTGATTTAAATCATTAAACATCACACGATCCCCATTCTTTATGATTACACAAGTTGTTTTTCACTGATGCAAAACTCTTCTTATAGTAGCGCCACTCATTGCAAGCCAGAGTAATCAATGGATGCAGGTTACTCTGACTGACACTGAATGGCATTACTGTATGGAGAGTTTTGCCTCTGTGATAATTTGATTCATAGACACAATGTTTTTTAAGGCACATATTTGAACTTAGTGTGTTGTATTATTAACAGACAGAATTTAGCCATGTCTTATTTGTTTATTAAATAGGATACATTTATGTCCACCGATTTTAAAAGCACCTGCATGCTTTTCCTGAACTCAAGGATCTACTTAAAATGACAAAATTATTAGAAATGACTATAAGACCTGCCTATCACTAGCATGGGCCTTAAGTAAGGATTAGCTTACTAACCACTTAGAACCACCATGAACAACACAGTAGCTTCTAGAAGATTTAAAATGGTACTCTTGTAGGGACCAGTTTTAAGAAGCTTGATAATCCCATCACAGAAATGGAAAATCATCTTAAAATTATGCTCAATAGTGGAATTGTCCAAAGTACAGAGCTTTCTAAATCAGATTGAGCAGACCAATGAAACAACAGTAGTGTAAGCAGTCACTGGCTTTAATAGACCAATCAAAGACCATGTTAGAAAATCTGATTGTTTACAGTAAGATAAGGAAGCTGGATAAAAAAAGGTCTGTTTAAGGGTGCAGTGTTGATGGATCACATTAAGAAACGTAATCCACCAATCTGGAATTATTTTGACATTAATACATATTGCTCACTATTTGCAAAACAGGCGCATTGTAGTTCAGACTGGATACAAATGGCACATAGAATTAGACCTTTCATGAGGCAAGCTGGAAGTGGTAGATTACAATGATTCATGACATTCTTCCATCTCACACATTGTTACTGGCAGCAGTAATCCCTTATAATTGATGAGTCCTAGTTCTGCACAAAATACATATACTGGGGACCATTTATCTTTTTTGCTTGTATAGTCATGGGTATCAGTTGCTTGAGATAGAGTAGAGGGTGAAACCCTCTACTTTTTATATTATTATTACAGGGATTTGAACTCAGACTTTCAAGCTCCCTTTATTCATCCTCCATCTTATACAACTGATACCCTTGATACAATAAATGTTTTGATGTGACTGTAATTATATCTTAATTACTTATTAGTTGAAAAATATTTTCTAGCAGCCAAACATATGGAATGTTACTAATTGAAGATCAAATAGCCGTCAAGTTCATTTAAATCAAATCAATGTCTAGTCTTTGACAGAAGGATACCACTGATAAGATTTTCAAATCTGGACTGTCACATTCAATAGATTTAATGAAGCAGTCTTCATCAAATTATAACAAGAGTGAATCTTATAGTACTAAAAGTTAGTAAATTAATAAAATATAAGTAACTTTTGTTGAATCGTATAAAATAATAATGTAATGATGTTGTGATATTTGTGAGATGAAAGGTTTAATTTACTTAATGGTAAATTTCATTTGACGGCAGGGAGTCTGGGCACCATTCTCCTATACATGTGAGATATAAATGTAAATATGGCATAGCTGTGAACTAATAGCTCATATTTTGTTGATAAACATTGATTAGAATAGAATATGTACTGTTTATTGAATGCGTACAGTATTTTCTACATTCCATATATATGTAACAGATAGTTTTATAAATACAATATACATATATATATATAATGGTGATCATGTAATATATACTATATAGTGTGCGTGTTCATTCAAACATTCATTGATGCACTAAGAATAAGACAAAAACTAACTACTGCATTTTTTATTTTTAAAATAAATAGCAAGATGTCTGACTTTTGTCCTACTAAATACATTGTGGGTGATATTCTTTTTTCCAACAACCTTTCTCTTATAGAAACATAAATGAGTCTCTTTATCAAGAAATTACGATCTCTTTAATTATGTTAATGTTCTTAAATCAATATTAATTTATGCAAAATGCTGCCCATTGAATTCAGAAAGAATAGTAAAGGAAGACTAAAATGCATATGCTTTTAACATAAACTGAAGAAATTTTTATTAATATATATAAAATCATGGCTGCTATTCTAAGAATGAAAAATGATTAATGGTATATTGTTAAAATTTATTTTAAAATTTTACTTGTAAAATAATATAGGCGCTATTGCACCTGAACGCAAAGCTACTTTATACTTAAAACAAAATAAAATATACTATTCGCACGCAAAGTTTTCGAGTTAGATTTGAATTTAAAATTTTACTTTTTTTTTTTTCAAGTTGTTACTCGGAGAAAAAAAAAACCCATTAAAAATTATAAAATTTGCGAATTTTAAGAGTTTTTTTTTGTCTGCTTATTTATATTTTTGTTTGATTGTTTATATTTTTCTTCGGATAGAATATAAATTAAAGTCATGTAATCAGATACAGCATAATTCACAGCTCTACTGTACTTATATTCTATTTATATACTTTTGTATAATAATAAAAAATTAGAGCAAAATCTTTTTTTTTAAAA